>NMRB01000531.1:227918-312758 GCA_002633025.1 Notospermus geniculatus
TTCACACGTCCGAATTGGCAGTTTCACACGTCCATTTTGGCAGTTTCACACGTCCGAATTGCAGTTTCACACGTCCACTTTGGCAATTTCACACGTCGGAATTTTCATCTTCTCACGTCCGAATTTGCAGTTTCACACGTCCGAATTGGCAGTTCAGACGTCCGTCTTCGAAGTTTCACACGACTGAATTGGCAGCTTCACACCTCCGAATATGCAGCTTCACTCGTCTGAATTGGCAGTTTCACACGTCCGAATTTGCAGATTCACACGTCCGAATTGGCAGTTTCACGCATCCGAAATGGCAGTTCAGACGTTCGACTTGGAAGTTTCACACGTCTGAATGGCAGTTTCACGCGTCCACATTCGCAGTTTCACACGTCCCAATTGGCAGTTCAGACGTCCGACTTTCAAGCAATTTCAGACGTCCGAATTGTCAGTTTCACACGTCCAAATTGGCAGTTCAAACGTTCGACGTGGAGCTTTCACACGTCTGAATTGGCAGTTTCAGACGTCCAGTTTCGCAGATTCACACGTCCGAATTGGGAGTTTCACACATCCATTTTGGCAATTTCACACGTCAGAATTTTCATCTTCACACGTCCGAATTGGCAGTTCAGACGTCCGACTAGTTTCACACGTCTGAATTGGCAGTTTCAAACGTCCACTTTCGCAGTTTCACACGTCCGAATTGGCAGTTCACACGTCCGACTTGGAAGTTTCACACGTCCGAATTGGCAGTTTCACACCTTCGAATAGTCCGACTTCGAAGTTTCACACGTCTGAATTGGCAGTTTCACACATTCGAATATGCAGCTTCACACGTCCGAATTGGCAGTTCGGACGTTCGACTTGGAAGTTTCACACGTCTGAATTGGCAGTTTCACACCTTCGAATATGCAGCTTCACACGTCCGAATTGGCAGTTCAGACGTTCGACTTGGAAGTTTCACACGTCTGAATTGGCAGTTTCTCACGTCCACTTTCGCAGTTTCACACGTCCGAATTGGAAGTTCAGACGTCCGACTTCGAAGTTTCATACGTCTGAATTGGCAGTTTCACACATCCGAATACGCAGCTTCACACGTCTGAATTGTCAGTTTCACACGTCCGAAATGGCAGTTTCACACGTCCGAATCGGCAGTTCAGACGTTCACAGTTCAGACGTTCACACATCCATTTTGGAAATTTCACACGTCGGAATTGAAGTATCACACATCCACTTTGGCATCTTCACACGTCCGATTTTTCATCTTCACACGTCCGAATTGGCAGTTTCACGCGTCCGAAATGGCAGTTCAGACGTTCGACTTGGAGGTTTNAGTTTCACACGTCCGAATTGCAGTTTCACACGTCCACTTCGGCAATTTCACACGTCCGAATTTTCATCTTCACACGTCCGAATTGGCAGTTTCACACGTCTGAATTGGCAGTTTCACACGTCCGAATTGGCAGTTTCACACGACCGAATTGGAAGTTCAGACGTCCGACTTCGAAGTTTCACACGTCTGACTTGGCAGTTTAACACATCCGAATATGCAGCTTCATACGTCTGAATTGTCAGTTTCACACGTCCGAAATGGCAGTTTCACACGTCCGAATCGGCAGTTCAGACGTTCGACTTGGAAGTTTCACACGTCTGATTCGACAGTTTCACACGTCCACTTTCGCAGTTTCACACGTCCGAATTGGCAGTTCAGACGTCCGACTTCGAAGTTTCACACGTCTGAATTGGCAGTTTCACACGTCCGAATTGGCAGTTTCACACGTCCGAATTGGAAGTTCAGACGTCCGACTTCGAAGTTTCACACGTCTGACTTGGCAGATTCAGACGTCCGACTTCGAAGTTTCAAACGTCTGAATTGGCAGTTTCACACCTCCGAATACTCTGCTTCACACGTCTCAATTGGCAGTTTCACACCTCCGAATTGGCATTTCAGACGTTCGACTTGGAAGTTTCACACGTCTGAATTGGCAGTTTCACACGTCCGAATTGGCAGTTTCAGACGTCCACTTTGGCAATTTCACACGACCGAAATGGCAGTTTCACACGTCCCAATTGCAGTTTCACACGTCCACATTGGCAATTTCACACGTCCGAATTTTCATCTTCACACGTCCGAATTGGCAGTTTCACACGTCCGAATTGGAAGTTCAGACGTCCGACTTCGAAGTTTCACACGTCTGACTTGGCAGTTTAACACATCCGAATATGCAGCTTCACACGTCTGAATTGTCGGTTTCACACGTCCGAAATGGCAGTTTCACACGTCCGAATCGGCAGTTCAGACGTTCGACTTTGAAGTTTCACACGTCTGATTCGACAGTTTCACACGTCCACTTTCGCAGTTTCACACGTCCGAATTGGCAGTTCAGACGTCCGACGTCGAAGTTTCACACGTCTGAATTGGCAGTNCACACGTCCGAATTGGCAGTTCAGACGCTCGAACTTGGAAGTTTAACACGTCCGAATTGCAGTTTCACACGTCCACATTGGCATCTTCCCAAGTCCGAATTTGCAGCTTCAAACGTCCGAATTGGCAATTTCACACATCCATTTTGGAAATTTCACACGTCCGAATTGGCAGTTCACACGTCCGAATTGGCAGTTTCAGACGTCCATTTCGGCAGTTTCACACGTCCGAATTGGCAGTTCAGACGTCCAACTTCGAAGTTTCACACGTCTGAAATGGCAGTTTCACACCTCCGAATATGCAGCTTCACACGTCTGAATTGGCAGTTTCACACGTCCGAATTGGCAGTTTCAGACGTCCACATTGGCAATTTCACACGACCGAATTGGCAGCTTCACACGTCCGAAATGGCCGTTTCACACGTCCGAATTGGCAGTTCAGCCGTCCGACTTCGAAGTTTGACACGTCTGAATTGGCAGTTTCACACTTTCGAATATGCAGCTTCACACGTCCGAATTGGCAGTTCAGACGTTCGACTTCGAAGTTTCACACGTCAGAATTGGCAGTTTCACACCTCCGAATATGCAGCTTCACACGTCTGAATTGGCAGTTTCACACCTCCGAATACTCAGCTTGACACGTCTAAACGTCTGAATAGGCAGTTTTACACGTCCGAATTGGTAGTTCAGACGTTCGACTTCGAAGTTTCACACGTCTGAATTGGCAGTTTCACACTTTCGAATATGCAGCCTCACACGTCCGAATTGGCAGATGCAGCTTCACATGTCCGAATTGGCAGTTTCACACGTCCGAATTTGCAGCTTCACACGTCCGAATTGGCAGTTTCACACGTCCGAATTGGCAGTTCAGACGTCTGACTTCGTAGTTTCACACCTCTGAATTGGCAGTTTCACACGTCCACTTTCGCAGGTTCACATGTCCGAATTTGCAGTTCAGACGTCCGACTTCGAAGTCTCACACGTCTGAATTGGCAGTTTCACACGTCCGAAGTTGCAGTTTAACACGTCTGAATTGGCAGTTTCACACGTCCGAATTGGCAGTTCAGACGTCTGACTTCGAAGTTTCACACGTCTGAATTGGCAGTTTGTAGCTTGGCAATGAGATTGGCATTTAACGCCGTACAAAAGCCCATTGGCGTAGTCTAGTCTCGATATCACTGCTGCTTGGACCAAAGACTTACATGCATCAACTGACAGAAACTTACGAATTCTACCAATGTTACGGAGCTGAAAATAACAAGCTCTAGTAACACTGTTGACATGATCCTCCATGGACATACCACGGTCCAAGAGCACACCAAGATTTCGCACTGAGTGTGTCGGTGTAATCACACTTTCACCAACCTGAAGTGACAGACTAGTACATAATTCATGGTGTCGCCTATCAGCAAATAAGAGGAACTCAGTTTTGGAGTCATTGGCTTTCAACATGTTCTGTGTGAGCCAAGACCTGACCTCACACACACAAGTTTCAAGTTTTTCAATAGTTGTCCTGAGCAGTTCGACACCCGGTCTGATGGCTATATACATTTGTGTATCATCGGCATAGGCCTACGTCTCAAAAGGAATAACATGACTTCTAATGATGGAAGCGATGGGCGCGGTATATAAACAAAATAATTTGGGTCCAAGCACGGATCCCTGTGGGACACCTCCTAATATGCAGCTTCACACGTCTGAATTGGCAGTTTCACACGTCCGAAGATTCACACGTCCGAATTGGCAGTTTCACACATCCATTTTGGCAGTTTCACACGTCCGAATTGCAGTTTCACGTGTCCACTTTGGCAATTTCACACGTCCAAATTGGCAGCTTCACACATCCGAATTGGCAGATTCACACGTCCGAATTGGCAGTTCAGACGTTCGACTTGGAAGTTTCACACATCTGAATTGGCAGTTTCACACGTCCGAATTTGCAGATTCATAAGATCGAAATGGCAGTTGAAGTTTTGATTGTTGTGAGACCATTTTTATATGTTAAAGTATACGTCTGTACGTATGTGTGTGAAATATCAAGTCGATTTGATGACGATAACATTGTTTTTGCAGCTTCCCAAAAAAGTTGTGTGTCAGATCAGGTTGTGCATGGGATATGAATGCTTTGTTGATCGGGCAGTTTTGCTCTCAAAGTCGCCCGTTTATTTTAATGAAGAGAAGTTTTGATCGAAGGATGTTCGCTTCCCAAGGGTGGTATGAACGGTAACCTCCTATGAATACAGTACTCTCCTAATTTCATCTTGATTGTAAAATAGATATATCAGATTTACAGGGTGGTCCTCCAAAAAATGTTTCCCTTATCTTTATCATATCATTATCAGAAGCAAGGAGTGGACATGAATACTGTGATATATCAGCTGGATGGAGCAATACTGCATTGCTCCAAAGCATCCCTCGAAGGGTATTCGAAAAACCTGGACTGAGAAACACTGGATTGGATTGGATTGGACTCTGATCACTGTTCTCCACCACCTTGCACCTGGATTTTGTAGATGTCGGCGATTTCAGCCATTCGCTTTAACTTGACACGTACTTTAAATTCATTGAAACCACCATCATGAAGTAATTTCACCCGCTCTGATAATTTTGTATGAAAGTCCTGATACACAAGTTCTATGCCATCTTGTGAAGTTGCTGACATCAGTGTGGTGACTCAAATCTGAGGATACGTATTGTAAGAGCTTCCTGTCTAGCAGACGACACATTTTAGCTTACTAAATAGGCATCGACTCCAAATTAAACTCATAGGGCCGATTTTATAAACGATGGCTAAGATAACCATCGGGTTTCATCACCCCATAGTTGACAAACTGTTTGCTAACCGAAATAAATTTTTCGATTTTATGAATCGTTGATAGCCAAACATTCTAAAAGTAAAAATGTTTACTTTGATTAATTAGCGGTTTCCAGAACAGCCGATGGTTAAACCGAGGTTTATCTTAGCTATCGTTTATAAAATCGGCCCATAGATAGTTAAAGCTGATATTGTAATACAGGTATATGACCAATAATTGACCCGTAATATGCGATAACACTTATAACACTTTTAACTATTCTGCCAAGGTGTTAGCTCAATGAAATGGACCCAAGTATTCATTTAAATGCACTCCTATCAACTATACCGGTGTAACGTTTTGCGGTGAGGCCCGTGAGCCCGTGTGACAGTACAATAGATTGACGGAATAAGCGGCGACTGGACAATGGGCGACACACAGAGAAAGAGCGAGTCCGTTTCCCAGTGTGTTCCGAACAATGGGAATCACACAGAAAAACGGCCACACTGAAAAACGTTACACCTGGTGTCATGCTGGTCGTGCGGTAGTTTTCGAGTTTACCCGTGACAAGAAATGAGTTGTTCTCTCTTATTATATAGACTAGGGCATGCTTGCCAAGTTTAGGACATGTGAGGCTCTATGTTTTTGTAATTGACCCTTTGCTGGTAAGAGCGACATGTAAGTGCCTAAATGCGTTAGGACAACAAACTTCATCTAACTTAACAGTCCATTGTTGGCGGATGACCCCGAAAATCAATAGGGTTCCGTGTAACATGGATATCTACAATTCCTGAAAATTTCGTGGCGATACGTGGCCGCGTATTGTTTTAGTATATCCTGCCGAAACCACAGATTGGCGACAGAGAGAGAGAGAGAGAAATCCAGTGAAACCAATGAAGACCGCCACCTTGTGAGGAGTATAGTTGATAGGAGTGCATTTAAATGAATGCTTGGGTCCATTTCATTGAGCTAACACCTTGGCAGAATAGTTAAATCGGCTATGTTTTGAAACAATTTGTGTCGTCCTACAATGCGTACACTCATTCAGACAGGCGGTCTTACAATGCGTACACCCAGTTTTGCAAATTCCCAATTTTTATAAGTGTTATCGCATATTACGGGTCAATTATTGGTCATATACCTGTATTACAATATCTCAGCTTTAACTATCTATGAGTTTAATTTGGAGTCAATGCCTATTTAGTAAGCTAAAATGTGTCGTCTGCTAGACAGGAAGTTCTTACAATGCGTATCCTCAGATTTGAGTCACCACACTGGACATATCTAAAGAGGAATTGAGGATGTTCCTTTCATTGCGGATGTTATGCAAACTGGGCAATGATGAATGAACCAATGCTAATTCATGATATGCTGATGACGAAAAGTCAATCAACTTGTAATGAGGTACCGGCAAACCTAATCCGCGACGCGGCGCTGACTATCAACCAGGTCATAACTGCGTCACTGGTAGTGAGGCTATAACGTCATTTTCCAATTAATTCTGAATAGCACACTCTGTTTCTAGGCCAAAAACATTGCACTCAATTTCTGATTTTATTTTTCTATCATTAAGCAGAAGTGCTAAAATGTTCTTATTGCTTTTGAGCAAAAATCTCTGCGGGAACATGATGCATTTAATCGATAAAGTTGACCATTTTAGTGTAAACAAGGGTAGTATCCATTCTATGGACCGAGTCCAAATGGACTGAGTAGCTTGGACTGAGTGCCAAAAATGATATGAACAATAATAATGAAATGTATTGAAATAGTTGAAACAAAAAGTGTGGAGATAAAATATTCGAAAAAACGTAACTTAGGCTGAAATTCTCATTATATATATTTTAATGTCCCATAGCGCTTTCATTCCTCTTGGAAATCTTCAGTGGGAATGAACACATATTATTTACATGAGATATATATAGGCCTACACATAACCTGTCGCAAAGCAGGTTCAGGCAAAATGTTCAAATAATACCAGGATTACAATAGGCCCTGATTTTTAAAGGGCTAATTATTGAAGCGAATGAAGCGAAGCTCTAAATGGTAGGCTAGATCAAAGCAGAAGTTCCTTAATCACTCTGACAACCCTGTGCAAAATAATTATACTATTAACGGTTTAGTACCGCTTTAAACTTGCTGATGAAGTAATTTTCTTGAATCCTTCTATTTTCCTTGTATTTTCTTCTATCCTTCTAAAATTTTTCTAGGGTCAGGATTCGACACTAATTCACACAGGACCTCAAATGAAATCGTCAGGTATTCACCAGCTTTTTTCACTAATCTTAATTTTTTAGTCATTTCTATTAACAATTATGAAGTAAACGCCAGGAATTCGGCTAACTGTATTTTGCGTAATCATTACGCCTGGCGTAATGCTGCGGGGAAAACCGGGAAACATGGTACCTTTTTCGATGCCTATGCAGAAACATACGCCCTATGCATGTGCGGCACCTCGGGGACGAGGTCAGTTAGTTCCGCTGAGGGAGTGTTCACTATTGCTAATTGCATCTCGATTCGATGCAAAATTGCCTTGATAAACCACCTTCGTCGAAGGTACAGTATCAGCTGCCCACCTAGGTAATCCTTATTTTGTTTGTATAGCTTGTACCCACCACCAAAACAGACGAAAATTGACGCGAATGCGGTAATACTGACTTTGGCGAGGCAATCCTGAAACAAGTGGCAAAAGTGAAACATCGCCGGGAAAACCCGAAAAATTAAAAGCCCCACTCGCCACGCGCAGTGTCGTGATGACGTCGTCCGCTCTTGTGCGTCGTTGAGTAATATTGATTTCTTATGACGACGTCTGCTGTGAGTGGGGCTTTTAATTTTTCCGAGTGCTGCCGGGCGAATAGGCCTATATTTGTGTCTACAGGTAGCCTAGCGTCATGACGTCATGCGTATATATTATGGATAGGCCTAATCGCAAAGACCCATCGATCGATGATACATGGAAGAGGCAGAAGAGAGGTAGGCCTATGTAAATACATGTATAGTGATACCGGCAGAGAATTCATGCAGTGTGTTTTTTTGCGGGGGGGGGGGGGGGGCTCAACTCACTTGGTGGGACTGCAGATCTTCGGGTCTCATGGCAAAATGCGGCGATCGCCCTAAATGAGAGCTCTCTTCTGCAGTTTTATGTTGCAAGAACCACAGATGGGGTAAGATAGCTTACATGTGAATCAGTAGGTCTATCGTTCGGAGCCTACGGTGTTTTTTCCTAAATGCGTGACGCCCCTGCCCATTTCCGGCCTTGACGCCGAGGAGGGCTGATCCGGCATAAGCGTATAATCCGGACGTAGGTCCTACTGTTGCTGAATCGGATATGTCCTAAATTCGAGCTCATGGACTACATGTAGCCAAGGCCTACGATTTATTTGTTCCTTTCTTAATTTCTTTTAAATTTAGGCCTACATTTTCGTTTGTTTATTTACAGACACAACTAATCATAAGGCCTGTAACGGTGCTCACTTCGTCAGCCACGTGGTCGCGGATCTCTGTGAGTTATGGGATCACTGCGCGAGTTTTCAAGAACTACTCATATCAGAAAGTTTGTTTCATTTACGAGATCGTACAGCTTCGCCATCTAGCGGAGAGATATAACGCAATGTAGTTTCAATGAAAGTGACCGAAGGTCACGATTAAAATCTGCTGTCTATGTCTGCACGGGCTGAGAAAGTACACCATCAAAAGTCAATAACGTAAAATGACAATGTAATAATTCTCATTTCATTATCAGAGAACGATCAAATCAGTGGCTTGATGTGTCATTTTGATTCCAAAGTGGTCGATTTTTGCAAAAAAACTGGGGGTTTCCTTGGGAATTCCCGCCTTTTCGCCGGCCTGGAGCACGCTGTCCAACCATCAGAAGCAGTACTTGAATATTTAATAGTTACCCTATGACCTTTCAAAGACCATCATCTGATTGGCCTATTCAATATTGTGTCAACGGTCACAAATACCAAGCCCACCACCCAAGTGGCAGCATCGTGTTCAGGTATGTCCGGTATTCATCAAACACTTTGTACTGCCAGTTCAATATAACTTTTGTGTCGCGTGGCCTAAATGAAGGATTCTGTCCATTCTAATCTTCCCCTAAAATCCAAACTTCTGAACCTGGATACTCATCAGCATGATCAGACCCATTTGCTTCTTCTAGGCCTACTACCGCACACCCCTCTCAATCTAATGGAACAGCCCACCTCAAGCTAACGCCGCGTCATCGTGTGCTATTTTTAGCCGCTGGCACATGAAACAAACTGGGACAAACTTTCTGATATGTCTATGCTAGCAAAATAATGAATTCTCCCTTGGCGTAATATTACGCTAAATCGGCGTAATATTACGCAAAATACAGTAAGCCAGGAATTCGACATTATCTGTTTTTTGGGTGAACAGAGATACGACGATAAGAAAAAAATTGAGCGCTCAGAACTCGACACTTTTTCGACGTGATCGCTGAACGGGGGGGGGGGGGGGTCCAGATTTCAAAAAAATCCCATATGGGAATTTTTCACACGTGGGATTTCAACAAAATCCCATATGGGAAAAGCGGCAAATTTCACACATGGACTTATTTTCACATATGTGAAATAATTCCCACATGTGAAAAAAGAAAATTAACACATGGGAATTTTTCGTAAGGGCATCCTGGCGGCCATGCTGGAGGGCACAGGGCGCAGAGGTGTGACGTGACCCTGCGTGAAGTGCACCACGCCATTGTTTGACCATAACGTCATTGGGACATGCACAGCTCATTTCGCTGCGCCTCTGCAGCATGTGCCCTCCAGCATGGCGGCTTGTGACGTCATTTGCAAGGCCTCTATTAGGGTTATTAGGTGCCAGTTGAGCATAGGCTTTTTCATGACACACATGTTCAATGTGGAATTGTCGTGTACAGGGCAAATGCATGCACAATACAATGACAACGAAATACCCCTACTAAAAATATTCATGAATTCACCCTAGAAACACCCTTCAGGAACACCGCAGGAACACCCAAGAAAACACCACACATGATGACAGGGTGTTTCTTTGGTGCTTCCAATGGTGTCCCAATGGTGACTCAGCGGTGTCCCAAGGGTAAAATGAAACAGTCCCACCTCACAGACTCAGAGGTGTCATTGTGAGGTGTCCGTGTGTGGTGGGACATTATAGGGTGTCCGTTTGTGGTGGGACATATGGACTAATGGAGTGTTCGAAAGATTGGGAGAATATGTGCCCTTTGGAAATATTCTTTCCCTTCCGAGGACACTAAGGAGAGTACCCCTTGTACCTCACAAAAATGCTTGAAAACAATGAAGTTGTCAAGACTTGTAAAGTTTTTGACAGGTGAAGAGACTGCTCTGCAAGTGTATGTTTTACGTTTTAACATTAATTTGGTTTTTAGTCAAAATTATTAGCATCATATTCTCGCTCAAAATTGCAGATCAACTGTAACCAACATCAGAAATGATTAGTGTCTATAGGGGCCAGAATCTTATAGATTTACAAATCAGAATATTCAAGTCCAGGATTTTTTATCAATGGAGAAAGTTTTTTACAAGGCTTTTTCATTCTCACCTTCTGAATTATGATATCTTATGATTATCTTTATTAAAACGTTATTAAACTTGCGAGGAAAGATGCTTTTCATATAATTTGGGAACATTTTGGAGTGCTTTCATAATTTTCACACAGTTTGCAACGAAGGAGAAACTTTTCTGAGGATGTACAGTGGTGTCCTGTGGTGCCCAACATCTTTGTGGTGGTAGAGTCAGTGGTGTTCTATGGTGGTCTGAGGTGTCCTGTGGTGCACCATATCTATGTGTTGGTACAGTCAGTGGTGTTCTATGGTGGTCTGAGGTATCGTGTGGTGCACCATTTCTATGAGGTGGTACACTGAGTGGTGTTCTATGGTGGTCTGAGGTGTCCTGTGGTGCCCCATATCTATGAGGTGGTACAGACAGTGGTGTTCAGTGGTGGNTCAATGGGACATGCACAGCTCATTTCGCTGCGCCTCTGCAGTATGTGCCCTCCAGCATGGCGGCTTGTGACGTCATTTGCAAGGCCTCTATTAGGGTTATTAGGTGCCAGTTGAGCATAGGCTTTTTCATGACACACATGTCCAATGTGAAATTGTCGTGTATTATAGGGCAAATGCATGCACAATACAATGACAACGAAATACCCACCATTTTCTGATACATCCTCGCGCCCTGGAATTCAAATGCTTCCTCTTTCTCCATACACGTCCCTTTCTTTTTATTCAATTGACAAATACAGACTGTGTCATCGTGGAAAAAGTTTATTGTTGAACAGTTCTCGTGCAAACACTTGCTGGCACAGAGCAGGGTCGAACGTGTTCCTTCCTGCTGGGAGTCCAGTCTTAGAATACTCCAACTAAATACAACTTTTTTGAAGTACTCTGCTACGATTCTGCCTCGGATATTTGAACCAAACATGTCTGCAGTCCTCCTCCCACTTCAGCGCATGCGTTTTATTTACAGACAAATCAACTGTCTAATACCACGGACAAGATAATGGGCAACAAAATTATGGACTGAACCCACTGACAAGTTTTTATCCGACAGGCCTTAAAACACGGGTTCAGGGCGTGAAAACGCGTAAAAAATAAATGCGTTAAGGCCTATACCGTTCTATTCATTGCAGTCGACCATCGTCTGCACTGTAAAAAATGGAATAGTCCCCGCGGGTAAAGTTTTACCAATGCCATCGGCAA
Organism: Notospermus geniculatus; assembly: GCA_002633025.1. Classification (NCBI taxonomy): domain Eukaryota; kingdom Metazoa; phylum Nemertea; class Pilidiophora; order Heteronemertea; family Lineidae; genus Notospermus; species Notospermus geniculatus. The sequence continues at coordinate 239,844 of NMRB01000531.1, forward strand.
TTTTACCTATCCGTGGGTATTCTCAGGCACCTTCCTTATTATTGTTTACCTGGAACCGTGGGTAAAACTGGGGACAAGCTTACTACCTATATTCCCGTAGGTAAATAGGTAGTAAGCTTGTCCCCAGTTTTACCCACGGTTCCAGGTAAACATTACCTCCAATAATAAGGAAGGCGCCTGAGAATACCCACTGATAGGTATTATTGTCCCGCGCTTTTGAGCAAATATTACCCTTTTCTGTGGTAAAATCGAAATTGCCGATGGCATTGGTAAAATGTACCCGCGGGGACTATTCCATTTTTTACAGTGTGGCAACGTCGTACAACGTCATTCGTCCTCGTCAGACATTGCTCATCAACAGTCGCTGCGAGTGAAGCGACATCGCTCAGTCAAAGTGCAAGCCAGTCGAATCTTTTGTCAAATGAACTCACTTAACACCTCTAACTTGGCATTAAAGTAATACATCGTGTTGTTAGTTTATTCCACATGTACATGTATCATTAACACCAAGAGTTAGAGTCAAAAGCAACGACCATGCCGTTATACGTCATCAGATAATCACCGCCACTCGCCAAACATTGTTAAATGAAATGGTCCATTGACCATGTGCTCAGCTGCAGGCATCCTGGGAACCCAGGGCATTTCCACTCTGTATAGCGCGTTACAATGCCCTGGGGAAACCCACCCTGTTTCGGTGGAGTAGAGGGACGTTCCTTCATGTGTACTCGCCAGTTGGTAATTCACAAATAAACCATTCAATGCAGTGGGGAAATACCACTTGATGTAACAACCAAACATCGCGTCTAGTACTACAACGCATTCACATAGATATGGTGTTACGAGTTACCGGGTACCAGTCTCCTAGCACTGTATCTCATTCCATAATTTATGCATGCTGTCGTGTGATAGCTGCCCCAGCACACCATGAACTGGAGGATCATCAATACCTTCGTGTTTTGAACCCATCGGTACTTACTCGCTATCTAAATAGTCCGTGAGAATAATTTTGACGCGAAGTTAATTCAGGAATATTAAAAAATCCAGCAGTGGTCTCAGCAAATCGAGAAATTTTTAAAGTCGCCATATTTGGGAATGACCACGGCGGGATAGAAGCTTCGCTGTGATTGGTTGTATTCAGCGATAGATTTTCTGTCGCTGGTTCTACAGCTAAATGGCGCCAATTTCAACAGGGCCTCCGACGTGCGAGTAGGGGAGCGCGTTTTAGAGGACCTGTTGCAAGAGGATGAGCTGCAGGTGAATGTATCAGAAGAACAGATGGCAATGTTAAATTGAAATGTTCCAGGGTAACATGATCATGGTCAGAATTTTGCCTACATATGCACGTAGAAGGTATCTACAAACCATTAGAACATTCTGTGTTCTAGTTGCCATTGTTAACAAAAGATAAACTGAGGGTTAGAGACTGATATGAACTGCATAGGTTATCTGACCTAGAGGGGTATATGTACCACGTTTCAGGTCAATAGCGCCAGCAGCAATGAAACTTGCCGTTAAATGGCGAAATTTTGAACGTTGACATTTGTGACCTTGGAAAGTAGGTGAAATCAAAAACCCTAGATAAGATGGACATATGATAAAACTTTGGAAATGATCCGGACATTAGTACAGGAGTATTATTGCAGTTTTTGCTTTTTGTGTCTTCGGTTTTAGCCATCAAGTCCTGAAGCCAAGAATCGAATCGGGCCGAAACTTGGTGCTATAGGTTACGTGTATCTGGCGTAGAGGAACATGTGTACCAGGTTTCAGGTCAATAGCCCCAGTAGCAATGAAACGTGCCACCAAATGGCAAAATTTTGATCTTTGACCTCTGTGACCTTGAAAAGTAGGTCAAACCAAAAAGCCGTTACATGTGTCATGTATCCTCAACAGATGCACCTATGATAAAAATTTGGCCATGATCCAGTCATTAGTTCAGGGGTTATTGCACAGACTACGCCAGACGACAGAATGACGAACGGCGGACACCGCATGACGACTATACCTCACGGGTGAGCTAAAAATCGCTACGTACCGCTACACTACTCCATTTCAAGTGACAAAACTGCGATGACACAAATATAAATACATGTACATCGTTGATAACTACCTTCCGAAAATAAGCCATATTGGCCACGAGGTTCAAGGACGGTATGACCATTCAAATCCCAAAACCGACCCAACTAGATGACAGCAATTGTGGTGGTGCAATCAACATTATACCCCTCCCCTCCCCACTATACCTTGTTATCACAGTTACGCTAGAGCAGTCCTTTAGTAAGAACCCCTAAATAATTCAAAGCTGTTGCCATGGCAGACATCTTGGTGGTGCCACGGCTGATTGCCCAAAGGTCTCATCACACCTAAAATGGCATTGACTGAGGCATTACTTTTCTCTCTAGTTGTCGGCCGGACCCAAGGACACGTGGACGAACAGATGCACGGACGGGTTAAAACAGTATACCCATTATTGAGTTGTCGCAGAGCCCCCGAAACGCGAACGGGAACGCCAATCCCATTGGTCGGTGCCACGAAGGGAGCTGCAAACAATAGGATAGGCGTTCGCGTCGGCGTTTCGGGGGCTTTGCAAAACGCTCTATTCTCAAGGTGAGATTAAGACCCATAGCAAAAAGCAGGAGTGACCGCCAATTTTTGTATGATATATCTCCAAAATGCAGGTACATGTACATTGTATTTTGTCTCAATAATATGACAAGCAGATGTTTGGAAAATTCGTTTCCAAATATCATGGTATTTGTGAAATTTGTAGGCCTTGAAGTAAATTTTCATGGCTTTTTTGCCATTTTCGAGGCATGGTCGGATTTGGAATGGCCGTCCTTGTAATGAATATACCCGAGTGGAGAATTTTGAATTGGCCAGAACTATTCTAGAATCTGCACGCTAACTAAAAATGTATAGGTTTGTGCACAGAAAAAAAATCAACTCGAGTGGAGACTCAAAGTCTCACTTTAGGGACAAAATGGTTCGAAATACTTTTTGACTCAAAATGAAAAAGAAAATATTTCGGCCCAGACAATTACACCTCGTTCCGAGAGAAAATATTTCGGGTTGAGATACTGAGGGCCGTATTTACGAAGCGCGATTAGGCCAACACGCGTGTAACTGCATAGTTATTCAGGTTAAGGGCCTAGAAAACCATTGTCTTGCTACCTTGTACGCTGGTTGGTCGGCAGCGTTTACACGCAGGATAATCACCCGTGGTTAACTTTCCTTGTCTAGCTGTAGGAGGACAAACCTTTGAAAATTAGACGCTGATGATCAGACGGACCATACTTCTGACGACGTCAGCATTTTCTCTTGCATTGTTTGTAAGCGCCCACTGACGTTTGTACTCACCTATCTGCGCTATGATTTGAAGGCGGTCTGAAGTCAATAATACCCTCAAAAAGATCATAAATAGTGGGTGGTCCTAGGCCTTGACTGGAATATTTGGAACTGGTTTTACATCTAAGAGGTTAGAGTATATTTCTTTTATTGTTAATGTTAAACGATGAAGGAGTGACTTACTTTCTGAATCTAATGTTTCTGTGTTTAGATTCGTAAGTGCGTCTTATGATTACAGTACAAATCACAATTGACATCCCTATGTCTGCGTAAGTTACGCGTAACAGACGAGTGAGGATAGTTCGACAGTCTATTTGACAGTCAGCAGTCAACAGTCATTTTTGTGAAATAGGCCCATATGGTGGTCCATTGGGGTAGTATAATTTGGGATGAAATTATTACCCCACATCAGAAATAAATATTCATCTTTTAATGAGCTGTCGGGGTGGGCGCGTAGAAATTTCCACGCCTGCCATCAGTGGGGTGGCTTGTTCGACCACAGGCAGCTGTACTTCTGGTGGTATAACCCCTAAAATATATAAAAAGACAGGGCCGGTAACAAGAACTCACAAGTCAACTCGCTTCACCACTTCATGCACCTGCAGACACCCCAAAACACCGTTTTATTCCAATAAAAATGACTTTCCCTGGACCAAAAAACTGTGCTCTTTCCATTCAGGAACTAAAGAAACCTCGGGTGCCAACGATATATTGATAAATCCACCAAAACTGGAAGATTTCCTAAAGTCCATGACTCCATTACGCACAGTTTTTTGGTCCAGGGACAGTCATTTTTATTGGAATAAAACGGTGTTTTGGGGTGTCTGCAGGTGCATGAAGTGGTGAAGCGAGTTGACTTGTGAGTTCTTGTTACCGGCCCTGTCTTTTTATGTATTTTAGGGGCTATACCACCATAAGTACAGCTGCCCGTGGTTCGACCCTCGGTAGTCCATTACTTAAAGGGCCACGATATTTCCACTTTTTGTTGACAGCCAGCGCCACCGTCGGTGATTATATCATTCTCCAATACCATAGTTTTGCCTTTCGCCCTATTGTTGGGGAATGTATGATTACAATACAGTTGCATATACTGGATACCCTGGGAACAAGAGTTACTGTGCATGGGGCGAGGTTGGTAAGTGGTAGTTCAAAAACATCAATAGTTAGAGGTCTCCCTTAAGGCGGTTATGTTTAGCGCAGGAGAGGGGAGGACTACTACACCGCCCCTTTGATGTGGTGGAGGGGGCGAACTCTCGTCCACATCGACAACTTTCGTCGTAGGGAGACCTCAGCTCCCTTCTACATTTACGTAACTAATGTACATGTATCACAGCTCCAACTGTCCAATGGGCCAAGTTGCCGCTTGCAGACCTGGGATAATGATATTCTCATTTTATTTATTTATTGAAGTGAATAAATAAATAAATATAAATAGATATTCTCACTTAGAACACGCCATCTTGCGGCAAATCAGAGAATAAATATCACACGTGTGTGTGCGTCATAGCCCAAGTCATCGGTCCGCATTGATTTCATACAAAGGACACAGTCGCCTAGAATACCTTGCTAGAATTATTATTTGATTCGTGTTTTCTTAGAGAGATGTATGTTGTTAAAACGAGACTAATCGCTCCAGATGACGGGATTGGTTTAATCAACTCTAACAGCGGATATGACGTCAATAATTCACAACCGCTGCGCACAAAAGAAAAACGCTGATGGATGATGAATGGCAACAAGGTTGGTGTTATGGCGACGTTCTTTCATTGGCTGGTTTCTGGGCGTCGGTCTCCCCCGTCTCCCTGGGACCCATTTGACCACAGTTCGATTGGCAGAGTAGTTCCATGGCAACATCGGCACCGGTTACCTCGGAGATTCCGCGTTCGAAACCCGGTCAGACCCTCTCTTCATGTGATAGAGGGCGACTCTCTGGTCTGTATGCTTGGGTAGGCCTCCAGCGGAAAGTACTACTGAAGTTAGACTTTCTCTTTGCTTGAAGCATTGAGACTTTAATGAAAGTGTGGCTGAAGTCTGACCCAAGCATACGGCTCTCTTTGACAGCGCAGATTTCACCGGGCACTCCGGTTTTCTCCTGTTGTACATTAATTCGCCAAGTGTTGTCTGCATACCTGCAACTCGATGCAACATTTTTAAAGGTACATGTAACGAGCCCTGTCGCGTATGTCGGGTATTTTAGAAATACTATTTGTATCCAGAGTGATAGGAACGTGGGAAGAATGGTTTTTGGTTGGTTCCTGTGGGTGAAAAGTGGCAGAAGTACCACTGCCCACACCCGTCAGCTGATGACAGCTGTCGGGTGTGGGCAGTGGTATAAGTATTTAGGGATTTAAAATGGCCGTTTTGCCACGCCGCAGTGCAGTGTGCTACTTCACTGTGGTGACTGCTAACTGATCCCTGTCAACTGCACAATACATTACAACAGGCCGAGGGGCTATAATATCAATGCGTTGCCTTAATACATGTATATGATCCATTGTCGTTGCCTTGCCATGTCGAATAAAAGGACACATGTGTAGTACGAAGCTTACGAAGCGTAACACGCACAAACCTCAATAGGGCAACACTCGCCTCGTGGTACAATGTGGTAGGTCTGGCAACATGGGCAATCTTCGTTGAGGCGATCATGACGATGGCAGTATTAAGAATACACATAAACACCGGCGAACTTCGGAAACGTTCGGTGATAAATAACCTTTGACCCGATGACGTTGCAATAAAATTCTCCCAACCTAAAACAGCCTCAAAGTTATAATCCGTAACACTTTTCAACGGTCTACCCGACTTGGACACTCCAAAATACCCTTGTCCGGCCCTCCATAAAGAAAATCCGCCTTCACACCGCGTAACGCCGGCATATTGGGTAAATTTATCACATTTCGCCTGAGCCCGTCTCTGAGGTGGAATGAGAGTGAGTGACCCGTGGTATTGATCAGTAGCGCTTCGCGCGTTTGCCGCTACGCGGCGTTCAGGGTCCTTGCGTCCAGCTTGTTTTAAACCTTTCATCACGCCACTCTGTGCAGTATCTGGGGACGAGGTTATTTGAACAACATGGAGCAAGCACACTCCAAACTTACGCTATAATAGGATCCAGTTTAAATGCGCCTGCGTAAATAACTCCACGACGATCCAAAAGAGCAGCTTAGCGAATGAGGAACCGCCGAGCACATCGTCAAGACGGCGTTAGATCACTCGCATCGCCGTGCAGCGGATTGCTGGGTCCTCATCGGGTGTATCTTCATCATGAAGGTCAAAACGCCCCTTTTAGCAGCCAAGTTGCAGCCAAGCGGATAAAGGCCAGAAACATACAGGTGCTGTCTTATTGAACGTCCTGTTAGGGTAGATAAAAGGGTCATCAATAATTTAGCCCCTGCGTCGTCTGCTCACCTGCGTGTTTGTCTGAAAGGCGACGTTATTGCATTGCTTTACTGTATATTGTCAACGTCTTTGATAAAAGTTCCTGCAGCGCCGCCCTAAAGCATGGCGCACACGAGCGGCTAAAATGGGGGCGACTACCGATGCGACTACTAGGTCGCATGCGATAATTACCTTTGAGGTCGATCAGTGATATCATCCGCGACATCACTGATCTCCCAGAGAAGCATTTGTCGCAAACGAGTAAAAAAAACTAAAAATATGCAGTCGCTCCTGTAGTCGCAAGGCTAGTCGCCTACAAAATCGCTCAAAAAATCGCTCGTGTGCGCCATGCTTTACGGGATAAAATGCCAAAGTCAAGAGACCATCTGTCGGCCAAGCGTTGAAGCAAATGTATCGGGAAGTGCAATTGCACCTAAATGTGCGCAGTTTCGAAATCGGGATTCAGAGCTGACTGCGCGATCTTTTTAGCTGCAAGCCTCCTTGAGAGGACGCAAGCGCCAGGAAATCTCTGCAATGTGTGCACCTAAGCCCGCAAGCAGTCGGTGCTTGTGTCCCGAGGCGGAGTCGGAATCACAGGGATTACATTTTTTGATATTTGCCGCAGCCATAGTATGCAAAGCCCCTGCTTGCCGGCGCGTTATTGGAATTTGCTGGCGATCTCTTGCTACTGTACTAATCGAAATGCCCTTACGTCACGTGATGCCGATAAAATCCCGCCGAATTCACCGCGCAGGTTCTTATAGATTTATAGCCCTAACGGCTGGTTCATACTCCGTCCGGAATTTACACCGACTATGATCGATTTCTCTATGTATGCACATTCACGCCTTGGAAATCTGCGATCAGTTTCATGCGCTTGACAGTCCGCGAGCAAGTATGAACCAGCACTAACAGTCGGTAGAATCCATTCTATGGACCGAGTCCAAATGGACTGAGTGCCAAAATGCGAAAAATGCAAGAAACAAGCCGTTTTGTAGATAATATGAAAGGATACTGCCTAGGTACTGATAAAGACTAGTACTCCCCCTCATTTTTCTCCAACAAAAGCGTACGAAAGCAACAGAATAAGCAGAAAAAAGCGAGTTTAGTGGGTTGTGTTCCACTTACATTCTGCATTTTAGAACGAATACTTCTGGGTATGGGTATTTCCAGGAAATATCGTGGGGACGAGGTAGCCCCAATTTGAGTGCAGAGGGCGGTATTGGATCAGACATCTGCACTCAGGCGTGGCCGGCATGCACGGCCTGTTTCATGTGTGTATAGGAGCAACCTTTGGAACGAGGTTGCAAAATTCCCAGCATAGCATTCCGTGAATCATTACCTCGAAGGCGTGCTACATGACGTGACGTCGTCATGTTTTGTTACTATTTATAGACTGAGTGCGGAGCGCTATTGGGTTGATGTAACTTGGGGATTTCAGGTCGGATTAGCGAAGAACAAAATTTTATAGTTTTGTTTTTCTTAACTCTTTTCACGTTCTACATATTGAAGATAACCATTTCTTACCAATTTATGGTGATAAAATTCATTATTATTGCTTATATATTTTTTGGCACTCATTCCAAGTTAGTCAGTCCATTTGGACTTGGTCCATAGAACGGATACTACCCTAACAGTCCAAGGCTGACTTCGATTGTAACTCGACAACTTACTCGAGTTGAAAAATTCCAAAATTAGCGGAATCGTTGTTGTTGTCAGTTCAGTACATGTATTTCCAATGTGGCCGTTCACATCAAATTTTTGGCGGGCGTTTTTAATAGACAAAATCAGCTGATAGGGCAAATGAAATGATGATGATGTTTCATCTTTGATGAAAATAATGACTACTCACCAGTAACGATGAATTTGTACACCAGCAACCCCTGTTGCCATGGTTGCAGTGTTTATGCCTTGGCCTGAGTACCCAAAGATGATCAGGCCATCATCATCGCCATTTACTGCGTGGTTGTTCCCAAAACCGAGGGTAAAAGTGTTCCTCTCCCTGTCCCCACTTATTTCTGGCAAGAACAACGATTTTTGACTGAGCATAATAAGCATTAATTCCATTTTTGAACAAAAATATCCCGCGTCCGATTCACATGCCGCTAGACCGAACACTGTGACCTGATCAGAAGACCCAGGCGCGTGTCCAGAGGGGGGTCCAGGGGGTCCGGACCCCCGCTGCTCGCGCAGGCCATAGATTTTTTTACCCATATTACTTCAAGCGAGCATGAAATACAGGGAGAGGGGCAAATAGGTGAGGGGTCTAGCGGGTTCTCGAAACTTCGGACCCCTGACCCGCTATAGTTCTACTATGAGTAAGCCCATGAGGGACCGTAGTCTATATCGTCGGGTGCGGCGGATGCGACCAGGTTCACTCAGTCAAGACATACATGTTCAAGGCTGAAATGCTGGGAAATGGCGTCTTCGGTGCGCAGATTTTACAAAATTTCCTACCCGCGAGGGGGACACCCCCTTCGCGCTCCCCCTCTGGCTCCATTCTCGACGACCCTCGATCCCCTGGACCCCCTCTGCTCGAAATCCTGGACACGCCCCTGAGACCGGGTACCAGTCTAACATGCCGCCATTTTGGACGAGTAAGTTTTTCGCTACCCTCGATTTGTCGTGGGTTGGTCGGGCCGGGTAGATTCGACGGCATCTTTGTTGCAAAGTTAGGCACTCCGGTAGATTTTGCAATTCGTTTGTAACTCGGGTCGCCCGAGTTCAACTCGAGTTACAATCGAAGTCAGCCCAAGGTGTTTATTCATCGTTTCGTGGACCTTGTGTTTACACATCGGCGCAAGCATTTAGCGGACTGCGTGCTAGTCCGAACGTCTGACTTGTATTGCTATTTTTAGCCTATGCTGGACGCAATACGGAGTCAGATGATGAGTAAACGAAGAACCAGATTTTGGTTCTACTTCATCAGCAAGATCAGATCACGGATTGGTCGTTCCCGTATCACGTGACCTCAAACAGTAACGACCATGATGCTGTGCATCGGCTTTTCGAGAGTAACATATTTCGTGATTGTGATAACAAATTGCGGTTTTCTTGCCAAACGAATGTTTGTCTTGCTAGAGTGAACAGAGAGCGTGATTGCGAGTGTAGTTGGTTGAAACCTAAGCAAGTAGAATGCCTGAGAGCAGCGTTGTCAATGATACGTTTGCCGTAACTAAGTGAATACGCAAAACACGACCTGGAGATGGACGGACCAATCAAAATACACCCCCTCCCCCCCCCCCGCGATAGGCTTCATCTGACTCTTGTTGCGTCCGTCAGTTCTGCAAATGAGCAACAGGTGGCAGTGTTCGGACTAACTGTGTGCGTGCTCGCAAGGATTCGCGGAATACGGCTGCGGCTAAGATAACGCAGTCACATGTAGCTCTGTGTACGCATAGATTTACATATCTCAACACACATCGGGATAGGCACAGTCGCCTTCTATCGTCAATGAAAACACCTCACGGGTGTATTTCGGAAATGTAATAAAACTCGTCCGTAGGGGCAATACGGATGCTTCGTGAATACGGCGCAAACCGTAACGGAGGCTTAACGGATCCGTTAAAGCGTACGGATGCTTTGTGAATAAGGACCCAGATTTTGGTTCTACGTCATCAGCAAGATCAGATCACGGATTGGTCGTTCCCGTATCACGTGACCTCAAACAGTAACGACCGTGATGCTGTGCATCGGCTTTTCGAGAGTAACATATTTCGTGATTGTGATAACAAATTGCGGTTTTCTTGCCAAACGAATATTTGTCTTGCTAGAGTGAACAGAGAGCGTGATTGCGAGTGTAGTTGGTTGAAACCTAAGCAAGTAGAATACCTGAGAGCAGCGTTGTCAATGATACGTTTGCCGTAGCTAAGTGAATATGCAAAACACGACCTGGAGATGGACGGACCAATCAAAATACACCCCCTCCCCCCGCGATAGGCTTCATCTGACTCTTGTTGCGTCCGTCAGTTCTGCAAATGAGCAACAGGTGGCAGTGTTGGGACTAACTGCGTGCGTGCTCGCAAGGATTCGCGGAATACGGCTGCGGCTAAGATAACGCAGTCACATGTAGCTCTGTGTACACATAAATTTACATATCTCAACACACATCGGGATAGGCACAGTCACCTTGTATCGTCAATGAAAACACCTCACGGGTGTATTTCGGAAATGTAATAAAACTCGTCCGTAGGGGCATGGACGCTTCATCACTCCCTGTCGCCGAGTTTGTAAAATGACCCAGTCCATTTTGCGACTACCGGTAATTAAGTTGGGACGCCAAACGATGTGGAGTAATTCTCCGTCTTTATTGAACGTAACATGCGGCCAGAAATACTTCTCGTAAAAAGCGGGAATTTGAATCGAAACTTCTAGAAATATTTTATTTTTATTTTCTCGACTCCGTAAACGGAATTAATGGAAGGCAGATTTGTTTAATAAGAACGAACCGATCCTTCCCGCTCTTCGCGGTAACTCTAATGATTGACAGATTATCAAATTGGCTCGTAATGACGTCATATGCCTCTGACATCCGCCAAGGTGGCGGACATGCCATTTCGACAGGTGCCGCGTCCGGAGATCTCCGAAAACGTACGAGGCTTGTGATCAGCATAGATTGTACGCGCATGAGGATAAGATCTCCGTCAGGGCTGTACAGGGGGTAAATATTGTGTGATCGAAATCCACGGGATTTGAGAGGCCGACTATTTGTAAAGCGTATGACAAAATAATTCTGATACCACGTTATGTTATACTGAGACCAACTGATGTGGAGAATGTTGCCCCTTGTCATACAATGTGAAAGCCACATCCCAGCATGGAGATGGGGCGAGTACTGCCGTCCAGACAATGGGTATCGGCATTTGTCATTGTCGGCGTAGAATAGTTTGCCCTCAAACTGTCCCGAACGTAGGCTAAAAAGGTTACACATCACCGGACCGTGTGCTGAGCGGGCAAAAATGCACATGTGGAGTGTTGTATCGATCAAGTAGAAGTAACGCTCTGACGTAGTCGCATTGTATCGTACGCAGACTAAAAAACGGCTGCATTTTTTGTACACATGAAAGTCAACGCGGGGTTCAAATGTCTTCGCTTCCATAAGAATCAGCAGTCCATGAGTAGGATCGTAGGCCCACTTGTTGTGTCCTCGGTTTGTATTTTCATCTTCAGCAATTGGCGGCCTGAACAACAATGCCCCAGATTTCCGGTAAGAATAAAGGAACCTTTCCTTAAAAGAACCAATCAAATAGGGCCAGTAATGCTCTGCGATGGCCCTTGTGAATGTATCATTTGGTTCATCAAATAAACATAATTTCAAACAAACAGAACCAATTAAAACAGAACCAATTAAATCGAATAATTGCTGTGACGTCATCAGCGAAATCTCGGCGTTGATTGGACATTCGCGGGGTTCGGTTTTACATTTTAGGTTTTCAATAAATGTGCTAGTACCCGACTGAGACCATGGGCCATGAGAGGAAGGAAAGTCAGTAAGGCGGTCGGTCCATTCACGCGATTTTCGAGCGGCAGACGTTCGAAAGCATTGTTTGTTTCCGCCGCGTTGGTCGTGGACAAAGGATGCGACATCGCACGCCACGAAAATCGCTTGAATGGATTCTTAGCCTAACAGAACAGCGATCCCATCTTACGGGCGATGAGCTTTCTCAGTCGCAGCTCCTTTGCTCTGGAATACATTGCCTTATGCCTTGCACCACAATAATTTCGAATCTTTCAAGTCTCTTCTGAAGACGCAGTCCCACCTGTTCACAGCTAGAATGAGGCGCCCAGTCTCTGTAATTAGCATGCGCGAACTACGCAGCATTAACAGAGACTGAGACCAACGTTGCCAATTTTTGTTGCGAGAATACCGACCCAGCTGGAACCAACGCTGATTGGCCGATTTTGATTTCAGATGTGACAGCCATGCTGATTGGCCATCTTGGACGGTTGTGTCACATGATTGGAAACTGGCGGCACCCTATTGCAAGATCACTGACTGATGCCAGCTGTGCGCAAAGCAGCATCACACATGTTTTAGACGTTGCAGCCAGACCCTCGGTTGGGAGACCAGGGTTCTGGCTGCGCGAGACTAGTTCACAGCTGCGTTTTCATGACCGGCTTGAGGTATGGGATCTGAGCGAATTTTTCGATCTGTATATAGCGCTATATTAATTCCATTCTCGCTATCTGTTTAGCATGGAGCATTACTCTGTGCGTGGAGAGTGACCAGACGAATGGGTCGTGATTGGTCGATCTCTTGGAGAGTGAATGGAATGGTGCCTCTGCTTGGAGAGTGAACCTAGTGGTTCCGCTTGGAGGCCGAAGAGGTAGTGCCTCGCCTTGGAGTGTGAACGATTCCTGCCTCTGCCTGGAGAGTGTGGATCGATCTTCTTCAAGGGTTAGCCTTCTGATTATCATAAAAATGAACAGAATAGAGCTGTTCCTTCCACTCTCTTACAATCCGCAAGCTCTGACGCCCGATTACCAGCGGATTAACATACAGAGGTTTAGGATGCGACGGTAGAGATTCTTAGCCTAACAGAACAGCGATCCCATCTTACGGGCGATGAGCTTTCTCAGTCGCAGCTCCTTTGCTCTGGAATACATTGCCTTATGCCTTGCACCACACTAATTTCGAATCTTTCAAGTCTCTTCTGAAGACGCAGTCCCACCTGTTCACAGCTAGAATGAGGCGCTCAGTCTCTGTAATTAGCATGCGCGAACTACGCAGCACTAACAGAGACTGAGACCAACATTGCCAATTTTTGTTGCGAGAATACCGACCCAGCTGGAACCAACGCTGATTGGCCGATTTTGATTTCAGATGTTACAGCCATGCTGATTGGCCATCTTGGACGGTTGTGTCACATGATTGGAAACTGGCGGCACCCTATTGCAAGATCACTGACTGATGCCAGCTGTGCGCAAAGCAGCATCACACATGTTTTAGACGTTGCAGCCAGACCCTCGGTTGGGAGACCAGGGTTCTGGCTGCGCGAGACTAGTTCACAGCTGCGTTTTCATGACCGGCTTGAGGTATGGGATCTGAGCGAATTTTTCGATCTGTATATAGCGCTATATTAATTCCATTCTCGCTATCTGTTTAGCATGGAGCATTACTCTGTGCGAGGAGAGTGACCAGACGAATGGGTCGTGATTGGTCGATCTCTTGGAGAGTGAATAGAATGGTGCCTCTGCTTGGAGAGTGAACCTAGTGGTTCCGCTTAGAGGCCGAAGAGGTAGTGCCTCGCCTTGGAGTGTGAACGATTCCTGCCTCTGCTGGAGAGTGTGGATCGATCTTCTTCAAGGGTTAGCCTTCTGATTATCATAAAAATGAACAGAATAGAGCTGTTCCTTCCACTCTCTTACAATCCGCAAGCTCTGACGCCCGATTACTAGCGGATTAACATACAGAGGTTTAGGATGCGACGGTAGAGGGCGTAGTAATACATCAGACAAAGTCGGGCGGTAATGCGGTCCTTGGCCTATTTTGTTGACGCAAGGAATGTGCAAGGCGTATGACGTTTGATCCGTGAATGTTATTATGTAAAGGATGAAAAAGGCCTCTCGGGCTGCAACGTTGCGTTTGGCGGTGACTTGAAACCTGGCAGGGCTGTATCCCTTCTTCAAACAATAATGATGTATTACATAATAGAGCTCAGTCTGATCTTTCACCGTCAAGAACACGGCAGCGTCTTTGGACACCAGCGGAGGTGCGATGCGAAATTTTGTCACATACCTATCGTCAAATTCATAAAATAAAGACAAAAACAGAATATCCTCATTTTCCTGTGTAAAGTTAACATGATAAAAGCGCCACCTTGTGCCTCCTGAACGTAATTTGCAGCGTCGTGAGGCGTATGTATCAAAGGTAATTTTGGACGGTAAACAGTCATCTTGTGTCAGTACGCGTCCTGTGAAGGAACCTTTTTTGATATTATAGATTTTTTGGTGGCGGACAGACTCTACACGGAAAATAAACCAGAATTGAGAATACAGATCGCTCCATTCGATAGTTAATTGCATTTGCACGTAAAATGTGGCATTGTAGGTCATTTTATAGACATGGTAACGTGACCTATACTCGTACACAGATATTTCATAATACCCGCGTACGCCAAGGTCGTGATAGTCCTTAATACACCGGATGTCGCCTGATATTTTATCAAATCGACATTCGAATGGTCTGCCCGACTCGACCAATATCGGAGGCAAAATCTTGGCCTCATTTCTTTTTTCGTACAGATAATTCTTCGGCTTCTGAATCGGAGATTTTCACTTGATTTAATCCTTTCTTTACGAAATAGGTGGCGCTTAGCTACTGATATTTCGCACAGCCCCCGAAACGCCAAAGCGAACGCCAATCCCATTGTTCGATGCCGCGAAGAAGACACCGAACAAAAGGATAAACGTTCGCGTTGGCGTTTCGGGGGCTTTGCGAAAACTCCCTAATGGTGAACCTACGACTCGAAAGGTGGCGCTTTGAGCAAACAACCCGAAAGAAGTTAAAAACTTGGCAAAACAAAGGTCAAGACGAAACGTCACGACGTCCAATACCCAACTGAGCAAAACCGGATTTTCTGCTTGCAGCGCCGCTTGGTGGATTAGTTGCGCAAGAATGATGACGTATTACTCACGCCCTCTAATCGCCATAGTGAGAAATCTAACCTTAGGTGTCGCTTCGAGCAAACTGATGCGAGGCTCGAGGATTCCAGAAAGAAAATAGACGGGGCTACGCTGCTTGGAGAGCTTTCTACACCGCTTGGAGCCTGAGTGCTGTTACTCACCTTCACCTGGTACATGCGTCCATCGGGTCTCGATTCGACGCGAGCTCTCTCCATGCAAGACGCTTTCTTATTGTCGAAATTACACCTAAACTGATCACTTGATGGCCACGTGACTTGATCGAACGTCGAACAATTGAGTAACAAAGTACAAACCATGGCGCAATCTAGAGTTGACGCGCCGATCACGTGACCTAGATCTGGATGAGAAGCAGCGTGTTTCCGTTTTTGTACAATTTAAACTTCGTTCCCATAGTTTGAACCCAGTATGAACTCTACAACCTATGAATCAGACAAATGGTCTTATACTACATAACTCGGATATTCGTCCATTTATTTTGCGTGGTTTGTCCATCATTCAATAGGTGGCGGCGTTCTCGACTTGTCCTCGATACTGCCTGGACATCCGGGGATTCAGCATCTTGCTAATATTTTGCGTTAGAAGTCTAAATCATCTCAGTGACATAAGATCCAGGAGATCCGTCATGTGCTGCGCTCTTTTGGAGTGATAGAGTCCATTGGAGAAATCCAATTTATCCAATCACTTCAAACACTTTCATCACCGAAGAACCTCCGTGAATGATGAATTAAAATCATCAGCCAATCACACAGCGCCATTTCATTTTCCTGGCGCGCTGACAGCTTGTTTGACTTGTTGATTGGCTCAGTCGTTCAAGAAATGACCAATCATGACCGAGATTGCAGAAACGAGGAATACCAAGCAAACTACCGGTATTCATTATAGATGTGCTGTGTAGTTTCATGTTTATCAACGAAGGTTAAAGCGAATGGCTCGCGGGGTTTGTTATGGCGCCATGACAGTTGGTCCTCGATATCACGCACCATTTTGAGAAAAAGGCAAAAGAAGGATTTTAGTTTAATGGGAAATGCATTAGACAGCCAAACTTCGGAGGCGTATTCTGCAAAATCTGCCGCTTCAAAATCAATGGGAATAGTACAAAATGTGCATCTTGACCGACTGAATTTGAAAACCTCATTAACCCATTTTAACAAATTTTTAATGGAACCTCGTACCCAGTGTTTACTTTCACATATTTGCACAGGTGTTGCATATGGCTGGAGCACGGCTTGGCCTGGAGGCTAGGTTCACTCTCTATGGAAGGTACCACCAAAAATGTAAACAAACCCCGCGAGCCATTCGCTTTAATATGTGACGCTAAAAAAATCGAACACTGGTGAACAGATAGTTGTATTGTTGGATAAGGTGACCCGCATGAGTTTGAGCCCAGATCGAGGCAGCTCCGCAATATACGCCTGTAGCCGAGGTTGGAATACCAGTATTTTAATACTGGTATTCCTAACCACGGCTGGAGTAGGATCATTTTGGAATGGTTTTGGAATTTTGTATATTATATTTCTGCTCATTTCGATCATCCTCGTCCCCAGGTTCGCCTGCTCGAGAAACCGGTCTGATGAGATGTGCAGGAATCTCTCTTTTCCAGTCACCCTGACGTCAGCAATCACAAAAAGTCGCCTTGACTTGTCCTCCTGTGTTTCACTTTGAATCTTGCTTACGGTTAGGGTGGAACGGATCTGAAAGATGTATCCAAGCTAATTCACAAGGGTTGAAAATAACCCTTAAAATCGGCGGCGACTATGACGTCACCACAGCGGCTGTTCGTCGTTTCCAACTTTCAAATCAGTACTTCTGTCATTCGCGCGAATGCGCATGATCAGCAAGCAGTCTTCGTTTTGAACAAAGAAAGGATTGAGAAACTATAAATAAAAACGACCTTTTCGCTCGTTAGCCAATAGTTGACGATATCTGTTCTGTGCTGTATAATAAAACCCGTGTAACGTTTATAAATGTCCCCCATTTCTCAGTGTTTTCTACAAAAGACGGCTAGAGAGACAAAGATTTTTCGATAGGGGGAACACATAGAAATTTGTCACTCCACCCTCGATCCACACAATTTGAGGAAACAAACTTCATACCTACATGGCATATGTCAGAAGCTGACGCCAACCTGTTGTTATATGTATCTCTAATTGTCTAAAGTCGTCAGCTACAACACAATATTCGCCATGCACACAGTGTAATCCACTCCAAGTGGTTACATTCAATATGAACACGAACGTTGCAAGTTGAACCCTCCACTACCAGACACGAGCATGTGACCCTTATTCACCTTCCTTTCCAAATCATTAAACCATTCTGAATGAAATCACTTTGCGATTTCTGTATTTTTAGGATTAGACAATGATAGACGTTGAATGTGTTGTAAATGTATTGTTTGTTTTTATAAGCCTTTTAATCGATGAGCGACAGGTCAATAAGGTGTTGTCCATCGGTATGATTTTTCTTCATTAGAAAGGACACAATGGCCCTTTGAGGAGATGGCTTCCCTTACACAGGGTCGGTGATCATTGTCTGTAGAGGTTGTGCAGTTGACGTCATCACAGAAAAAAATATGCCACCGTCATTGTCAAATTGACGTCAAAAGACATCGTCGTCGTCCCACGTGGCACACCTTGTCGTCGGCGCAGGTGGGATATACACGTGATACACGTGATATACACGTGGTAAACTTTGCCGTCGCCGTCAGCATGGTGAACCATAGTCTCGCTTGGCCTTCGGTAAATCACACTCCGCGTCTGGCTCTTTTAGAGATTAACAGTCATGACGACCGCGTGATGGCAGCACGGGTTTTTCGGTTTTCTTAACCTCGTTTCCAGGTTGATAATATGGTGAGTGGTGCCAAAAGGGTGAATGTCGTCCTGGGTACCCCTAAAGGGTACCCAGGTCCAACCTGGGTGTCCCTAAATGGCACCCAGGTACGTACTGGGTACCCTTTAGGAACCTAAAGGATACCCGGTTTGAAATTGAAGAATGGTGATTTGGCAATCGGCACGTACCATACTCGACATGGATTCCAGGTATCTCACCAGGCGGGAATTTTAAACTGGGTATCCTTTAGGTTCCTAAAGGGTACCCAGTACGTACCTGGGTGCCATTTAGGGACACCCAGGTTGGACCTGGGTACCCTTTAGGGTTACCCAGGACGACATTCACCCTTTTGGCGCGAGTGGTCCACGGTTGTCTGAGCGAACTATACCCCTGGAGACGAGGTTGGGTTTTTCCTGGGAGTAATTTCCGCGGGAATTATGAGTGAGAAAGCGTGGTGATTGGCTGGAGCCCAGTGGAGTGCCATCTAGTGGTGTTACCGGCTTTTGAGCCCCAAAAGTGCCAGTGTGTAGGAGACCGGGACGTCGGATACACACTGGGGCCGAGTGTAGGTGAACCGCCGATCAAATGGACGAGCTAGAGACCGCGGAACTAATCGTCAAGATGGCGTCAGATCACTCGGAGCGCCGATTGCTAGCTCCTCATTGGGTGTATCTTCATCATGAAGGTCAAAACGCTCATTTTAGTTGCAGCCAAGCGGATAAGGGCCAGAACAAAACAGGCGATGTCTTATTGAACGTCCTCTTAGGGCAGATGAAAGCGTCATCAATAATTTAGCCCCTGCGTCGTCTGCTCACCTGCGGGTCCGTGTCTGTACGGGGACAATATCGAGGTTTCAGAAGTACATCCGGGATCTTGGTTCAGAGTCCAGACATATAAAAACGTAACGATGAATAATATGGAACCTGCAAAGTGACCCATGTGGGGCGCTGCTAGCGGTTGTACGTCTTTATGGTTTCCGATCTTGTGTTTGGTCATGGTGTCTCTCTGTGTGTCTGTCGGTCTGTTTGGTCTGTCACACCCTTAACTTTGTTCCTGCAACAGCTACAGACCTGGAAATGTGATCTACCTCCAGGTAACATGACCTGAGCTGCAAGATGGAATGAAAATTTCAGATACCTGGTTTATAATGAAATTGACATATCAAGGGTTGAGATTTTGTCTCATGGCGAGATATGATATGCAAATTTGATAACACGAGATAAGTCAGCACTTGATGATGGCAGAAGCCTAAAACCTTCACCTCCACCTAGGTTATCAAGGATGATCTTCCAGATTAAGCAATGGCCTTGAAGGTCAGAGGTCAAGGTCAAACAGTTCTAAAGTGCTATGTGACCTGTGACACACTGGAGAAATGTAAATTGATAGTCGTTTTTGTACGTTATCCATGAAATTTGCAACTTCTAGGAGATTTTGCGGAAAAAATGAAACTACGATTAAACTACCACCATTTCAAAGTATCCTTTTTAAATGTTGTTTTTGAAAATTCAAAGTTTTTCCTGAAAATAAAATTTACCGTGAATGAGAATCTATGAAGAATTCTAAGATATTCTGCAGAAATTGAAGCTGCTAAAAAAACATTTGCCATGTTCCATATTAATTCAAGAAATACCGTATGCATGAAAACCGACATTTTTCACCTCATTTTAATAAAAACAGCACTTCAGTCAGCACTTCTATCTACTTACCAGTGGCTGGAAGGTAATATCGACATAATTATACATAATTTTCCCAACTGTTGAAGGAAAATGATGACTAGATATTTCGGTTTACAGCCACAGGCTGACTTGATCTCAAATGGCTATAAAATACGGGTGCTATTAATGCAGCTAACGTTCAAAAAGGCAAATTACCATCAAAACGTTTCAAACGCTCACATATTAAAGCTGAACTTAATAGATATAAACCCAAAGCGGCAGAGGTAGAAATTACGAACAGCCACAAGGCACTTCCAAACTACCTCTGAAAACGATACACCCTCATGCCGCTTGGGGTTTATATCTATCAAGTTCAGCTTTAAATGTCTCAAATGGCTGTGTTGCTGTTCTTACTGTTTATCATTTTTCATTATCCAAAGTTGTGATCACCGAGAAGCGCGAGGCGAGACTACCGAAGTGTGCATATAAAGAACTGGCAGCTCCAATCAGTTCCCAACTTTTGTCACGATAAATTCTAGGTGCAGTAAATAATATTGGGAGCTGAATACTCAATGTGACAGATGGCATAATGGAGTTTCACTGATTGATATGATACTAACGGTGGGTATATCTAAGGTTGCACAATTTCACTCAAGATACAGAAACAACGGAAGGTATAGCCATGATAACAGAGAGCAGTACAGCAGCCCAGGTAGTCCGCGCCGTGAGATGTCTGTCGGGCTACAGAATGAAATCTCTGAGCAGCTCAAGGCGGTACATTCGGTTCACCCTACAAGTTCCCTTGACTCTGATCATAGTGCCTCTCGGCCTGGCAGGGAATTGTCTCTCTTTTATAGTAATAGGTCGTGAAAGGCCTTATACGTCAAACTCGATTCTTCTCAGAGCTATGGCTGTTGCAGACAGCGCAGTTTTATTAGGAGATATTTTTTGGTATACCATGATACGAATACATTATTATATTATTCTGGTTAACCCATACATAGAGTTTTATAATATTGCCTACAGCTATATGAATTTCACACGGTCCGTTTCAAGAACTGCATCTATCTACTTGACTCTCAGCATCGCAGTAGAACGATTTATCGCAGTGTGTAGGCCATTAAAAGCGGCGTCCATTTGTACAAACAAGAATGCTTATATCACAATCGGGCTTGTTTTTGTTTTTTCCTTTGTGTATCGTTTTCCACTTTTGTTCACATACGCAGTCAGCTATCGGTATGACCCATGCGTCAGGAGACTAAGACCAAAAAAAGATAATAGCGAATTGGGGAACAACCTAATCTACGAAGCAGTCTACAGAAATGGTCTTGCAGTTGTTGTGAGCGTATGTCTACCCATCACATTTCGGCCACAAAAAGGGTGCTGGCAGTCGTAATCGTTTATGTGATCCTAGAATCACCCGGAGCTGCCTACGAAATTATTTCCATCCTTTCTCGTCACACCCATCTGCCTATCGTCTATAAGTGGAAGGACCCCCTTTATCATATAACCAGCTTTCTCTCCCTTTTGAACCGTTTCATTAATTTATTTATTTATTGTGCGACTGGACAACGATTTAGAAGTGGTGTAGTGGAACTATTTTGTCGTAAAAGACAAAATGAACAACGATAAAAATGTAGACTTCACACTGTCCAAGATTTTAAACACTGTCTCACTCAATAAAACAAAATATCTACAGACATTATGCACCTGCTATTAAAATTTGGCTTTACTGAAGCAGAAATGACCTCTCTCATGCCTCAGAGTCATTTGTAAGGAGAAGTTGTAACTTCGTGAGATAAACTCGACGAACTTACCATGATTGCTCAATCAGCGGGTCGCGGAATCTCGCGACTTGTCAGTCTTTACTAACAGCAACATTCAACTGTTGCTAAAGATACAGATTTCATAGGTATTTGATGGATGGAACGAAAATTTTACGCGCACTTCCGATTTTCTGCAGTTGCATTTGAGAGTGATTTTGCGGACAGAACTAAACAGCCGGAAATGAAATGGCGGAGGCGTTCAACCAACGACGAAATGTTGGCTAATTTCTGCCACCGATTTGTTAATACTACAAAAGAAGTAGAACCGGTGTACCAGCGGAAAAGGTAGCTACATGTAGCTGAGAGTGTCCAGGGACCTTATTCACGAAGCTCCCGTAACTTACGGAAGGCGCAAACTATTGTCCTTTAGCGGACAAGCTATTGTTCACTATCAGCCTGACAAAGGATTTGCGTACCCTTAATGTTACGGGGGCTTTGTGAATAAGGTCCCAGGACACTTACTCCTAGAGATCAAAGTTCTTTGGCGTACGAGCATGCTAGGAATAAATTCCCGACGGAAATTGTCTCTGGCTTTTACTCTCCCTGTCCAGGGACTGAAGTCGAACTTGGAGTGTTATGATCCCATGGGGCGCGAGATCTATCCGTGTTATTCTCAGTTTCCTAGACACAATGATCCCGGAACCCGCCGACAGGCGGCAGTACACGACGAAGGCCTTTATGGATCGCTGCTGATATTTTTATAGTGTTGGTGATTTTCGGGTTTTAGCTCATAAGTGTTCGTTTGGTACCAAGGGGACGAAGTTGCTCGTTGTTATGGCTGTCCATCAATAGATAATTGGGAAAGATGTAGAGAGTGATTCATACTGTGGCCGAATGGGTCAATGTCGTCCTGGGTATACCTTATGTTTACCCAGGATCATCCTGGGTAATCCTTTTCTTTACCCAGGACGGCCCTGGGTAAAAATAAGGATCCTTAACTTTACCCAGATTGGAGTTCCCGAGTAATGTAGTGAGGTTGATATTCAGCGTAAATCATGAAATGAAGGGTGGCCTCGAACTAGGCCTATAGCTCCTAAGTCCTTGAGAATTTACTATCGGTCCCTTTTGAAAAGTGGTATGGATTGGTCTTTTCTCCCTATTCCACACCCCGGAGCAGGTATAGCGGGAATTTTCAGCCCTTTTAGCAATGATCCTACTGCATGTTCTCTGCCGAAAGAGACGCACGTACAGCATGATTCGGCGGGAACTCCCAAGGTGGGTAAAGTTAAGGATCCTTATGTTTACCCAGGATGATCCTGGGTAAAGAAAATGATTACCCAGGATAATCCTGGGTAAACATAAGGCATACCCAGGACGACATTGACCCATTCAGCCATACTGTGGAGAAAGCGATGTTGGATTTAAAGATATTTGGGTGTTTTTGGAGATGCACAAGTATTGTTGACGTAACGATATGCCACCGCCTGTTGCAAGCGCTGTACTGGTCTGCGTCGTGTACGGCAGTGAAGTGTGCATTGTGTCAGGCGGTAGAACAGCACAAGTTTTCGTGACGTCATGGGTTTCAGCCGCCGGCTTATGATGTACACGTTGCTTGGGGAAGTACAGTGCAGAAATGAATGCAAAAAGTCAGGCGATTCAACAGCTCAGATTTTGATGACATATTTGGAACAAATCTATATGCTCATTGCGTATGGTTGGCCTCTGGGGTAGGAGAGTGCAGTGTGTGTGTTGGAGAGTAGGAGAATTGCCAAAGAGGTCACGTCGAGTGGGATTTTGTTTGTTTTTTAATGTACTTTTGTTTTCGGGACGCAAGGGCCTACGCTGCATGCGGCTTCCAGTCGCCTGTGTGTTTTTGTGTAGGCTACATGTTGCTCTATTGCAAACAGAGGGTGAAAAGAAGAGGAAAGAAGATTAGGCCTAGGCCTATGGTGTGAGAAGAACATCATGGACTAGGCCTAGGCCTAGGCTACCGATACACCCTTATTTTACGGCTTCCAGTCGGTTGTGTGTTTTTTTCGTGGGCCACTGTTGCTCTATTCCAAACAGAGGGGAAAGACACCAACACTCTGTGAGAGGATGCATTGGCCATAAGTGGACAATGCATCCTCTCACCAACCACCCATTCTTCCACTTGGTTACCATCCACATTGACCACAACCATTCCACCTTGGCGGCAGAGTCGGTTGGCGTTCGCCTGTCACGGTAGCTAGGCCTAGGCCTATACTTTCACCGCCTTTAGTTCTTCAGGGGCATGCCCTATTACCTCTTCCGTTTTCAGTTATAACTTTATCACTCATTGTTGCACAAAACAACTATCTATTCAGAAACAAATCCTCTAAAATCTATCACTACCCCCACCCTGGTTCCGTTAACTCTGGATTCATTTCAATTCTTGCTCATTGCAAGTTTTTTTGCTTCGATTCTTTAGATTGTACTTTTCAAATCGTCATCGTTTCCGGATGCGCAAAGTCCTTACCATGACAAACAAGTCAAATATTATAACAACTGTTGTATATCCTGTATTCATTGAATATCAATATTACGGTTCGAATGAATAGGAGCAGTCAGCCGCGCTAATCGCTAAAAGATGGCAGCAAAGTTCTAGCGGACCAATACAATAGAAAATTCTCCTGATTGGTGCTCAGTCAACCGTGAATGGGTCCGCTAGGCATTGAATTGGACCGCAGTGACACCTATTGGTCAACTGACTGACAGCTCCTATTTGTGCATTCATTTGGTTACTTTGTTGTTCTCGTGGTTAACCTGTAAGGTGTTACAGTATAAGTGTTACCGCCATTCATCATGTCGCTTGGAGTTTGTACCTGCTATAAAAAACATTTCTCGACCCAGTCCTTTCCCCCTAACCACACTGAAAAAAAATCCTAATCATGTTGAGTACATCGGGGTACTCGTTTGGCCCGTGAGATGAGTAGAAAGGTACTCATATTGAGTAGAAAGATACTCGTAGCTAGTAGAAAATGTGAAATAGAAATAGGGTTTCCAAGGTGAAAGACATTGCTTCCTACCAGAATCGAACCCACGAACCCTCGTAGCTAGTAGAAAGATACTCATAGCGAGTAGTGAGGAACTCTAAATGCAGCTCCTTGACCCGCTGAGTACCCGATGAGTATTTACCCGATTAGTACCTTTCTACTCATCTCACGGACACAATGACTGATGAGTAGTCCAAAGTACTCAACACGAGCCGGAATTTTTTTTCAGTGCATGTTCATTTTGAAATCATATGCGTATATTACTGAACATGGCGTTCGAAACTTGGACGTCCATGCCTGGAGAGAAAACCTTTTTGCTCCGGAAAATCTTCGTAGTTGGACTGTCTAGGAAGGTTCAGGTACACTTTGTTGCGGGCTTCCTTTCATGTACATCGTCGTGAAAGGTTGAAATATCACTCCCGCAACGACTTGATGTCTTCTCCTCCAAACACATGAGAAACTCATACCATTTACAGTCGGCCTTTATCATTCCAAACAATAGTGATGTCGTGATGTCGGTGACAAGTGGGAGAGGAGCATTTGCAATGCATTGATCCTGATTTTTCTGGTTTAGTCATTTTCTCAGCCGATGTCCCAGAACTGACAAAAAATTCTGTTCTTGAAACATATACCTAAAAGCCATACAGGGATAATACAGCCGACGTGGGCTTGCAGTCATGGCAGTAGCGAGAAGTTTATAATTCAAAGAAGATGGCTGTATTTGCAGCGGCATATCAAGAACTCCCTATTCAAAATGTCCCACTCGGCATCAGGACCGGTATTCATAAAACTACTTAAGTCAAAGCAGACCGAAGATACATACTCTTAAAGGAGTTCGACGACCAAGTTGTAAACAAACCAATTTGTTTACAAACAGTGGTCGGCAAACTAGTTTTATTCCTTCGTGAAGGTGGCAGCACCATTAGCGCCCCGTGATCGTTAGACTGGTGTCCGGTCCAATGCAACTTACTCAACCACTCACTGGTTCTCTATCTACGCTGTGCTGCCACCTATTATCTGTGATATGTACTCAAGTGAATATCTAGTCCCGCGCAGCCAACCGTTTCGTTCCGCAGGTACTGCGACACAAACATTGGATCCTCAGATTCGGCTGGGTGACCGAGCGGCTGGGTGACCGAGACTAGTGAATATCGTGTTTACAACTTGGACGTCCAGCTCCTTTAAGTAAAGTGGCCCGAACAAGTGGAATTAAATATGCTCCTTATGTTGTGTGGACCACTCATAACCACCCTTATATTAGAGACACTCCAAGGCAGTCTTAACTTCGGTACCTCATCACCTAGCTTAGTGGACTACACTTGACCTAAGAGATCTCACAAGAGATTAATTTTATGAATACCGGTCCAGAGCTAAATAGCATCGTGGTGCCTTTTATGGAATCGCTACCTTACACAGACCGTAGTGCCCAGTCCATTTCCACGCACAGATGGAATAGAGCTCCATAACTGCCAGCATTTTACATTGTGATGAAAATTAACAAGAGAAAATACATGAAATAGCAGTAACGCATGACAATGCACATGACACAGAATTCGCGCGTTGTGGAATTCCGAAAGTTGACTAGTCCATTGGATGGGTTCGGCAGCGGATGTGTTGTGAGCTAAAAGTGGATTAGGGTGGGATGGAGCGACTGGATGGTCAGAATTAAGTGGGAAAGTGGTGGATCATTACTAACGTCAGCGCCTACTCCCTTGAGTAACTGTGGACAACCACTTTGCACAGTGTCGGAGATGTTTTCAAAAACATGCTGTATATATCTTTTTGATAGCCCTATGATTTTTTTCATGAAATTTACGATTAAACCGCAGATTGACCTATATTATTTGGCGCCGACGTCGCAGACGTTCGATTCATATAAGGCTACGCTACTACGATGGTGTCGACGTCATTGCCTGCGATCGAGGCTTGTGTGATTGGTTGGGAGTGGGTTTCTCTTGGGCGCTAAAACAGATAGGACGAGAGGGCCATCACTGGTCTGCTGTATAATACATCTCTACTCGGACCATACTTGCTTTCCTTTCACGTGATTCCCCTGTGACGAAATGCAAAAAGGAACCATCCTTTGGACTTAACTCGAAATGCTGAAAATTAGTATCGTAAGTTTCAGGATAAAATGACGTCGGTGTTTCATGAAATGTAAACGTACCAGTTCCTTGTTTTACGAGACCGTTCTTGGGGTCAGGGATTTGCTCCATTACAACAGCGCAAGGGAAGGGCGTACCTATCAAGA
The DNA here is from genome assembly GCA_002633025.1 of Notospermus geniculatus. Lineage (NCBI taxonomy): Eukaryota > Metazoa > Nemertea > Pilidiophora > Heteronemertea > Lineidae > Notospermus > Notospermus geniculatus. Next base: position 266,719 of record NMRB01000531.1, read on the forward strand.
AAAACAGACCAGATCTGAGGTCAAATATCGGCAAGAATGAGGGACATCGTTGAAAACCTGAATTAAGAAGCTCGACACGGTACTTCACTGGTTTATACAAGAATTCTTTCATATGGGAGATAAAATAAATTTGTTCAGATTCCATCCCGAGGTAGTGTATTCCCGTTTCAATTCGGAATGGCACATTTCCCAGAACAACACGTTCACCATTTGTGAGGATAAGGTCGAAATTGTCCGATTTGTTACTAGATTCCTTCATATCGTAGATTGTGTACACAAAACGACCAGACACACGACACATGTAAAGCAGCTTTCCCAGACCAACTAATAGGCCAGGGTGCAATCGCAGTCGCTGGCAAATATCTGTTGTTGGGATGATCAGTTTTCCCGAAAAGGAACCAAGAGCAACATTTAAAAGTTTAGTTTGTACATCCTTGTACAAAAATATGTACCGCTCGTATACCGAGTTAAAGACCTTATAGTGGTCAAGAAACACCTGTTTTTCATACAGAATGATATAGTCCTTCTTCCTGTACTGATGGTACACTTTTACAGTGTTGAATGGTGTGTTCGCCGGCGCGTAAGAAACGAAAATCCAGCCGCTCATCCAATCAAATGTGAGAAGGTCGGCTTTCTCAACGATAGGTGGCCGAAATTTGCCAGTCTTGGTTATCCTGTAGTTAAATCTGCCTTTCTCCTAGGAAAATATATCTAGAAAGATCAAAAATATATTCCTGTGGCTTTTAGGTCAATCTGCTAATTACTTCCTCGAGGCAACTTTGTTACATTTTCAGAACTTTCAGTTAGTCGACCAAAGGACAATCTACATGTAGAGCTGACCAAAGGACAATCTAGAGCTGAACTGTACATGTCCTGGGCCTGGCAATTTTCTGGTTGCCCTAACTAGTCCTAACACCTCGCCAGACTGCATCTGTGATAAAATATTTACGGAGAGTTTCACAGGGACTATCAAATACTATAAAAAAACAAGCCTAACGGCAACAACGGTTCGCTGGTATGAGCATTGTGAATATCAGCCAGCGCCACCATCGATGGCCATAGGAACCAGGCTTGCATAAAGCGGCACGCTACATGTGTATCTTATACAATGTATTATCATGGTGGCCATGTCCATTCATCCACGCACACCCGATCGATCTCCACCGTATATCCTAAGTGCTGGTGATGTAGCCTACACGTACACCGATCAGGAATGTTGGAGAAGACTGATTGAATCTACGTATTCCAATGCCTATCAGGACAATTGCCCCCCGGACAATTGCCCCCCGGACTACCCTTACAGAAATGTCACACGTCTTGTCCTAAAAAATTTCACACGTGCTAAAAATTTAGTACGTGTGAAATTCCCAATATGTCCAAAAATGGTATATTTTAGTACGTACAAATAGAACGTGTGAAATTCAATTCACACATGTGAAATTCCAATTCGGACGTGTGAAAACATATTTGGACATGTGAATTTCATTTAGGACGTTCTATTATGTATGTCCTAATTAATTCACACATGTGAAATACCAATTCGGACGTATGAAAACATATTTGGACATGTGAAATACCAATTCGGACGTATGAAAAGCATATTTGGACATGTGAAATGCCAATTCGGACGTGCGAAACGTAATTTAGTACATGTGACATTTCTGTAAGGGNCTTTCGCTACCGGATTCATTTGAAAAGTGTAGATTTTGTGCATCATGAATTTCGCGTGTATTGACAAAAAGGCGCCTTGCTCCGCGAAATTGCAGCCAAAACTGGCACCAAGCCACTCACTCTGGAGGCAACGAAATGGGCCACGACCTCGTATAGGTTTGCTTGTTCCAAAATGTCTGTGAAAGGAACAGGCCAGATCCAAAGATGCAAGCTGTGACGAAACAGTCACATTCCGCCTAAGTTTTCGTCAGGTTGCCAACCTTTAAACGTGTATATTTCGATAACCGTTGCTCGTACGCGTCTGAAAATTCGTCTTTCGACAATACTACTTTTTCTCCTCTTTCTTTCTTTTGCGCTAGTCGCGTCGTCGTAGCTGCTTCCGTTCCGGAGATATGGCCATTTTTATCACAACTAGTCAGATTTGCTCTTTGGAGTCAGTCAATCTGGACCCCCGGACAAACGTTAAAATGCAATTTTAGCCAAGTTTGGAAACAGGGAGATAGGGCCTAATCAACTTCCTCAGAGGAATTGCTCGCAATTTCCAGTTTTAAAATCAACGAGCTACTACGTTTAGGACTATTTGAGTCGTACCGGTAGGCAATGGTGGTGACTTAAGACGAAGAATTTCCAAGCCCAGGAATATAAAGTTTTTGACTTATTTTCTTGTTTACTAGGGCCTATACTCGAGAAAAAATGCGTTATTGTTCAGTCATCAAGACTCGTGCATTTATCTTTTAATGACATTTTATTCGATGCATAGTCTGCAGTTGAACTTTGTTTTGTCTTTATGTCGCAGTTTTCCATTTTATCATTTCAAATTATGAAAGTTGTATGGAAGGTCCAGTCCAGCGAATAACAATAACAAAAAACATTTGCCTTCATGTTGTTTCCAGGGGTAATAATCCGGGGGGGAATTGTCCTCGGGGGGCAATAGCCCGGGGGGGAATTGTCCGGGGGGAATTGTCCTCGGGGGGCAATTGTCCAGGGGGCAATTGTCCCCGGGGGGCAATAGTCCAGGGGGCAATAGTCCGGGGGGCAATTGTCTGGGGGGAATTGTCCTAGAACCCTTTGGGCATGGGAGCATTCTTCCTCCAGCCCCTTTGTGCCTGAACACGATCAACATGCTCTGTTAGCTCTTTCCGCTCAGCCCTTATCTTTGAAAGTAACCTGAACAATTTATTTATGGTGCACCTGCACTGGCTGCATACAAAGTACCCTTCAAGCCAGTCTGTTGTACCGGTAGGGCCAAAACTTCCGACCTCGGGGACTACATTGACGAACTGTTCTTTCAGTTCCCCACTCACACAACGCCTTTGGTATTTTGCACCTTTGATTTTGAAGTCTTTCTCACACATCAAGCAGTAGTCACTGCTGAAAAGGTGTCCCTTGCTTGTCCTTGACATTTTTACGTTTCATGCACTCACACACATGACATGCAACACACACCATTACCATGATTACGGTATGTGATAAACCTTGGAAACAGTGAAACCTTGAAAACAGTCAGAAAACCTTGGAAACACTGGCAAAATTGCTAAAAACACTTAAATAAATCAATAAGAATTCAAGCTGATTAATCGTACTCTCATGTTTGTAAATTAGCAGTTTGAATGCATCCCTAAATAATGAAAATGAAAAATACCAGACGACACCACTCTGGTTGGTCTGGATTCCATGTTTTCAGTAATCCAATTTCTTACCTCGTCCCATGCAAAGGCCTCATGTTCAGGTCTCAATCCACTGGCACTGTTCAGTGATGGAAAAGCTCCAAGGTACATGTACTTTTGACAAGAATTCAACATTGCCCTTTTACTGTAGAAATGCAATCATAATCACATCAAGAGGCCTTATTCATGATGAAATGCAAAGGAAAACAGAAATGTCAGACTGACAAATCCATCGTCTGCTAACTACCAGTGTTGTCTGCATCAGCATGGAGGCTGAGGCGGTTGACCTCAAAAGATGGTGGCTTAGATTGTTTTTCTTCCGAGGATGGCCTAATTTAGTTTGGCATCTGACATGTGTCATTGCATACCAGCACTCCCAATCTGGATACCAGGCTCAATTTATTTTGGCTAGGACTAAAAAGTGAAATATCTAATGGCACTGCGTACACTCGTTCCAAGGTTTTCTGACTGTTTTCAAGGTTTCACTGTTTCCAAGGTTTATCACATACCCATGATTACACTGTTTATTGACCAAAGTCCACGATCATGACGATTACATGTTGGTCATGTTGGTTTACACAACGCAGAATGCTGACATGCATCATACATCATTTACATGTCATAATGTGCATCATGCATGCACATGATCACCCAAGCTTCGCCATAGCAACGAACAGCCGACGGCCGTTTAAGACGCGGTTTCTGATTGGCTGAACTAACTCCAAATGCGTTGTGGTCGTCGGTACGCTAGCCGCTGATTTTGCAGCCTGCTTTCCCAGTCGTTTGTGGAGTGTAGTGCGGCGGCCGTAGCGACACAACGACTGGGTCCCGAGTCTACTGAATCGGTGAAAAATGAGTCAGGAAGTTCTGGTCCTTCAAACCAGATTTACAATCGACGTCATCTTCGGAGGTACTCGGCTACATTCGGGCGGCCATCGTAACCTACCTCGACTGTATATAGGAGCCTCGGCGTAGTAATCATCTCGCAAATCACGAGATAATTCAGTGATTCGCCGCAAGTGAGTGGGTCGTCTGTGACATTAGGGAGGTTTCGAAATCAAACGATAAACATAAACGTTAACGACAACGTTATTTTCGTACCGAAAATGCAATATAAAATTTGGTTAATGTGTAGTATGAAAATAACGTTGTCGTTAACGTTTACGTTTATCGTTTGATTTCGAAACCTCCCTAATGACCGTAACCTTCCGCACTTGATAGAGTGCAGACCAATGCTGATCCCTTTTCACGTATAAATGATATAAATGGGTTCTTTGCACATTATATCCCTTTGAATTATCTGTCCGCCGGACAATGATTTACACCACCAAATTGTTACTGAGCGTCCGGCGGACGATCGATGACGGGTACACTCGTTTACGTTGCACCGGGTTCGAATCCAGCCCGGGCCATATGGGATTTCATTCCCGGCTCTTCACGTCCGTCGCATGGGACAGTAAGCCGTGGTGCCTTGTACCTTGTGTCTTTGCAAGGGCAAGTAAAATACCCCATCCAAGTGAGGAACATGAGTAGCTTGTGATGGCCTCCTCCGTACTTACCAGGGTCAATAATGCTATAGCGTCGGCCCTGACGGAAAAATGAAATACAAATACAAATGCATTTTAAAATCAGAAAATCCTTCGAATAAGGACGATTCTGGTACCTGCTGGCATTACATTGGCTCTGAAATATCAGAAGACAAGAAGCGTTTGAAATGACTTTCTTTTTCAGGGGAACACCATGTGGCTGCCACAAAATTTCACTGATTTTAAACATTGGAATTTGTGACAGCCGCTTTATGTTTTCAAGAACTTAAAAGTGCATTGGCGGCCATCTTGGATTCCAATATGGCCTCTGTCTTGGATCAAAACTTTACATGCACCATTGAATTCCTTGGACGTAAAAACAGGTGTGGAGGCAAAATTCATCCAATTCGTCGAACTGGACCTCAAAATATTAACGACTTTAGCCGAAAATGGCAGCCATCTTGGATTCCAATATAGCCGCTCTTTTGGGCCAAAATTTTACACGCACCATTGAATTCCTTGTATGTAAAAACATAGGTGTGGAGGCAAATTTCATCCAAACCGTCCAATTGGACCTCAAGATATTAACGATTTTAGCCGAAAATGGCAGCCATCTTGGATTCCAATATGGCCGCTCTTTTGGATCAAAATTTTACACGCACCATTGAATTCCTTGGACGTAAAAACATAGATGTCGAGGCAAAATTCATCTAATTCGTCCAATTGGACATCAAGATATTAACGATTTTAGCCGAAAATGGCGGCCATCTTGGATTCCAATATGGTGGATGCCAAAAATCAATTTTCTGCGTGCTCCATTGAATTCAAAGTACTGGAAAACATGGGTATAGAAGCTGGAATTACATTTTTATCTCCAGTAGATTCTGAGATATCGCCTGTTTTAGATCCTGAGGCCAGCCATTTTTAAATTCAAGATGGCGGCCACCAGGGGGCGTGATTTTTTGGGGTCTCGTTAGAAAATGACTTGTATGGACCTAAAGACCACCCATGCAAAATTTGGCACTTTCCCCAAAAAGTGAACGATTGTACCCCTTAGCCGCTTGACTAGTATGGCTAACACAATTGTAACCAAATTGAAAATCAATCCAGCATTTCATTCTGATTGGCTCTATCTCAGAGTTTGTGGTTGATTTAGATTTAGTAACCTCTTAATCAATATGTTTCTGGTTGATATCCTTACAAAATATCTGCCACGCACTTTTACAGAAGTTTGAAAGAGCAAATAATGAAAACTCACCTTCTCTTCATGGGGGCTGCCATCTTGGAATAGGGTGATCGATGCCAGAGCCACTTATATTTATTTTCTTGAATTACTTAAACTCACAATAGCCTTACTTACACTACAAAGAGAAGTCCGGGTTTTCTCAAGTGCGGACTCACTCGAAGCCCGCGTTTCTCCCTCAGAGCACTTACACTACAAACCCGATTAGTACGAAACCCGGCGACAGACGTCACTATTCGTAACTCCGCAGAACGAGCTCTCCTTTCTTCCATGATTGCCGGAGGTAGAAATCCACGGGTCACTAATGTCTGCGCCCATGGTTTTGTAATTTTGGCATGTTTGTACGCGTTTTGCACTGTTTTGGGACAGAATACCGGTGAAATATGAAGGTTCAACAAGAAAAACTGAACTTGATATATGTAAAGACTATACTCTCACGTAAGAACACATCATTAGATAACTTACCGTCACCATCCAGGGCTTCACGGCGGAGAGTAGCACGGTATCTGGAGTATCGTCGGCGTAAGCAAAGAAAATTCGTAGCTCTACTGCTCATGGTTATTGCTACATTCACTGGTATAGGCCTAGCTGACGAAGCCGATGAAGATGGTGTCTTTCGAATGCCTCGTGCAGTGTGGATGAGAGAGAGATCTGGCCACTTCTGGCGTGAAATTGTCTTGAAAACATGGACTGACAAAGACTGGCACGAAAACGTTCGGATGAAAAGGGGTACTTTCAAGGTATGTCGAGCAATGTGGGGCACACTCAGACTCACCAGTGTTGTATTTTTTTTCAGTGCATGCCAGATCATCCACAGGTTTTTGTGGTTCGATACTAGGCCTTAGCCTACATAGGGGACCACAGGTCCTTACACACTGAGAATTTTAGATTATCAGTGAAGTGTGTAAGGACCTGTGGTCCCCTAGTATAGTATAGATTAGAACCACAAAAACCTGTGGATCATCCTGTGCCACTTCATCAAAAGAGAAAGGCAACTTTTTGTATCAGCAGTATTTTATTTGATTAATCATCGATATTCTAATAGGTAAATTCATAGTGTATATACTCTGAGATTCGAAAATCTAAAATTGTTGTACAAACATAACCTGAATAGTCCTAAGTCTCACAATACATGTACATGTAGTGTACATTTTCCTCCAGTACAAAAACATGAATCAATGTTACAATGGAAATACATTCAGCAGTTAGGCAATAATAAGAACATTTCGTAAACACTTGTTGTCATCAATAATACATGTACAACCAAGTATTAAAAGTTCTGTACAATTTTATACTCCTAATCGTGTTAGTATCCTATTCCTACATCTCACCTTGGAGGAATTATACTGACAGTATAATTCCTCCAAGATCTCACCTACAACTAAAGTTAAAAAATCCAGCCGTGCAAAAAATAAATGTACTGGTGATTTGGTAGGCCTACTTCATTTCAAATAAAGTACAAAAAATGCATATTTGAATAATTGTCAACTCACTTCTGCCTTTTCCATTTCAGTTCATCTGTGATGCATTGAGAGATCAAATCGAAATGATGGACACACATTTGAGGAAATCAGTCCCAACTGAGAGAAGAGTTGCCGTCACGTTGTGGAGACTATCTACTAACAACAACTTTCGCACAATTGGACATTTATTTGGAGTTGCACAGTGCACTGTTGTGACAATTGTCAATTCAACATGCAAAGCCATCGTCGATATTCTCTTCCCAGAGTTTGTCAAGTTCCCGGAAAATGAAGATTTGAAAAGAACTGTTGAAATGTTCAAAGTAAAATGGGGGTTTCCCCAGTGTTGTGGAGCAGTTGATGGGTCGCACATTCCAATTATTGCCCCAAGTGCAAGTCCCATTGATTACTTTTGTAGAAAGCATTACTACAATATAATTCTACAAGGTGTGGCTGATGCGGACTATCGATTTATTGACGTAAACATTGGCTGGCCTGGCAGTGTCCACGATGCTAGGGTCTTTGCATTATCTGATATATATGAAAAGGCTGAAAATGGAGAACTTTTCCCACAGTGGACACAGACTATAAACGATGTTGAAGTGCCTTTGGTTTTGCTTGGTGACAGCGCCTATCCTCTTCTAAAGTGGTGTATGAAACCATATCCTGACAATGGCCGCCTGACCAGGGAACAAAAGCATTTCAACTATCGTTTAAGTCGAGCCAGAATGGTGATAGAAAATGCATTTGGTCGGTTGAAGGGACGATGGAGAATTTTGATGAAGCGGTGTGATTCCCGGCTGAAAAATATGAACAACTTAATAGCCTCATGCGTAGTACTTCACAACATTTGTGAAACATTCAAGGAAGTGTTTAAGAAAAAATGGCTCAGAATGGAGGCAGGTGACAATGGCCAGTCAAGTTGCAGACAAAGAGATGATCCAAATGCCGTGCATATTCGCAATGCTTTGAAAACTTACTTGTATGATGATTAGGTCTACTTGGAACTTGTTGCAAATTTTTCATCTACTGACTTGCCATTTACTGTAAATCAGTTTTCAGGATAAGTGTATGGACCAAAACTTGTAAGAGGCGGTACTGCACTGACTGTAGTGTTGTTGGAGGTTGTATTTGCAACTGTTGCAGTTGCTGGCCTGGCATATGGCATTAGTGGGTGGTAGCTTGGATTTGGGCTTGGGGTATTACTCAGGTTAGGCCTAATGCCTGTGGCATTCACAACTGGTGATGATGATGCATGACTAGAATAAGAAGTGTTGGGAACATGTAAGTGAATTGGTGATGGACGGACAGGATTTTGTTGAACTCTGTGAGGTACAGGATTTACATGTACACGGTCTTGATTAACATTACCGGTACTGTGCATGTTTGCCCCTGTCTGAGTCAGTAGCTGCAGAACTCGCAGTTCATGTTCGCGTTCCTCTCGTCGCCTTCTTTCTTCCCTTTCAGCAGCAGCCGCTGCATCCTTCCGCTCTTGCTCCTGCCGTGCCCTCTCCATGGCGATAAATTTGTCATCAGATTCCCTTTGGGACTGAAGGAAAGCACTGAACAGACTGTTCAATGATTCCTTCAAATTTTCTGCCTGGTTTTCTGTTTTCTTCTTCCCTTTCATGCCTTTAGCCCTGCCTGTAATGAAATAATATACAATACATACGGTACTCCAGCTTGGGAAACTCAAATTTGGGTTCGCCCAGACATTGTAATACATTTTTGTACTTTTGGACTTAATAAATGTGTGATGAAATGTTATCAAATTCATATTTTTCATGTATTCATAGATAATTTGCATCATGTGCAGGTTGTTTAGGCCTACAATGCAGTCCACTGCTTTTATCGATGTGTCAAATTTGCTGGGGTGAAATCACTAACCCTTTCTGCTGGTTCCAACCCAACTTCCTTTGTTTTCTTCAGTCACGTCCTGTGAGGACTCCCTGGCGTCACCCACAGTTGATGGTGTGTTGGATCGTGTGGATGATGTGGATTTGCTGCTAGCTCCCGTACTTGGTGTACTGGTCATAGGAGGATGTGCAATGCTGCTGTTGGCAGTCAGCAGTACTGTATCATCTGTCCAGTCTGGTGATGTTGACGGTGTGCGGGACCTGAGAGTGACACTGTTGTCCTCAAGCCAGGGTGCTATTTGTAACTCATCAGGAGTACGAGAGCGTGCTGGTCGCTTAGCTTGGGTTTCTTTGTAGGTGGATGGGTCAGGCAGTTCAAAATCTGAAAAAGTGGGTTGCAGGAATAAAAATTTAGACCGAATATCAATTTCCGAATCCTACACATGTAGGCCTACTTCCCTACTCAGGGCCTACACATCGCATAAATCAAGGTAGGCCCTATCTAGGCCTAAATCAAGTACAGGAGCCCACATCACAACAAAAAGGCCCAACTGCTTCATCACAGGAGGCATAGGCTTAACATGATGACCAAGACCAAGGCCCTAGTCCTAGGCCTATCCACAGCTAGGCTGGAGGCCTAGGCCTAGGGCTAGGCCCTACTCACTACTGTCATGACTGTATATATAGGGGCCTACCATTGTCAGAATCTTCTTCTGAATCACGGTGCTTCTCTGATCCAGATAAATCACTAATGTCCTGGTCGGCATCTATTAGTATTGGGTTGTCACTACTAGCTGGTCTCTTCCTCTGTGCACCATTAGGCAACGGCCTCACCGTAGGCATGGTAGGCCTCCTTGCGGACTGCAAAACAATGCCCGCAGCCGACGCATTGAGACTCGGTTTGTGGCCGAGCACGGCGTGGATACGATCAAAATAATCCATAGTGATTCTTTTTCTACCAGTTTTTTTTACGTTGTTGTCCATCACACGCTTATAGTCCTTCCGCCACCGCTTTACTTTGTCCTTAACTTGCACGTGTGATCTGACAATGCCCATGTCCGATAATTCCTGCGAAATTTTTCGAAAAACTTTGGCGTCTTTCGCGGTCCCTTCCAGTTGGGCCTGAATATCCTCCCGTTCCCAGATACTTAATAACGCTAGGGCATCCTGTTCTTCCCAAAAATTCCTCTCCATGTTGGAATATTGCAAAAATATTGCGGAAAAGACGATGAAAACTACTTTTAGGAGGCGTGTTTGGCAGTCATATGGCATGTATGGCAGTGTTTGGAAAATGACGGAAGTTCGCGGAATTTTTTCGCGCATGCGCAGTAATACGTAACAACAGCAGCGCCGTCTGTATCCGGGTGTGGAACTAAGAATATTGCACTTACACTACAAAAGGAAACCCGTGTCTGACCCGGACTTCATCTAGACCCACTCATGTTTTCCGGGCTTACGAAGTGCGGACTTTGTAGACCCGGGCTTCGTTAAGCCCACCTTTTTTGTAGTGTAAGTAGAAGAAGTCCGGACTTCCTTTGTAGTGTAAGTACGGCTAATTAAAGCCTGGCGCACACTAGAGAATTCAGCTTAGACAAATTTCAGTCCTGACCGATTCCGTAAGCAGAATTCCCTAGTGTGCGGGCCATTTCAGGCTAGAATTTGGTCATTTCTGACCAAAACGCGAATATCAAACATGTTTAATAATTTTGGTCAGGCCTGACCGATTCCACACAGTGTGCGGGGGACGTCCGCACTTTGCTTACGGCTTGGGTCGATGAGCGCATGCGCAGCGATCGTCACATGACTGCTAAAATGGAGGCGCCCAGTCATGCCAGTGACGTGAGCGAGCTGGTAACAGAAGCATTACTAGATGATAAACTTGTTGAGTTATGGCCGGATTATCCGTGTCCATCAACCACTTCTTGCACCAAGTTTTTCGTGAACGCCATTTGGAACGGCGATGAAGACGAGGAACTGGTGTTATCTAACATGCCTGTGTCGAAGAGTGAACAGGACTTGCCGGGCGCCGCCATTTTCGCAGTCATGTGACGATTTTAGCAGTCATGTGACGATCGCTGCGCATGCGTTCATCGACCAAAGCCGTAAGCAAAGTGCGGACGTCCCCCGCACACTGTATGGAATCGGTCAGGCCTGACCAAAATTATCAAACATGTTTGATTTTCACCTTTTGGTCAGAAATGACCAAATTCTAACCTGAAATCGCCCGCACACTAGGGAATTCTGCTTATGGAATCGGTCAGGACTGAAATTTGTCTAAGCTGAATTCTCTAGTGTGCGCCAGGCTTAAGACCTATGTGCATGTGAAGGGTTTGTGGCCAGGGGGAGGGATTAGGGTGGGTTTAAAGAAAGGTCACAATTGTGACCCGTATGCAACAAAGGGATATCGGTGGGATAATTTTATTTATTGTAGAATCTGAAGTTATTCAGTGGATTAAGGGACATTTTAGGCAGTGATAACACCGAGGATGGACAACGTTACAATGTCGAAACAAAATGGCCGACCAGCCTTCACTTCACCACTTGAGAAGTTCAACCTGCTGCTATAGCGTGAGTGACCCTTCATCAGGTAAGGTAACATGCTTCAACTCATTTTTCTATGTGTAGCAACACTCACAATCCCCAATTGGTAACTTTGATCATTCAGATCGATAGACTTGAACAGTCTTGTCGAGCATGACCGAAGAAGTAGATCCCGGAGCAATATGGCGCTGTCCGATATACATCAGAGATACGATGTTGGCACGAATCGTTCTCTGACGTTCAGATTGACCAGATTTGCTGTAGAATACCCTATCTGCCTTTTTTCCAACCATGTTACAAGGTGTCAGTTCAGCTGTAGGTACGGCAGTTGTTGCGTTTGTCCTCATGATCGTAATATACTGGGTTCTCGGAATTTTCATCTCGAGGGTCTTTGTGCAAGGTGGCAAAAATGCACAGTCCAGCTTTTCACCTTAGCTACGGGTATTCCTGAAAAATATTGAATTATTTTTATAATATTTTGTATGACATCATTAGCTAGAGATTGTACGCCAATATTCACAACTAAGATAAAAATATATGGCTCAAATATTCAAGTTTTTTATTACCTGATCAATTTTTCCAGTCATCTAAACTAGTTTCTTGTGCCGCGCCTCATTTACATCTTGGGTCTTGGTTTGGGCATACATGTGGCAGACGAATTCTGATACCACGTCAACATCAACATCATACAATATTGGTCTGCCGTCCTGGTGAACAGATTGATGAACTGTCCTGATTCATCATTCTCAAGGATCTGGAGTGGTTAGATTTTTTCCTTTCCTGAAAGATAACACCGATACTTCAGAAACATGTTACATTAACGGCCATTGATTCGCATTCTATGGAATCATAGCATTGGCATCAAATACATGTAAACTAGGTGTAACTACATGTAAAAGGCTGATGTGAAGTCAGATCCAGTAAATGCATGATATCCTGGAAGAGCTTGGGGCAGTCCTGGTTTGGTTTCCTCCAATACAGCAAGAATGTTGCATATTTTTATATATCGGCGAGTATTCCCCAAGCCACAGTCCATGATGACGTTCATTCTTGCGTGGATCTCTGGGCGCTGCCTTCCAACCAAACCAACAACGATGACCAACAGATTTGTATCTGACGCTCTAATGATGATACTTCGTTCGGTGATGTTGGCTATACATGGAAAGCGATTAGAGTGTCAGCTTCTTCATGGTCACCTTGGAACTTTGCCGGTTTTGTGACGGTGGTGCAGTTGCTTTCTCCTGCTGCACAGCGTAGACACTCTCCTCCAAGGGAGGCAACTAGTGTCTTGCCAGCAAGGATGAAACAGTAGTGGTCGTGCGCCCATTCACTTTCCCAACTCGTGCTTAAAGCAAATGGCTCGCGTGGTTTGTTTACATTTTTGGTGGTACCTCCTATAGAGAGTGAATCTAGCCTCCAGGCAAAGCCGTGCTCAAACCGTATGCAAAACCTGTGGAAATATGCGAGCGTAAACACTGGGGACGAGGTTACATTGAAAATTTGTTAAAATGGGTTAATGACGTTTTTAAATTCAGTCGGTCAAGATGTACATTTTGTACTATTCCCATTGATTTCGAAGCCGCAGATTTTGCAGAATACGCCTCCGAAGTTCCCATTAAACTAAAATCCTTCTTTCGCCTTTTTCTCAAAATGGTGCTTGATATCGAGGACCAACTGTCATGGCGCCACAACAAACCCCGCGAGCCATTTGCTTTAAAGACACCATTTTCCAGGAGCTTTCGGCCACTTTGTGGAATGGTCTGCTCAGCTCCAGCAATGACGTAGACAGAATTGACGCCACCACGGAGCTTTCTTTTGCTATCTTGTATTGAAAACTCGACATATTTGTCCAAGCAGACATGAACTTCAGTTCCACCTTGAAAACACAATACTGAGAGAATGGTGCGTGTGATTGAGCCTTATGACGTTCCAATGTGTGTCTGTGAGAGAACAGAATGGAGAATTAGCCCTCCGTCGTACACCTGGACGTATTATAACTGCGAGGTAACCCTGGCTGCGTGATTGGTTCTGTCTGGAGCATTTCGAACTTCTTCGATAATGCTGATTTGTCAGTTATCACGAGTGAGCCATCGGAGTAAGCAAGAGACGGTGGATAAGTGATGATTGGATGTGAAACGATAAGACGAAGATCAAGAGCAACTTTCTCCGAGACAACATCAATCATCCGTATGAAGACATCCCTGAAACTCTTAGCATTTGTCTGTGCTGTCTTGAGGCGCTGGGTGATGGTTTTTTCTTCAAATTTTCTGCTGCAAAATTATTGATCTTGGTTTTCTTTATGGGCTTTAGGAATCGTTTTGAATCGTTGTCCCATTCGTCTTTGAATCGTTCTCTTGCTGCTTGTCCCCGCTGGAGTGTCGAGAGTAAAGGCGCCTCTCCACGTGAGAGTTTTCTCGCAGAAGATGGCTCACAATGGGCAATTCACCATTATTTGTTCCTCACGGCTTACGCTGGGACCAATGACATAAACAATTGCTCGCAGTTGAGTTGCCCATAGAGAGCCAACTTGCGCGAGAAAACTCTCACATGGAGAGGCGCCTTAAGTGTGTTTCTGTCTCTTCTAATGCAGCTCTGCCAGTCGCAATATTCACAAGGCTGCTGGATGTCTCATTTCCGAATGGGTTGCAGAAGTCATCGAGGGTTTGCTCAATGATGCCATTTGCAGATTGTCTTTCCTCACCATGGATGGACAGCACTGTAGGAAGCTGTGCTGTCTTCATGCTCCAATCCCACAAAAGCCTTGACTTCAGAGACTACGAGGGCTTTTTGGGCCATTGTGAGCGCCCACCGTCGCAAGGCTTTATCCGAGAGTGTGGTCTTGGCCTCCAAATATGTGATTGAGGTCGTGACAGTCTGAAATTTTTGGTCTATCCCTTGTTGGGTCTGAGGTTTTTCCCTCAATCATATTTGCTGCCCGCGACTATAGTCTGTAAGTAATCTCAACAGTTTCAACTGCGGATGATTGGAGGGATGTGACAATTAGTGAGTGTAGCCGGAATACCCTTTTTGCGCAGTTCCCAAATGATGAGAACCGCAGTTCCCCTATGATGAGCACGGTTAACTTGTGATCTTGTGGTTTGGAGGACCACACCATTCTAGGAAGCTCTCAGCAAGCAACTAGTAAGAATGGTCCATAGAATGGTTTTATGGAACAAGATTAGTTGTTTTCCAACAAGCAACCAACTAAAGCCTAGGTCACAAATCCACCGGGCCCCGTACGAGTTTCCCCACCCAGCGGCTTGCAGTGGATTTTAGATACTGAAACACGGATCTAAGATGAATTATGCCGAAAATGGATCAGTGGAAATTAGACTGGATCAAACTGGGCACCGTAGAATTTGGTCCAAATGTCTGTTTTTACTCGCCGTATCCATGGGCCCCGGAGTGGATATTTGACCTAGGCTTAAGCAGTTGGAATCTTGCTAAGCCCTAGTATCATTCCAAGTTAGTATGCTTTTATGGAATTAGCCCCTGGGCTCCTACACGAATAGCCAGTGCCACCGTCGGAGCCCAGGCAACCAGGTTATTCTCCAATTAGTGTGTTGGGAGAGAGAAAGTCTGGCCGCATCTAGGGACGAAGTTCCGATAAATGGCCGGCGGCGGGTTGATGGAACAGCCGGTATTACGGTTGTATATCTAGTCCACTGTGCGTTTCCACTGAACATCCCCCCGCCGCCACGGGGCCACCGTCCCGTGTCCTCATGCAGGAAATTTGACACTTCAGGGGCCTTATTAGAGGAACTTGCGCCCTGGACCAGTGTTTGATCGCTCGTACGTTTCACAATTTTCCTTGTGGGTTGAAACGTCAAAGGTTTTGAGAAAAACATTAGTTTACTAAGCAAACTTCTTCGTTAATGCGTCCGGGAGATGACATTATACTCACCGATCTGACAAATAGTCTGATATTTGGCGAATCACGCCAGAAACACAGAAACTGATGACGTATTTACCCTGATTAAAGCGTACTCTTCCATGCAGCCTCACAGAAATCACGTGTACATGCAAATCAAGTTCTATAGCTTCTAGGAACGGAGCGGTAGACTGCACTAAAGTATAGGCCTATGTTAATTGTATCGTCGGCTATTGCGGCCTAATCAGAGCGCAGAGAATTGTCACGTGGATTGGAGAGCACAAACTGAATTGTGTTCTGGAAGACGTGGGCCGGACATAGGCCCACTTCTTTGTCACACTTCTGTATGCTTTATGCGTAACGCCGTTGGGGGTCCTGCAGTCAGTTATAAGATTTAAGCGGCTATTCGCCTTTCGTGTTTTTTTCTGATGTACTGTCAGGCACAGTTGCCAAAACAAAGAGGAAGGCTTTTTCCCCACAGATGCTTACCACCAAATTATTTTTTATCGTTTCGCACGAAATAGTAGTAGCGATTTTAAGATATCGAATGCATTTTTCCTGAATTTCTTGCCACCAATGCAATACAGATAAAAGTTTAGTCCGTAATTTAGACTCCAGAGATCGGCTAAGATTATGTAACCAACCTTATATCGCATGAACCAGTAAGAGTCATCGAAATCATAAATCGCTTTTAATGCTGGAAGATCGAATATCATTTCGTAAACTCGTAGTGGAATCGAACAGATAACATAGGCGGAGCTGACGAGAACGAGCATGCGCGTCAGATGACCTGTTTCGTGTTTTCGTTTCTCATCGCCCTTACTTAGAGCTCCTCTCGTCATGTGTTTTTGTTTTTGCGTGGCCCGTTTAGCTGTGACGATAATCCAGATGTTTACGGTAAGTATCATGGCAAAGGGAATGAGCGTACCAAAAAACAACTGAAACATCGAGCCAAACATCTCCAAAGCTGGTTGATTCGGTACGTGCGGTTCAATCGATTCGACACCTAGGTACGAAAAGAAAAGATATTACTCAAATGTATAAAGCGAGACAAAAATGTTATCTTGGCAGCAACCTCTTTAAGCTAAACGTCATTCACTTCCGGCGAACATGTGCAGGGCCATCAGAGGCCAACCGGCCGATCATAGACCAAACGAAACAACAGAGTAATGCCTGGCTTTCACTATCGCTACGAATGTCCTGAATCGCCCCGAATCTGAAATTGTCCAAACTCGTGGCTAATCGGCTTGAAAAATATGCCGAATGTCAAGAATGGGTTAAGAAACAAGTACGAATTCAAAGAATCGTGTAAGAATAATTGTACGAATAAGGTACGACTCACTTGTACGAATAGTCGTGCCCGATTCGCACTTGATTCGTAAATGCGTTCGAGACATTCCTGCCTGTTTTCAGCGTGGGTCCATGATGCCCCACTTTCACCATCCTGGGAACCCAGGGCATTTCCACTCTGCATAGCGCGTTACAATGCCCTGGGGAAACCCACCCCGTTTCGGTGGGGAAGAGGGCTGATCCCTCATGTGTACTCGCCAACTGGTAATTCACGAATAAACCATGCAATGCAGTGGGGGATCGCCACTTGATGTAATGGGCAGACATCGCGCCTAGTGCTGTAACGTATGCACATATATCTGGTGTTATGAGTTACCGGGTACCAGTCTCATAGCAATGCATCTCATTCCATAAGTTATATATATTATTATATATATTGTAGTTTATTATTGAATAATAGTGCAATACAAATAACAAAGGGCCAGTGCCAAGGCATTAGTGGCCCTCTTAGTAGTGAGCTATACAAGTTAAGGCGGTGCAGTACATAAATAAGGTGCACTAAACAAAATTAGATACATGTCAACTGAAAGGCCTAAAACTAGGAAAACGAATAAGTAGCAAACTAATGTACAAATTGAGAGTATACATGTAGAACTAAAGAAGGAAGAAAAAATAATAATTTGATGCATGTAGAACTAAAGAAAGAAGATTAAAGCAATATGTACAATATAGAACTAAGCATAGAACATAGAGCGCAGAACATAAATTGCATGCAACCGTATACAATACAATACAAAATGGAACTGAGCTCTGTGGACATATTGCGGAACGAAAATTAGAAGATTTTTTGCAGAAAGTGAGCTGATGAAATGTTTCACACTCATTTCAACAAATACAAAGTAACGATTGATAAGGAAGCAACATAATAAGGAGCAGAAAGCAGAAGTGAATGTGTTAGGAAACACCACAAGAAAATGATGGAATAAAGGAAGCAAGCAAGGAAGCATGGCAGCAAACTAAATTTAATGGTAAGGGTATGGTAGAAAAGGAGAGCACTGAATTTAATAATGGCTAGGACAAAATATTGGTGGCGGTATAAAGGAAGTTGGCAGTTGACAAGATAATAGATTTATTAATTGCTGACGAAAAAACTGAGTTTCCATGAAGGAGGGTGCTAACACGATCAGTTCGAGTCATCGTGTTGAAGGTTCTGAAGTTGAGCTGAGGAATGGATTGAAGATCATTCAAGAGGATGCGTCTTGCGTCGATCAGGAATGGGCAATCAAGTATAACATGAGTAGTAGACTGGAATCTGAAACCGCATTGGCACAGTGGATCAGGGAAATTGGCAAAATTATGAGAATAATAGTGTCCGCGGAACAAGAGATCTGACCTGGCTCTGTTGAGTGTTATTTCTAGTTCACGTGGTAGACTGAGCTTTGTTGTGGCAAGATAATATTTTGGACCTCTAATATGCATTCTCAACCTGTAGCTGAATGAATTTCTAGAGAATGATTCTTTGATAGTGAGTGGTAAGGACTCCCACAATTTGATGGAGTGAGGTATAGCAGAACGGCGAAGGGAATATGACATTCCATAATTTATGCATGCTGTCGGAATGATAGCTGCCCCAAACACATGAACTGGATGATACCTTCGTGTATTGAACCCGTTAATACTTACCCATTATATAGATAACCCATGAGAACCATTTTTACGCGAAGTTAATTCAGGAATATTAAAAAATCCAGCGAGTTTGTCTGCGAATCGAGGTATGTTTGAAACCACAATATTTGGGAGTGACCATGGCGGGATAGAAGCTTCGGTGTGATTGGTTGTATTCAGCGACAGATTTTCTGTCGCTAGTTCCACAGCGAGAAGGCGCCAATTTCAACAGGGCCTCGGACGTGCGAGTAGGGCAGCGCGTTTTAGAGGACCTGTTGCAAGAGGATGCACTTTCACTGACGCTACGAATGTCCAAAACCAGAAAGTTTTCCGCTTCGTAGAAATGTGTCGTAAAATTCGTGAACGCTCCCACGAAAGTTTTTGACAAACAAAATTCACGCGAACAGTAGGCCTACAAATGTTCAGGAATCAACTAAGAATCGTTTGGGACACCCTAATCTGAGAGCCGAGAGCCAAGAGCCAAAGAGCCAAGAGCCAAGTGCCAAGAGCCAAAGAGCCAAGAGCCAAACCTAATTTAAGAGCCAAAACCTAATTCAAGAGCCAAAACCTAATTTAAGAGCCAAAAGAGCCAAACCTAATTTAAGAGCCAAACCTAATTTAAGAGCCAAAACATTTATTAGTCTTACCGTCACACACGCAGTCCCAGACGAGAATACTTTTATACCAGACTACAGTGACTACCAGACGAGAATACCAGTTATTTTATATGTGGGACGAGAGATAGCCTATCAATTCAAAGTGAAAGGTGTTCGGGGATTGGCCTTATGAATTCGCTACAAGGTGTGACTACTATGTGAAAGGAACTACCAAAGAGACTACCAACGAGGATGACACTGCTAAATTTTATTTTATTTTATCAAGATAAAAACACCATAAAAATATATTTGATNACGAACCCGACAACTTTCAGATTCGGGGCCATTCGGGCCATATAGATTTTAAGGAATCTGGAAAACAAGGCTCCCCAAGGAACCCTACGGAATCCGGTCTGCAGTTCATGCGTCTTCTCATACCTACCGGCACACTTGAATGCACGTGATACTAGTATCAATGTGACATCCCTCCTGCTGGTAAAAAATCAAAAGTGCTCCACCTGCAGACTGAAATCTTATCCCCGTGGTGCATATTTTGAACATGTAGGCCTATCGCAAAACAAACATTTATAGACGTTTTCATTTTTGGCGGATTCTTTCTACAGTGAATATACAATCATAATAATGCCGTTTTCTCATGTCATTTGCATTATTTGGAGTTAATTCCGTAGGGTTCCTTTGGGATCCTTGTTTTCCAGATTCCTTAAAATCTATATGGCCGGCGATTCGGGTTATTCGTAGCATCAGTGAAAGCCGGGCATAAACGATGCAGCTGTGTTCGGCAAGTTTATTTTGTTCTCAGACAATCGCAACTCGATCTGTCTGTAAAATATTATACTATGTGGGGGACACCCTAGTTCAAGATCCAAGACCAAAGACGAACTGTGATGTATTCCGACCCTATACTGTTTATTACTGTCACACTTCTCCAGCGGAGTGTCATAAGCCCCTTTTACACTGCGTGTTTTCAACCGTGCTCAACCCGGTGTAGCAGNCCTGTAAAAAGTCTCCACTTCTACTGTTGAATGACGGATTAAGCGACATGGGTATAGAAACCAATTGCCAGAGATTAGAATGTAACAATATGATCATTTGTTCCCCAGACATTTTTTCCTAGGACATTCTTTCTCTTCACACCTGGTCGAGCACGGCACGGTACGTCCAGGCCAAAATCCTGCGTAGTGTAAAAAGGGCCATAAATGTTAAATACTGCTGCCAAGAGAGTAGACAAGCTCGCAGGCCTGATGGTGTTCCTTTCACTTGTATGAAACAACACAGTGCACACAGAGTATTACATGCGGAAAAGCCTGAGGATACTCATATTCAAGCCAATGTCAAGTGCCCACTTCATCCTTTCAAGGGGGAGGGGGTCAGAGAAAAGATGAAGTCAATTCGTCTTTTTTGCAATCTCTAAATGTAATTTTGAGATGGCCCCTACACGAGGCTGATTGAAGGACAATCTGATGTATATATATGCATACGCCAAGGCCATGTACAATACAATATAATACAACCTATAATACATGTCACTTGGGTTGACACGCTGCAGCCGAGATAAGCATTTAAGGCCTAGTGACAAATGGAGTCATAAGTCACACCTAACAAGGTATTGCCCTTAGAACCGAATTGGTAGGCCTACCTAACCATTTTCACTGTCGACTTGAAAAGATGGGGTGGGTCTTGGATCTTGGAAGTGGGTCTTGGATCGTGGGTCTCGGATCTTGAATTAAGGTGTCCCACTATGTGGACAACCTGTTGCGGGGTCCTGTACGTATCCATATATGTAAAGCATATTTGCATTCAGGCCGAATATAACAGCTAACGTTATTGCGACGGTCCACTTGGCTCTGAACGTCGTGCAAAGCGTTTTGGCCGCCATTGGGAATCTGACCACTATCAGACGATCTATCGACATCTCGACCAAAAAGAAACCGGATGTTATGGCAAACGAAAAGTCGAAGTAGTAGGCAATTCTGAAATAAAATGTTTTAAGCAGAATGGACAATAGGACAGTGCTGAACATATCAAATTTCGACTGGGGAGTCCTTCAAACCTGTTTCGGTGACTGATAATTTAATTTTGAGACGTCCTAACGTCTGTTAGTGCCTGAGCTGTCGAGATGGAACGAGCCGTGTGTGAAGCTCCGCCAGATATCATATTCTCCTGGTGTTCAGTAACAGCCATGCCACGATCATGAGGTTGTAGGGGCTGTCAGGAAGACAGTTCATCGATCACACGAATTATTAATCTATTCTGAAGAAGGGCAAACATGATTGGGCACTGTCTTCATAAACTGACCACGCCTCGTGGGTAGCGTTAACAATCATCGGCCTGGACGTCATAGAGTCAACTTGATTCGAGGAAATGAGGCACTGTAATCAATATTGCTCCTGCCAGTGATTCTTTCAGAAATATAAAGAACTTTACTCACACAAGAGATCGCCCAATAAAATCACCAAGGAATCCCCTTACAACTTTTGACTCGAAAAGGATGGCCAATGAATGTCCGCAGAGTAATGTAGCGGTGTCAACGACTGCGAGTGCAGCCATGTACACTGATGTCGATATTTTACGATTGTCCTTACGGGTCACCACCAAGAAAGACATGAGATTCCCTGGAATACCGATGACGGTGGCTGTATACCACAAGTAGTTGAGAGCGACCGAGTAGATGAATTCCAATAAAATAATGGTCGAAGACTTCGTGCTGGCGGCGTTCGACGTGAAGGAGAGAGACGCTTTGGTTGTATACTGAAAAGGTCATGTGCTTTATGCTGCAGCTCGTTTACGTCCTTGGATCCGTCATTCGCAATGCTGGCAAGGAAATTCAGTTGATTTCCTCGACAGCAATTACTCAGGATGGCAGCGTGTTGAGCAAAACCCATGGATGCCGTGTTCTTGTACATGTACAACTATGTCTGCCTCTCCACAGATCTTTCAGAAATTTAGGTTTGCCTCTAGTTGAATAATTGTCCCGATGTACATGTACAACTGAATGGAGGGAAATTATCCACTTTTTCCTGAGGGAATTTAAAGCCAGACACCATAGACAGATGGGTTATAATCGACGAGCATAGTCTCGGTCACCCAGCCGCTGTTTCGAATCTGGGGAACCCGGCGTAGCAGTACTGTGTGGCTGGCTGCGCAAGACTACATACAGCATTGGGGATTCCCCAAGGGGATTCCCAAAACCTCGATGCAGGATAATGCTATAATATGTGGTTCTATGGTTCTATACACTACGCACGCCTGTAGATGAGGTTGCACTATATTTCGGCCGAACTGGGGATTGAGTAGCGGTGCATAGTGTGCGGCTTTAATCGTTTGTTGCACCGAGCATAGCAAACTGTCACCCCCATTTTGGAGAAAGCAATCGAAACATATGCCAACAGATCCTCACCTCAGCGGCCATTGATCTATCAAAGATGTCTACTCCCCAGGGAGAGGGATACATATCGTGACAAACAATCCGGCCGTCATGCTTTGTGTGTCTGCTTTTCTTTCTGCTTGAAGCCTTGTGTTGGCGAAACTTTCAGGGCGTAAATTAATGGTCCGGATATCCAAACGAAATTGCGGTGGGTGAGGCTGGATGAACGAAGGAAATGAAATAGGCTCCTGGAGAAGCTTTGAAATCTAGTGACTCCACTTAAGAACGTATATTTCAACCTGGCGTGCCTCAGCGTAATACAATCCACTTGGAAATCACTATTGATGTGGAACTTGAACCTCCAGTGTACTTCGATATCTCTTTTTTCTCTGTCGAATGCAAGCGTATTAATCGTATGAAAACCCTGATATTACCTCCCAAATTAAGGGTACTTTACTTAGGGGTCGACCGTTGGACTTTGAATATTTTTCCAACAGGGATGGCGATAAAGTGTAACGTCACTATAGTTACGGCATATCACCATGCTCGATTCTCTCGCACAGGGTTCAGGGGTAGGCCGAGGGTTTCGCCCTCTTTCGGGTTATTTGAAAGCGCCTAACTGGGTCACGTAGCCGAGGCCCGGGGCTATCCCATGCACCCCGTTGAAGGGGTGTGGAGGCCCTCAGGGGTCGGCCACGAAGGGTTCTCTCAGCGAAAGTGGTGAAAAAATGTGTAAAGTCCGACTTTGGTGTCGCACATATCCACCAGGGGGCGACATCCCGGGTTGCCAATCACGGCGAAGGTAGCCCCGGGTGTCCGCCGCGAGAACCCATTGGCCGCATTCGAATACGTTGTGCGGTTCAACCGCAAGGGGCCCACCCCTGAAACGTGTAGGGTCCTAAACCGAATGGTGATAATGTATAAACTCCACCAGGGGGCGACATCCCGGGTTGCCAATCACGGCGAAGGTAGCCCCGGGTGTCCGCCGCGAGTACCCGTTGGCCGCATTCGAATGCGGTGTGCGGTTCAACCGCAAGGGCACCGCCCCTGAAAAGTGTAGGGTCCTAAACCTAATGGCGATAATGCGTAACATCACTTGCGTTACTAAAGATCTCCAAAATCCTGGAAAATTCTAAAGATGGCCGCCACGGCGCCATCTTTATAATTTTCTTCAGTCTCTCGACGGGGCACGTTTGCCCACGCGCGCGCTACAAGGGCGCCCCCACTGCGCCGGGACACGGGCACTCCAAATTGGGTCAAGCCACTGGTTTGGCCCGAAAATCGGCTAAAAATGGCCGCAGATTGAATCCTGGCGACCCGATCGAGGCCAAATTCTGTTTGCGAGCTACTCTTACGAGCGACCCAATTACGTATGAAAACCCTGGCATTACCTCCAAAATTAAGGGCACTTTACTTAGGAGTCGACCGTTGGACTTAGAATATTTTTCCAACGGGGATGGCGATAAAGTGTAACCTTCCTGGCGTAACGTTACAGAAAATCTCCAAAAATCCAGGTAAATAGCAACATGGCCGCCACGGCGCCATCTTTAAAGTTTCTTCCAATCTTTCAACGGGGCACGTTTGCCCACCGCACGGGCTACCAGGGCACCCCCATTGTGCGGCGCTACGGGCACCACAACCGGGGAGAAATTCCTCGTTTTCGGCGAATCTAGGCCAAGAAAGGGCCGCAGATTGTACCCCGGTTACCCGATCGGTACCCAATTTTTTTTGTTATTACCTTGATTTTTTTCCTCTCGCCCGATATTTTGTTCGGAATTTTTTCGTCTCGTCTTCAATTGTTTTCCATTTTTTTTCATTTTTTGGTATTTTTATCCAATCTTTCAACGGGGCACGTTTGCCCACCGCACGGGCTACCGGGGCACCCCCATTGTGCGGCGCTACGGGCACCACAACCGGGGAGAAAATCCTCGTTTTCGGCGAATCTAGGCCAAGAAAGGGCCGCAGATTGTACCCCGGTTACCCGATCGGTGCCCAATTTTTTTTGTTATTACCTTGATTTTTTTCCTCTCGCCTGATATTTTGTTCGGAATTTTTTCGTCTCGTCTTCAATTGTTTTCCATTTTTTTTCATTTTTTGGTATTTTTTGGCCCTTTTCAGTGAATATTAAATCGTCTTTTACCCGAATTTTTTTACCCGCGACGCAGCAGGTGCCCGCGGGTAAGCCGATCACGAGGACGTCACAGTTCAGCAAATTTGACAAGCGTTAACCCCCTAAATCGATGAGTTTTCTTGAAAAAAATCAAATGGAGATATTGTGTAACCTGTAACGCGAAAATCTCCAAAAAATATTCAAAATTTTATTTCGGTCCCTGAGGCCCTCCCCTGGGACCCTTGGACTGCCCGATGGCCGGGTCTCGTGGCCGACGCCGAGCTCTAGACCCTGCCGAAAGTCCGGTTCAAAAGCTCCTCGTTTGAGGGGTGAAACGGGCCTTTTTTCTCGTTTGCAAGGGTTCAAAGGTGATAAGAGTAACGTTACCAAAATCGCCAATTTTCGATCTTTTTTAATTAATTTGAACCCCTTCTAGGGGTCCGGCGGCGACGAAACTCGGGGGATGGGCCCTTCTTTTGACGCCCTTCAAGAACCTGTAAGAAAAAATCGGAATATCCCAAGGATTCTGTTGGGGCCTGTTTGTTGGAGTCCAGAAATCAGGTCGACTAGCAGGTGTACAGCACTACAGGGTCGTCTTGTTGACTTTCTGACGACCCCCAGACCCCCCAGTAGGGTTCTAAGCGGTTTTCAGGTACAGGGCAGGGTTAGGCCTAGCCCTGGCTACACCTAGAAATCAGCGAAATCGGTCAAGGTTAAAGGGTCTAACCCTGAAAACCGCAAATCGGAACCGGAAACACCAAAAACCGTGCCACACTATCTCCAAAGGTGGGTTTTTCGCCAAAAAAAAAAAGGTGGCGCTCCGACCCAAATTTGGTGCTGAGCCAGGTTCAGGGTCCGTAGGAGCCAAACCCTGTGTTTAGTGTCGGTCGCGACCACGAGGGGGCGGGAATCGCAATTTTCCGGCCGGAAGTTGGTGTTACACAAAATCTCCAATGTTCCTAGTTAGGGCAATGAGGAACCCGCACACTAACGTCACGACGTGGCGCTGCGAGCGTTTGTACCGAAGTCTCCTTTTTCTAACGTTATTTCCATTTATTTCTGGCGTGAAAATAAACCATTGGGTAAAGCTTACATCATCGTGTAGCAGATGAAATTTTCTTGTAATCTCATTCTTTTTTTCTTAAAGTGAAGAAATAAGATGGCGATAAAAGCAACGCTGAAAGGGTAAATGTCGTCCTGGGTATATACAAAGATTACCCAGGATCTCAGTCTTCACTAAAACAATACCCTGGGTGCAGTTTCGGTAGCCGAACATCACCCAGCTTCTGCAATCTGTGACTAGGAACGAGCCCTATTTAGAAATCCCGTGGAGTCTCGCGCCGCGGTACTTGTTGAGTGTGGCTGTTCATGACATTCTTCAGGCGGTCACGTGACCACGGGCGAGACAATCTCGAATCCAGGTGTCATACTACGATGCTGGGTGATGTTCGGCTACCGTAA
Organism: Notospermus geniculatus; assembly: GCA_002633025.1. Classification (NCBI taxonomy): domain Eukaryota; kingdom Metazoa; phylum Nemertea; class Pilidiophora; order Heteronemertea; family Lineidae; genus Notospermus; species Notospermus geniculatus. The sequence continues at coordinate 293,061 of NMRB01000531.1, forward strand.
GTACACCCAGGGTATTGTTTTAATGAAGGTTGCGATCCTGGGTAATCTTTGTATATACCCAGGACGACATTTACCCTTTCAGCAAAAGCAACGTCCTTTGTGTCATTTTCCCTGTAGAAAAATGCACAGGAAGTTTTTTCATGACGCAACGTCAACACCTAATGTGACGTCAATGACGTCGTTTTGGTACAAGCGCTTGCAGCGCCGATCTGTCGGGATAAACCGCAGGGCGGGTTCCCATGAATGATGGTTTCGCATGAAAGGCCATAAGCGTGCTACATAACATGAGACCATTATTTCGGTGCAAGCTCAATGTAGTTTTACACTAACGCCACCTGTAATTGTTACAGAAGTCCTTGTAATTCAATCCTCAAATCGGGCTAGGCAGTCACAGTTAGGTCATTCACTACAATAAAGGTATTCAGCCAATAGACACTAGTGACCTATCATGGCAATAGTCTCCATGGATTGATAAAAGTTTACAACGAATGGAATAAGGCCCTGGCTACACAGAAAAAAGATCAACTCGAGTGGAGACTCAGAGTCTCACTTTAGGGATAAAATAGTTCGAAACACTTTTTGAATCAAAATGAAACAGAAAATATTTCGGCGCGAGACAATGACATCTCGGCCTAAAATATTTTCTCTCAGATCTAGACTGTCAGTAGGCCCTATCTCAACCCGAAATATTTTCTCTCGGAACGAGGTGTCATTGTCTCGGGCCGAAATAGCTTCTGTTTCATTTTGAGTCAAAAAGTATTTCGAATCATTTTGTCCCTAAAGTGAGACTTTGAGTCTCCACTCGAGTTGATTTTTTTTTCTGTCTATGGGTACGGCAGCCGTACACCACGATATACGTTCTAGGGATACGGCAGTTTTATCGCGCTAACGAATGCTGTTCCGGTTGTTACACTGCGCATGTTCAGTTTGCTGCCGTATTATAATACGACAGTGCCTTATCCTAACAATCATTGGCTATTGATAGAAGAATTAAGCATGCGCGAAGGTGTGCTTTTGTTCCCTGGCAGTTTCCTGTCGTAATTTTTTGGAAATGGGCTAGGGATACGGCAGGCGCATTCCCGCGGAAATGGGCAGGGTTACGGCAGGCGCATTCCCGCGCTGCGCATGTGTATAAATTCCGTATCGGCATGATATCATGCTATAGATACGGTTCGATGCATCATGAAATTGAAGGCCCAGGCTTACCTGAATACTGTTAGTAAAGCGTTGCACTTGCAAAGGAAGTCATTATGGTTTGTCATAGGGACCCTAGGCCTACGTTTACTTACTGTTTGGCCTCCATCCCCAAGACCAAAATGAACGTCTACTAATGATTCAATATACAAGACATATTCAAGTCACAAGTTTCGTTGATTTGATTGGACAGCACTGACAAGTTTGATTTCCTTTGACAAGACTCTTAGTCTTTATTACCAGTTTGACAAGGACAAGGAAGCCCCGGGCAAGGATACAAATTTTGCGATTACGATGGGTTGAAAGTACTGGTGGAACTGAAGACAGAATTGAGTGGGGGCATCTGCCAAGACTGAACGCCATAAATGACCTTCTTAGTGCATAATCTACATGTACTTCTCTTCAGCGTGAATAGAAGGTCAAAAGGCATCCCTTCAATCAGCTTCATGATGATTGTGCTCCTCGTTGAAGGAAGGACATCAGACTGATCAAAAATCCATGTTGGATCTGGTAACGAAATTGGTAGTCAAAGTCAGCCTGGCTCACGGACTATTCTTGCTTTTTTTGCGTGGGAGACCGATTACAGTTTGGCCCATGCCTTTACGCCCTGCCTCTTCTTTTTACACGTTGGTGGTAATTTTATGCCTGTTTTCTGGGAATTCTCAGTTTCTTCTATGACATCTTCTGTACTCTCTCTTTTATCTGCATGAGAAGAACATGGTCAGGTGCAGTGAGGATGCGGTATTCAATTGATTTGTGGTCACAAGCAGGAATCGAGAAAACTTCCTCCTCAGCAAATACTAAATGGGATCTAACCATCAAACTACTTACACTTACCAGAAAAAAAAACATTAAGTGAAAATGAGAGATCCAGGCAGGCCTTTTCTACATGTAATTACTTGACTACTTTTGGAATTAAACGATTGGTGTATTGAACCCACCTTCAGTATTCCCGTCAGGGATATGTAAATCATACGTGCGCGCAAATTCAGAAAACAGGCTGTACATCAGGCAGCTAATGGCATTGGGATCTCCATGCGCTGGGCGGCTGTCCTCATTACGAAGTATGATGGAAACAAATTCTTCCATGCTTCCTCCGATGAATTCAAGAATGTTGACATGGCGAACTGACTGGTTGTATGATGCATTGACATGCGTACGAAAACGGAACATATCATTTCCATCGCTGCTCTGGTCCTTAGTTTTTTGTGCCAATTCGTTGTTCATTTGAGGCAAGCATAGGATTTAGCTCAAGGAAATTTTCTGAAATAAAAAGGGAACATGAACTAACTGTATTTGTAGACATCCCATCGAGAACGATTTCACTAAAGGTTGACCAGAAGTACCGTGAGACTCTGAGTGAAATGATTCGCATATTTAAGGAACGTAACCCTAAAGTAATATTAAAGTAGTTACGGCTGACAAGGATATGACTGAGCGTGTCGTTATATCGGAGGATTTGCCAGATGCACAGCTTTTGATTTGCCTTTTTCGCAGAATGTGCTCTTTTCGAGGTGAAATTTCCACTGAAAAAATGGGTAATACATCTGACCAACGGCTCGTAGTGCTGGAAGTTCTCACAAAGATGGTATATTCTCGGAACGAGGAAGAACACATGGAACATTATAAAAAACTGAAACAGCTGAAAATCAAGGCAGTTTCCGAATATTTTGACAAACACTGGCATGAGATACGCCAGCACTGGGTAGAAGGCTTTGAGTTTGCTTCCTCACAACCGCAAATACCAGGATTGAAAGCATCAATCAAAAGCTGAAAACAGTTGTGACGAAGTCATCAGGAGTTGTGTTGCTGAGTAGTGAATGAGATCACATGTACACAGGTACACACGTGAGAGTACACAGGTACTCTCACGTAGTACATTCTTGAAGGAGGAGCCTGGGGTTGATCTGCTCTCAAAATACAACGATTTACTCACCCCATTTGCTTTTGGACATTTGCGAGAGCATGTAAAGAAAATCAGTCGTGTAACCGTTACAGCTGCTGAAGGTGATTCATTCACTGCCAAGTTAAGTGACAAATGTATCCCCAATGTGAGCCTGGAAAGTTCTCATTAGAGTTGTTGTGTATTCATGACTGTTAAAGGTCCCAAACTGTTGCAGTGCATTGCAAGTATTGTCACCTTATAGTGAACTGTTTGAAGTGCCCAACAGTTATGAATAGACAACAACTCTATTGCAAATTCTGGAAGAGCACGTGTCTCCGTGCTGCCCTTTTTAGCTGTCAGGCGCCACATGAATTCTGATGACTATGCACCAGATTTATGCGCAACCCGCTGGAAGAAGGAATACTAGGGGAGAAAATTATCTTGTTTTTTCCAATGGTCAAACAGATCTCAACAACAATACTACAAGTGTGGCCTTTCATAGCTAAGCACCACCACCATATCGATGGCTTCCAGTCCCACAAGAATTCTCTCGCAGAATGAGAAATACAGAAACCTTTTTGGTGTTGTGCAAAGATTTGCATCGACGGTTTCAGAGCTGGGAATGAAAGAATGTTCCCACGTTGGAAACATTGAAAACCATCGAAAAATTAATCAAGAGCAGACAAGATTTCATTGTCTGTGAAACGGCAGGACCTAATGGTAAGTAAAAAAATATCGCTGAGGAGCCACGGTGGTGTAGTGGTTCGGGCCTCCGACTAGCGGTCAGAGGATCCCGGGTTCGATTCCCACTGGGCGTGAGACTTTGGGCAGTCTCTTTACCTCACCGGCCTCTCTCCACCCAGGTTTATAAATGGGTACAGGTCAAAAATGCTCGGATTGCAGCGCTAAATGAGCAGCAGTTCTACTGAAAGGTTTCAGCATAGACTGGAGTTACAGTGTAAAGTCGGATGACACCTCTACCGTTGTTGATATCAGACTTTTAACCCAAACTTATAACTTTAAACGGTGTTGACCCAACAGTAAGTCACGCCGGGAATTAATGATTTTCATTTCTACGCCTTCACATTTGGCCATCTCTGCAGCTGCTGGTTTATTTTTAATGCCATATGCTACTTTCATTTTTTTCTCACAACACATATATGTATTTCGCTTCTTTTATTTCAGTGCAATCCACTGAAGTGCAAGACGTTTTCTGGTGAGGGAAATACCGTTGACGTTACCTCTTTTAGAGATGCATCAATTGAAGGTAAACTAGGCCTTACTGTCGTGTATTCATGTGTCTGTGGGGGGGGGGGCTATTGTATTAGATGAGACCTGACAGTGATTTGAGAATTCAACTAAAGTACATAGTACAAATGCATTTCATTTTGGTGGCACATTAGCATTAATATTTGAAGGTGCTCAGAACTTACAGAACAAGATGAACGATTGAATCTTGATGCTCCATCTGTTGGAGAGGGTGATGACAGTGATATCCAGGCCGGGGTATTTGCACAGCATGTTGTGTAGGGAGCGAATTTTTATTTACATAGCAAGTACGTATTTAATATTCATAAGCATCGTTAATTTCTGCCTCGCCCACATTTTGCTGTGTAAATTAAGAAAAGATGATATTCCACAGCGAAATTTTAGAATTCGGCAAAATGAGCCATACACGGCGACTTGCAGGGGTAACTACCAGCTTGCAACGAATGCAATTTCGGCCTGTTTTGATCTCAGTAGATTGGCGTTTGGTTTGTACAAGAGTATGGCGAGGTTTTACTGTACGTGTACCCTGCCCAGGCTGCTCTTGACAAACATTTGTCGTTATTACCTCTGTTATCACTCGCATATTACGAGGAAGATGTTCTTATACTCCGATATGAGCCTAGGTCATTGTCAGGTCCGTCCTCAAGTATTGCAGCCATTATTGTTTCTGTGTGATGACCAAAGTCTTAGACACCTGTGTGACGCATGCCGAGGTTCTGTCGGGTTTTCGTGAGTCGCACAGCTAACTCCCCTGAGTTTGTGGGTCAGAGTATGGGGACGGGTCCGAATACTAGCGGGTCCCCATGTTGATGTGAGATTCTGCAGCCGATTTTATCAGTGTCACCACCTAACCTGACAGAAGTGAGGTCCGAGACAACCAGCAGTCCCCCAAAACCTGCAAGATCCCCTTAGTCCTCACCTATCACCCTGGACTGCCAGACATTACTGCAATCACCAGGCCTTTAGATTCCCCCAGAGGAGAAACACCCTGTATTTTTTATGGGGTATTTTGGGAGTGTGTGAAAGCGTTCTCGCGCGCGGGAGGTACTTAGACACCTGTGTGACGCATGCCGAGGTTCTGTCGGGTTTTCGTGAGTCGCACAGCTAACTCCCCTGAGTTTGTGGGTCAGAGTATGGGGACGGGTCCGAATACTAGCGGGTCCCCATGTTGATGTGAGATTCTGCAGCCGATTTTATCAGTGTCACCACCTAACCAGACAGAAGTGAGGTCCGAGACAACCAGCAGTCCCCCAAAACCTGCAAGATCCCCTTAGTCCTCACCTATCACCCTGGACTGCCAGACATTACTGCAATCACACACGCCGTTTCCTTCCTATTCTTCATTTGAACCCATCGATGAAGGAATGCTGCCCTGAGCCACCCCTTATCGCATTCCGGAGACCCAAAAACCTTCGTGCTGTGCTGGTAAGAGCCAAGGTCCCCACACAGGAGATCCAACGTGCCAAGCCCACCTGTGACCCTTGCTCAGGGAAAGGACCAAAGAGAGGTCGGAAATGTCAACTTTGCACCTCCTTGCCCTCCCAGTCCCACATCACTATAGTCATGTACCATAAAGTGCGGACCATGTTTACATGGCGTCAGTGACGTCGCAATGCATCAGCATGTGTTGGATGCACTACGGCGTCACGTCACGTCGTCCGCAATTTTCGGTACACATCTATAGTTCCTCCACGGAAGGTCCCATCTACTCCGCCTGAGGGGTCCCGCTGATTGTGACAGCAGAAATGTGGTCTACTGCATCACATGTAGCAGATGCACCACCATTAATCAGTACGTCGGACCACAGGTGCCTGGAGGACTGTCACAAAAAGGATTATAAACACACAGGAGGCGTAAAACTCGCCTTGGTTCCATCGCCGAAGGCGATGCCGAGCGAAGCGAGGAAGGTAGGAAAGTAAACTGAAGCGGGAGATTTGACTCCGTTTCGACCGATTTTTAAATCCCGTCAGGCAGACAAACTACGCAAAAAATGGCCATACCAACTGTTTCCTGGGGTCTACAAGATCCTAAATGACACACAAGATATCCACTTACATTCATACAATCCATAAAAATTACTGAAATCCAGCTCTGAACGGCGCATTGCACAAAAATATCAACCGGTGAAAATTTCTTCGCATGCCACCCCCGGTCGAATGACTTGACGATGAGCATCAATCTCGACAGCAGGGCTCCGCAATGTATACAGTCAAGTACATGTGCATAGCACGGAGCAGTTCTTGAAACGAGGTAAGTGGGAATCCCCTTGAAATTAATAACCAGTCAGAAGTCGCGTTGCTATTCGGTGTCGGGAGAACCGGGGGTGGCATGCGAAGAAATTTTCACCGGTTGATAATTTTGTGCAATGCGCCGTTCAGAGCTGGATTTCAGTAATTTTTAGCTCACTAGGTGAGTTATTACAATGGTGCAGCGTCCGTCGTCCGTCGTCGTGTTCCGTTAGCAGGGCACGTTTCGTAACCGCTGGAGCTATTGGTCTGAAACTTGGTACATACCCCTAGGTCAGATGACCCACGGCACCAAGTTTCGGTCCCATTCGACTCTCGGTTTGGCCACCAGGTGGCGGAAACCAAAAACACAAAAAGTGCAATAACTCCTGAACTAATGACTGGATCATCTCCAAATTTTTATCATAGGTGTAGCTAATAAGGATACATAACATATATAACGAGTTTTTGATTTGACCTACTTTTCAAGGTCACAGAGGTCAAAGTTCGACAAAAGTGACGAACCTGCCACAGTTTGTCATAATTTCACCGAGCGACTTCATATCTTGCATAAACGTGCATTGGAGGGGTACCTTAAAAAATACCAAGTTTCGGCCCGATTTGACATCCAGTATGGCCGCCAGGTGGCGCAACCTGAAAATCAAGTAAGTGCTATTACTCGGGAACGGCTTGACACAGAGTGCTCAAATTTGATATTTACTTCCATCTAGATGACCTTTTGCATGCATGTCAAATTTTGGTCTGATTTGACTTCAAACATGGCCACCAGGTGGCGTAACCCAAAAATCATCAAAGTGCTGTAACTCAGGAACGCCTTAACCCAAAGCGCTCCAATGTGATATGTGGCCCCCTGCAGATGACCTTTATGTCCATGTGAAGTTTCGGCCCGATCGGACATCCAATATGGCCGCCAGGTGGCATAACCCAAAAATAATCAAAGTCCTACATGGGAATGACTTGACCCAGATTGCTCATAACTGATATGTACCTGCCTCTGTCATTAGACTATTACATGTATTATGTCCAACCCAGTGAGCACATGGTCCATGGACCATTTCATTATGGATTGTATGAATGTAAGTGGATATCTTGTGTGTCATTTAAGATCTTGTTGACCCCAGGAAACAGTTGGTATGGCCATTTTTTGCGTAGTTTGTCTGCCTGACGGGATTTAAAAATTGGTCGAAACGGAGTCAAATCTCCCGCTTCAGTTTACTTTCCTACCTTCCTCGCTTCGCTCGGCATCGCCTTCGGCGATGGAACCAAGGCGAGTTTTACGCCTCCTGTGTGTTTATAATCCTTTTTGTGACAGTCCTCCAGGTACCTGTGGTCGGACAGACAACATGTTTCCGTAAAAGGATGAACAACCACAAGTCCAACATCAGGTTAGGGAAAGAGGATGATCGTGACTCTGCTCGATACTCTATGCCCACTTCAAGTTGCCAGGACACGTGGCTCCCCTTCTGGTCTAGGCCTTGTTTTTCCCTCCCTCCCCCCCCCCCCCTTTGCTCTATTCCTCCTCGCCCTATTCTTCTCATTGCTCAGTGATTTTCATTATCCATTCTGTTTTTTTTCCTACAAATCTGGAAGTTGCCTTCCTTTTATATTCTTTTACTTTGTGTTGACCTTCGTGCATCTTTTTGCTTTGTGCTTGTTATGTATTACGCATGTCATATTTATTAAACCCTTTTCTTTCAGCTAAATCAGTTTCTCTTTAATTACATTCACTCCCTTTATTAGGTCCAGCAACCATCCGTGGGGCTTGGACACTTTTCTTTCCTTAATTACATCCACTCTCTTAATTAGGTCCAGCAGCCATTTGTGGTGCTTGGACACTATTCTTTCCTTAATTGCTCACTCATCCTGTCTACACAGGTGTTAGTTCTACATTCGGGTTTCAGCTCAGTCTTTTCTAGAGTTTCAGACTGTAAAGTTCCACTTGAAAAAGACCCCGGTTGGGGTCGAAAATTCGTGAATTCTGGAGATTGACTTCTTGCTTAATGTCACCATTATGAAGAGATTATTTAACCAATTGTTCCATTTGAAAATTTCAGTCACAACAATTCTCTTAGAAAAGGAAAAGAAAGCAAAAATAGGAAGAAAAGAAAAAACTGAAGAGGACTACCGGGATTCGAACACCCGACCAATGCACAGGAAATTTCCATGTATTTGCCCAAGTCACAGGCGGATAAGTCTTAAAGAGGATGACGATTTCAAACATGGGAAATGATGATTTTACAGATGTGAAATAAGGATTTCACATGTGTCAATCGCTCATTTCACATGTGATTCACACGTAATTCCTGATTCATCCGATGTGTTTATAAAGTTTGACGAATTGGAGCAAAGCACTGTTTCCACAAAAACATGACAGAATCAGTGGTAGAAACATGACTGTACTGGTATCTGACAGTTACTGTCAGGAAGGGCCATTGGGAGAAATGATAGGTTGCAGTTCGTTCAAGCTGTGATTGGTATATTCTATTAGAATGTAACTTAATGTAACTGTTGACATTACTCAGCTGTGGTCCTCTCCGGTTCCTCGCTGATGCCTCTTCCTCTCCTGATAGCACGTTTTGGCAGCACGTTTTCGCATCAGATACCAGTTTTTCCATTTTTCTCTAGGCTTGTTTGAGCAACTCCGAGTGGGTTCACCAGCTTGGATATTGCATCCCACTTGGCATACTTGATCTCATTGGTGACTGTTGCTCCAAATTTACCAAGGAGGATGGAGAACTCTTGCGTGGCGTAATAATGCACAATGGTTACAACCTCTAAATGCTGAAATTGGGCTGCGTTTCCCTCTGTTTTTTGTCCATTCCTCTGGGAGCCATCTTGATTTTGGAGTCCTCACATGACCTCATGGTCCTACCAACCAGTATAATGGCCAACGTTAGCTAGCGTTAGCTATCGGTATCCCTAACGCTGTCTCCAAAACAACTCTTTAGCGCCACGTTAGCTATCGCTCATTTTGGTGCCGCTATGCCAACCGCCACGATGTATTTAACGCTGTTTCAGGAACTGGCCTCTCGTTTCCAAATGTCCCCCAACAAAAGGTTAGCAGAATAAGCCGCGACGTGACAATGAAGGCGGTACTGATAAACATGTCACTCTATTTGTGAGTGTCCACCACACAATAAAGCGGGCAGGCACTGTCATAGAGGAAGCATTCTCATTCATTATACCGGATTTTATTAATACTACAATTCAAGATTTCGGGCAGAAACATGACATTAAGAGTTTCTTTGTGTTATTCGCAAACCTCCGTCCACCACCTAAAATATACATGTAAAAATTTACGGCATGATTTGCCTGGGTAAGTGTCACCCCGACCCACTGTATGATACTGGCTCTTAGAAGCCAGTAGATTTTGGTGAAGTCGTATATCGCAGTAACAGCCGGTATGGCCCACAAAATCTCGTAAAGTGAATACGGCGTACACAGTATGAAGAAAGCTAATGAAACTAACAGAAGCATTTTCAGGAGTTCCTTGTTCTCCTTGCTGTTGTTTCTGTTTGTTGTTATTGTCTTCCTTTTATCCGCTGCGCTACGAATGTTGATAAGAATCAGGATGTTCGAAACAGCAATTACTAGGAAGGGAATTATAGTCAGGACTCCAAACTGGTAGACGGAAACTATGGTTTCGACAAAAGGATATGTTTCTACATCAATTTTGGCAACGAATATGTTGGCTATGTCGGTCTCGACAACACGAATGATGTAGGTAAAAAATATGTTGATATCAACAACAATAGGAACTACCGTTAGAATTGTAACAATTATCATTGCCCTCTTTGCCGTACAAAGTGATTTTCCTTTAAATGGAAATAGAACAACGATCGCTCTGTCCACTGTCATTGCAGCAAGTGAGAGACGTGATGCTTTTAGGAGTACGTATCCTATGTATACCTCTACCCTGAAACAGACACGATAGAGCTCCCAGCGGAAAGAGAAAAAAAATACTTCTATCATTTACATCAGCAAACAGAGTTCACTTTCAAATGCATTGTCATAGCACAGCCGCCTTTTTTCTTCTTATTCACACCCGATTGAACTGCAAGTCTATCGCCTGGGTGAATGGAGTGCCATGGCGAGCAGGTCTCGAAAGCCTAGCGTACAACACACTTGCGACTGGAGACGACAAATCGCCACTGAGCTACTGGCGACTGGGATGATCCGGATGTTACCTGAGTTGCCGCCAGCCGCAAGCGGCCAGGACATGACGACTGATTGGATCCTCATAGTTTTACTGAATTGCTGAATTTGTGATGTGTGCGCAGCAACTAACAGCGACTGATCAGATCAGTTACTTCCAGTCGCATGTGCGATGTACCCGTGGCTTAACCTTGGGGTTTGGTGTGCGGTGGACCCACAATGCCAATTTCCATCATGGCGGTTTCTTTGAAATTAGGAAAGATATACGCAATGCATGCGGAAACCAGAGACTTCGAAGAAAACAAACGGTGTGTATCAGAGAGAGTCGCCCTCTCTATTCAGTCCCGGTGTAACAGGAGTTTAGTCTCATTGGAATCACTGTCGGCCACTATCGTTCGGAGTAAGGTTAAAAAAGTTGGATTGGATTAAAACATGTAATAACAGATTACTTGTGTGTAATTCGGACAATAGGCCAACTATTTTACACCTGCTAGGCCACGTTTTTTTTTATTCTTTGGTTACGGGCCCGACGACGTGGCAAAATGCCATACCGAAAAAAAAAATAAAATTGGGAAAATCACTTTCTTTTATTGTCGCCGAAGTTCAAATGAGGTCTTCTTGTTTTTAGCAGTCACGACAGCTAAAAGTAAATAAAACCAACTGGGGTAAGCCTATTTCCCGGCAGCGAGGATGGAAAGAAGCAGAAAAGAGGCATTTATAAAGAATTTATTTGGTTTTTTATTTCCCCCGATTTGTCTATCTTGTCGTTCTAAAGTTGAAAATGAAAAAAAAGGAACTGAACCGAATTTTTTTACAAAATTGTATTTCATCCTCCGTTTCATAATCGTGGCCTTATGACAGGAAATCGAACCTCTGACCCTACAGCTAACTTTGGATGTTTCTAACAGTACTCCTCTGTGGCAGCCCGGGCACTGAGCGTCCTCCAACGCCGGTGTAATATTTATCACTGGTCACCCCTTTGCCAATGCCCCCCCCCCAATGCCAATGCCAATGCAGATACAGAATGAATTCCTAACGACCCAAATTCCCACTAATGTAAGTACTCCTACTTTATTACTTAGTGTTATACACACCAAATGATCATCAAGGCGTCTTCCATATCAATCTTGAACACATTCCTTATATCATCCATTATTGTTACTAATAAGATATCCACCAAGTATACCGAATCCAGAACTGCTAGAGCTGACATATACACACACATGCTGATGTGCCTGTATCCCTTCTTTGTTGTGACCAGCAGGGATATCACGTTGCCAACTAGGCCAACAACTGTGACGAATATTGGTGCCCATTTTGTGAAAATGAAATTAACGAGAAATAATAGCCATAGCTGATCAGTGGCTATATCGTCAGCGATTTCATGAAGTTCCCATTCCGGATGCGTGGTGTTAACGGCCATTGCTCTTTGTCTCCCTCTCATGTTGTCATGTTATCTCCTGGTAAGCGCCTGATGTGACTGATATCACCTGTGATTTTGAGGATGCAACTCAAAGTTACCTCTGATCTGGAGAGTAATCCTCTATGAAACCTGTGACCTGGACAGTAACACATGCCGTCGGCGTCACCTGTGATACGGGAGACGAGTCCGATCAGCTGCGAGTGTCCAGCAGGAGTTGGATTTGTCCACGGACTGATTAATGTGCATGTATTTCCCATTCAATTGCTCAAGCAGGAACCTATAAAAGACCAGCTGACTGGATGACTGGATTTACTGGATTGTGCCTCATTGCTCACCGCCATCTGAACTAGTTCATTAAAGCTGAACTACATCACATGAACAAACACAGGAGATTCATGCTTTGAAAAAAAGACCACCACACACGGTGGTGGTTAACAAAGAGAAATACAGACGACCATAAGGCACTTTCAAAGTTTCTCCAGAACATGACGGACAACCAGCCTATTTGGTGGCGCCACTGTATTCACGCTGGGTCTGTCAATGGAGTAACATCCAGAGGTGGGTGTCCAATGACGTCTGCAGGTCGAAGTCATTAGGTGCTTTCCGAACCAGAGCAGAAAGTCAGTCACCATTCTATAGTAATCATCTCTTGTTGAAATTCAAATAACAAGACTATGGCAAAAGAAACAAAATAAGATTCATGGGCAGCATGTTTGCAATGATACCAAACGGAGTTTCATAAAATCAGACGAGCAGTGTATTTGTTGTTGCCGAAGTTTTTGTCATTTTACCGTATATTTCAACAGGGCGCAAGCACTAAGAACACTGACCAACCTCATACTCAGGTTTCGTACGGATCTATACTAGTCTATCAGGCTCTGTCACTTGGACGCTATCTCTTGATATGCCTCGATTGAAAGCCTGAGATTGAATACAGTGGCGCCACTAAACAGGCCGGTAGTGTATCATGTTCTGGAGGTACACCCTTAATCAAAAGTAAATGCACACCTAATTAACGTAAATATTTCCTAAAATCTTCAGTAGATTAACGTTTGCTTTTTATGGCAGATATTTAGGGCCTTAAGACACATTTTGAGACAAAAATTACCTTGATTTTTTTATAAAATGCATTTCTTGCAAAAGTTTCCATTAAAAAGTGTGAGTTTTATCGGCAATTTCATCGGAACCAACAAACCAACGTCTTAAAGCCTGTTTGTTTCCCAGCAAAATGCCTTTTTTCAGGTTATCTGGTACATGTGATGCAGTAGACTACTGCATCACATGTACCAGATGCACCACCATCAATCAGTACGTCGGACAGACAACATGTAATGTTTCCGTAAAAGGATGAACAACCACCAGTCCAACATCAGATTAGGGAAAGAGGATGATCGTGACTGCTCGATACTCTGTGCCCACTTCAAGTTGCCAGGACATTCTGTCGAGGACCTGAGGGACATGTCCAGATGAGACGACCCTCCTTAGTACAGAGTTAAAATGGATGTGGACCCTTAAAACCATCACCCCCTCAGGTCTTAACACAAGATGCTGAGGTTCTGAGTCCCTAGTTTGGCATTCGTGTTCTTCTCGCTCTCTCCCCCTGGTAGGCCTATTTCGTTGTAGGTTTTCCAGTTGTGGAGGGCACGTGGCTCCCCGTCTGGTCTAGGCCTTGTTTTTCCCTATCCCCCCCCTTTGCTCTATTCCTCTTCGCCCTATTCTTCTCATTGCTCAGTGATTTGCATTATCCATTCTGTTTTTTCCTACAAATCTGGAAGTTGACTTCCTTTATATTCTTTTACTTTGTGTTGACCATCTTTTCGCTTTGTGCTTGTTATGTATTACACATGTCATATTTATTAAACCCTTTTCTTTCAGCTAAATCAGTTTCTCCTTAATTACAACCACTCTCTTAATTAGGTCCAGCAACCATCGGCATCCGTGGTGCTTGGACACTATTCTTTCCTTAATTGCTCACTCATCCTGTCTACACAGGTGTTAGTTCTACATTCGGGTTTCAGCTCAGTCTTTTCTAGAGTTTCAGATTGTAAAGTTCCACTTGAAAAAGACCCCGGTTGGGGTCGAAAATTCGTGAATTCTGGAGATTGACTTCCTGCTTATTACCACTTCGCGATCAATACTGAATTTCGGGTAAAGTCATTTCTTGGTTATCGTGGAGTACACGTGTGTGGGCCAAAAAGTGTTACCCCAAAGTAATTTTTGATAAATTCAACGCAAGCTGGGATCTTGATATTTTAGACATGCAATAGTAGTTAGGGACATGATGGTTTTCTAATAGACTTAATGCTTGTTCCACTACAACGGATTCCGCTGCGGTTTGCGGCGCCGGGGCGGTTTTCACAGGCATTGGGATAATCAACGCGCCATGTATTGTTAAACTCAACCTGAACAACAGGGCACAAGCCTCCAAAAACCTGGTGACGTTGCGTCGGTTTGTGACCCTGACGAACAACAGTCAAATCCGCCATTTTGCGTAGGGTTATGTGATGCGTCGCGCCTCACACCGCCGGTGTGGAAGAACTACTTCCGCGGTAAAAGTAGTCCTGAAGAAATGACATTTCTCTGATAAATATTTGCTACTTTTATTGTATTTTATGATGATTTCAGATGAAATAAATATATTTAAGTCAATTTATTCGCATATGTACATCAGAAGACCCATAATAGCATATTTTATTGTTTTGGGAATCTGGCAAACGTATAGTGGACGCACAGCATCAGAACAGCGAAATGCATGTCAGTGCACTGTACATTCTGTACTGTATGGCATAATGGCGGGAACCCCGGGGAAATCCCGATTTGGCCGAGCAAAAACGCACAATAACTCGCAAAATCTTAGTAAAATTCACTTTTGCGTGTCATATTGTATTAAATTAACCCAAAACTGCCATCGTTAGGTTCTTTTTCGACACAAAAGTGATGAGTTTCACCGAACTATATCTTCTTGTGGATGAGTCAAAGTAGTCCGAAAGTAGATCCAGGTGGTTTGGTCGCCGCATCACTATCCCAGCTATAGGTGGGGGCGCAATAAGATATTCAAGATGGCGGCGGTGATTTTTCCTCCGGGACTAAATCCCAAACCCAAGTCTCGCAATATCTCGCGGGATTTGGTCCCGGTGTTCCGGTTGTTGTTAAACCATCGAATAATTATCCAAAACCCTGTGAAAACCATTCCGGCGTCGCAAACCGTTGCGGAATCCTTTGAAGTGGGAACAGGCCTTTTTAGGTCCACCTTAACGTTAAGTAACGTTCTAAAATACGACCCATGGAATGTTATAATATGTGACCTTCCAAAGCAAAACCAGGCGCATGTCGCTCTCAGCTTGCCAGCTTGAAAGCAAATGATTGTCAGTTTTAAAATTACTGTCTGTGTATTATAAAATCTGAAAGAATCTATTTATTCTCTCCTCTATAAGTAACTAGAAGTCGTATCCGATATTCGCAAGTTTTCGACCCCATTCGGGATCTTTCTCAGACACTTTCGAGTAAAAATCCCAAAAGGGACTATATTTTGGATATCCATTCTCTCCTGGTGTCATCTTGGCTCATCGAGGCTCACATTCTGAGCGACATGCGCTTGCCAGAGTGGGTCACATATAGTCGATGTAGTAGTATTTTACCGCCACCCGCTATTTATTTGGCCGACTTCGGTTTGATTGACCAACTGCTGTCAATCGATCGAAAGTTACGGACTAGTCACACGGTGCTATTGGAAAAGTGTCAAGCCTTTTATTTTTTCTCTAAAGCATACGTTGTCAGTAAAAAGGGCGAATACGGTCCCCAACCTGGAACCTGTGCGGCAATTCACACTAAATGTAGTCTTCGCTTCCCTTGCCGTTTTCACAGTGTGAAGGTTTCCTACTAACCTTCTCTCAATTCGCGCGATTTGGCATTCAAAATGTCCTCACGAAATAAACAAGACAGTCGCTGCTGCATAACTCAAACTCCTGAATTCCTTCGTTGATGTCAAATTGGGAAATGCTAGTTCCAGTATAAGCCGTTGATTTGGTGGAAGGATGATAATCTAAACACCATAATATCGCATGGGCGCACCTGCACTAACACAATGAGCACGTGCGGATCCAGTACGACACCAGGTAGATGCCTATCTCTGTGTTGTAGAAAGCGGATCGACGCAGCTTAATACGGACGTTGATTACCCGTCGTTTGAGTGACCGGTGATATGAAATATCATTCCACTGACGCAATTAGTGAGTAAAAAGAAGCAGATAATTGTATCCAGGGATAATTGTATCCAGCATCATGCATCACCTAGTATAATTTTTTTCTTGAACCCATTCGTACAGAGATAGAGATTAGTTACTTTTTTCCTTTTTACCAGCTAGGTGGAAGCTTAACCCTTCATGCCTTTGTGAATACATAATTTACCGTACTATAATAATCTCGCTAGCCCAGAGGTACGGCGTTCCGTGTTTTCGGTTTGCTCCACCTGTACCTCTGGCTTCATACGCCATCATCATCCTGTTTGGAATGAGCACAGTGAAAAACAAACCGATCTACAGCTAGTTTTTACACATTAAAAAAATCATAAATTAGGCCTAAACATGTGTGTCAAACTACGAGAATATGTGAAATATCAGCTCAGGCAGTAGGCCTACGCTCTGAATGCAGACCGAGTCGAAGACTTGAAATGACATGTACGAAGCCGAGATCGGTGATGCTTGGCTCGATCATTTTATTTTGTTTTTTTTCCTAATATCTGTATATCATAATATATTTCCTATATCATAATATTTTGAACCCTTTTGTGCAGTTTTGATACAAAATAGATTTAGTTACTGATTGTTGATACTTTTAAGTACCACTCGGAGGTATGATTTCAGAAGGCGATTGTGTATCACCAAAGAGACTTTATGCGATGGTCATAGGCATATTTCAACTTGATTCACTTTGTGCAAGCACCGCCATCTTCCCATGCTTTCTCCATGAACACACAAGTACATGAAGTAACTGGCGCGAAATTCACATTCTGCTGTTTTTTTACTTTGTCAGCTAGCGCCCCACAAAAGAGGGCAAATTTTGAATTAATTATCATCACACTCAGTACCGTAAGCTATCACTTTCTGTCTGACATATTTTTCTGGAGTGAGATGGGATAGATTTCATTTTACGGAAAATGCCCTCTGGAGAGCAAAATATAGGTCAAATTGCGATAACTTTTGGTTCTGTTTCGAGTTCAACGAGAGCTACCAGCCCAACAAAATTCATCTGCCCCTCCTTTGCCATTGCTAAACGTACCTGTTTCACAGACGGGCACACAGACAGACGGACGGACGCCACCTATATACATATAACTAGCTCCGCTGACCTTTGGTTTTCTTACTCTCTTACGTGTTTGACCCCTATCATACAAAATGACACACATGCATGGAATATTGAGGCAATCTCCCCAGACAGATTTCTTCTGTGACTCAGACAAGATAACCTACACAACCGTTATTGCTATTGATATTGTTATCATTAAGAGTACTGCCCAAACGTCCAAGTCAAGTGGGGGCAATCTAGGACAGCCTATTAAACGGTTCGAGGTTTCACCGAGGCCTACTCTCATTCTTACAGAGCGACGGCTAGTAGGCGTGACAAGAAGAAACATACAGTATTTCAGAAACGTCTTAATATCAATTTCATGGTAAGCGAATCTAACGCGATTTTTCCGGACCTTCACCGCGCTACAACTCAAATCTATATTAAGTTTTTAAAAATAGCTGAAGCCTGTTGATGTTCAGATGATGTCAGAAAACTGGTTCCGAGTTCGATCCCCGGCCGGATGTGGTGTAACATTTTTGAACGTTCCCCATCTGTGAGTGTTCCCCTGCTGTTTTCTGACGGAATAAGCTGCGACTTGACAATCGGGGATACACAGAGAAACGTGTCGATCAACAATCTGCCAGCGTTTCCAAAACAATGAGGGGGGGGGGGACACTGACACACGAAAACACTGTCAGATTTAACACCGGCGTTCATGCGATACAGAGAGTCATTCTCTCTGACAGCGCAGGTTTTCTTCGGGCACTCCGGTTTCCTCCTGCAGTACATTTTACTCACACACTGCTACACACAGATGTCGGTATAATGCCATATGTGATGCTCAGCTCTGGATCGAATATTTTAAAGCCCCACTGTATTGAATCTGAAAAACGCAAATCGTCGCCGCGATTCTTGACGACGTCACGACGTCAGCGTAGTGTAAAAATGTACTGCGCTCTATCTCAATGCATTAGAGCTCCCCTACGCAGTTTTTTCACTCTCTGTTGAAAACTAGGCCTTGGTTATTAAAAGTAAGTATCAGGGAAGCATTTTGGAGACCTTCACGAGGCCCTGAGACCTCAACCTCCACTCTCCTAACATTTTGAAAATACCGTAAAATTCAATACTGTGGGGCTTTAACAACTCATTGGCTGGTATTCACAAAAGTTAGCAAATGCTTTTACTTAAAATTTCCACAGAAATGGTCTATGTAAATGTATTTAACAAACTCGAAGTAAAAGCATTTGCTAGCTTTTATAAATATCAGCCATTCTCTATTCTTGTATCCGAACATTTTGAAGCACGAATGGAACAACCTGCATGTAACATGCTCTGATTACAGCTCGAAGTGAATTTGGAGGGAGCCAACCTGCCAGTGGGATCGCTCATCAAAGCCGTGATAGTCATCCTGCTGGTGTACTTCCTGGTTAGGCCCTACTTCCACCGTTACCCTCCCGGTCCCTGGGGCTTGCCCCTCATCGGCTGTTGGCCATGGATGACACACGACTGGCACAAAGACTTCGAAAAGCTTGGAAAAGGATATGGTGACCTGTTTACCGTGTGGCTATGGAATACGTAAGTGAGCGGAAAGGCCAGGGACCACTAAACCAGTGGTGTCTCTCCCATGCCGTGCAGTTTACCGTGGCCATTTGTCAATATCTGTAGAGCTGGCAGCACACAATACAAAATTTGTATTCCTACGAGATCATTTCACTGACATTCCAGCAGAAAATACAATGTCTGGAAGTCGTGCCTGTGAGTAGTGTCGCCGACATAAAATTCACATAACACTCACACATGACATGTAGCTTTTAGCTAATAGAAATGGCTCGCATACATCAATACAATAAATCGGAGTCGTCTCCGAAGGTAGGCCTATCTGTACGGGAAACTGCAGTGCTAGTGGAAACGGGCCTGTAAATCGCACTCTGCCTGAATATTTTCAAATGCTCTGTTTGTGAAGACCATTTTTCATTTGACGAATCCATTGAATTTTACAAAACTTTGCCCTGTCCAAGTGTGCCCAAAAGTTCGGCATCTCCGCTGACCACGGACAAAACTGGGTCAATATGCCGTTTCTCTTTTTCAGGCCGGTATTGGTTTTCCAAGGTTGGAAGGCCATGGAGGAAGCATTTGTCAAGCAGGCAAACGTTTGGTGTAACAGGCCATTTTCACATGGATTCATAGCGCAGCAGGTCACTGCTAGTAGGTATCGCGGGCTGGGGGGGGGGGGGGGGGGG
>NMRB01000531.1:315836-336064 GCA_002633025.1 Notospermus geniculatus
CATCCTCTCGAAACAGGGTCATTCAGACGCATCTCCTACGTCGCACCTCTTCTGACCCTGTCACATTCCGTGCCTTTTCGGCGGGGAACCACCGACAGATTTTCTGTCGTCAAATCGGCCAATCAGAAGCTAGCTTATAGCGAAGTCCTGGCATAAAACCAACCCCGAATACAACTGACCTATGATTTGTAACGGGCCGATGTAACGCTCTTTCCCATTGGCTGCTATTTCGGGAGACTGGGAGATTTCGCGGAATAAATGGATCTTACTTTAAATCGGAGCCTCCCGGCAATGGGATCCAACTGCCGAATGAAAACATATTAATGTCGCATAATGGTCATAAAAATGCATGAAATGAATAATATCGAACAAGACATATGGTTAATGGTGTGTTTTTATGCATTTCCGTGCAGTATAACAAGGTATTCGCCTTTGATACAATACAACAGCAGGAGGTGGGAGGTAACTCGAACAGCCGGCCTCCCCACTCAGAAGCGACCGATTAGCTCAGGGCATAAGGGAGGCGATGGCCGAGTGAAATGACCTGAGTCTCAGGATGGCCATACTGTAGAAATTCTACGAAATCGCACATGTCTTCACTGCGAATGGTGAAGCCCAGCGAACGCTAGCGCCGACGTGCGCCGATTCGCGGAACTGACGGGGCCTGGTGTGACGTGACGTCGCGATTCTCTGCACTGTGGTGAAATACTCCGTATACATGCTCAGCTGTACATTACAGTGGTAGTTATGGAGTTCTTTCTGCAAAGTAGGGGTGGGGCAACAAAATGGTGCATTGTTGGGGACTTTCAACCCATTCATCACATAGGAGGCATGTTGCGTTCCTAGTACCGCATTCATCAAGAACAAACGTGTGAACTGTTAATTGATTGATCGGCGTACTTGGCAAAAACACAGCGGGGTCGTCTTAACTCTTTGACTCCCGGCCATTATTGGAAAAAAACTTCTTTTTGCAGGGGGTCCGACATGGGTCTAGTAATTTTGCTCTTAAGCCTAGTTTATACTTCGACGCTCGACCATCGCTGGCGACCAACGCGCGATCTTGCGTTCGACGCCGAGCCCGTCGTGCGATTTGGTCGGCGTCCGATCGCGAAGCTATAATTACATCAGTCATTTCATAATAGGTCGCCGTCGCTAAAGTACGCTGGACTCTGAATCAATTCCGCGAAGTCGGCGTCCAGATTTGGTCGTGCGTTGGACGCCGAAGGGTTTGCGTCGAAGTATAAACTAGGCTTTAGTCGGCGTACAGATTTTGATCGTGCGTCGGACGCCGATGGTCCTGCGTCGAAGTATAAACTAGGCTTTACTCCCTAATCGTGCATGATTTCGAAGCAATTTTTTTTACAGTGAATAAACAAGTCAACGCACGTTTTTTCTTTCCTCAATGAAGCCCCTGGCGTGGCGTTCTCGCTCAGGCGCATTTTGAAAAGGCCAGCACTGCCATTCGACAGGTCCAGTTTTAAACACACTGACGTACAAATAAATTCTCTAGATGTTTCTCGGTGGTGTGGCGTGCAAACTGGACATGTTGGCCTGTAGTGCGGCAAAAGCCCTTTCCAACAACGTCAATCCCAATGACACGGCCAATTCGAAAGTATTTTTTTCGATTTTTGAAATAAAATGTCGCTAAATTCGCGGTTAAGAGAGGGGGCGGTGTATATGTTCGGCAAAGGTGCGCGAAAAATGGCTCAACTTGAGTCGAATTTGATTCTCTTTCATTTGCTGCTAATTTCAGCTCAATCGGACCAATAACAACTGAGTTATGAGCAAAAGAAAGTGGTGATGTCGGCTACCTAACTGATACCGTGATATCACGGTCTTGGGCGTCAAAGAGTTAAAGACGGACGTTTAGGCCTATCAGAAAAACATCCCAGGCATGGATGATTGGTTCCTGCTTGAACCTGTTCAAGTTGCCACCCGACATAGGTCATCAAAATCGATATGTTTTATGAGCTTTGGTTATAAATCTTGCAATTGTTCTCGAAACATCAAGACCGCCCCACTCTCGACGATTCGACCGACATCTTGAGATGGGTCAGATCATATCATCACTCACAAAACAAACTCTCGATATCGCTCAAGGACACCTCGGGTCGATTCGCCGAGTGGGCCGGTCGACTCTTATGGCAAGCGGTTTATTCATATCTAAATAAAAGAACTAGCTAATAGGTTTTATTCTAATACTAGGGAGGTTTCGAAATCAAGCGATAAACGTACTAAACGTTAACGACAACTTTATTTTTGTACCGAAAATGCAATGCAAAATCTGGCTATAATGTGTAGTATGAAAAATAACGTTGTCGTAAAGTTTTGGTTTATCGTTTGATTTCGAAATCTCCCCACTATGAACTTTTTACCGACAAAACATCTTTAGAATTAATGAACAGATAACGTCTTCGTCTCTGATTATTATTACCATTACCAATTCCAGAGACTCTATTTAAGACGCATTTCACAGAGAAATTCAAGTCGAGGAAGAAATTCCTCATGGCGAATGTCAAGAGATTCAGTTTCAGCAGCAAGGAGATCACAGATCTTATCCAGGACGAAGTAAACGCCATATGTGATGTACTCAGGTAAGCACACGGTGTAATCGGAATAATGGCCCTATGACAGAAGGGCCCGGTAGATTTGAATTGTAACGTTTGAGGAATGGATCAAGTACAGTACATTTGATCCTAAACTACGCAGTTTTTGATTGTACCAATAAAAAACTTTCGTTACTAACAAACACAAATTTCGGGAAGTGACCAATGGGTGCGCAGTGATGCAAAGCGCTATCACTGCGCCCTCACGTGACTACATCTCGTAACTACAGTTGTGTACCGCGCCCCTTCTATTCACCCCCGCTCCTAATCACTTCGTAAAATTCGCCGCGTTTGGTCAACAGCGCTGAGAGAGTCGACCAATGGGAGCACCGAGCAACCCGTAACCAAGCTGGCCTGAGACACTTTTTTATTGGCTGAGCAGATTATGTGATCTAGTAGCCATGGTAGCACAAGAACATCTGTTGCCAATGGGCCAAATAGTTCTGAAAGCAGCATGCTGATAGGCTATAAAGTCGCGCCTAGCCCTGACGCCATCTGTTGACCAAACGCGGCTACTTCTACGAAGTGAAGCAGGTGGCGAGCGGGTAAACCGAAGAGGGCGACTCACAACTTCGTAGGGAGTTTAATTTGATCTCCACGTCTAAACTTTTCGGTATCAAGGCCGGTCACCTGTTGTTGCGAAGCCTGCATCGTTCTTTGTACTTTTCTCTTGTCTTGGTCTCGTTTTTAGATGACTTGTCAAAGCCAAATGCTTTTTTCTGATGCGTCAGCTCTGACAGGCCAACTTTGTCGTTATATTTGTCTCAATAAACCTCATATGCATATATTATATACTCGCACTCAGTGGGAAGGTGGGAGGGTTAGTTGCTCTGTCTTGTGGCTTTATTGACACTGTAGTTTATAGAATGGATATTCCTTCGATTAACTAACCTCCACTGATACCAAATTACAGGTTAAGTTTGCAGCGGGCCTAAATTTTTCCCATCCCACAACAATCATCTATATTTTTAGGGAAACAGGTTCCGAACCTTTCCTTCTCCAGGATGCCACAAGGATTCATTCTGCCAACCCCATCCCCCTCATATTCTTCGGAAGAAACTTCGACAATCAGGATAAAGAATTCGCCGAATGTTTAAGAAATACAGGGATATGGTTTACAAACATGGCTGAAGCATGCGAGGCGGACGTCCTGCCTATTCTGCGCTTCTTCCCGCGGAAGTGTATTCCAGTCGGTGAGTTGAAGTGGGTGGTAGGCCTATAAACGAATATCGAATAATCAGCTGAGCTGACCAAAGGTCAGCGAAGATATAGTCAAATAATTATTCAGTGGCGTCAGTCTGTCAGTCCATCACTCCGTCAGTCCATCGGTCGAACCATGTCGGACGATTTGTAACCGTAAGGCTGCTTTTCCACGAGACGTTTGCGGGCGCGGAATAGGAGGCGGGCGCGGGTAGAAAAGATCGATCCAACGTATTTCCCTTTAGCTATTTCACCCGCACCCGCGTCCGCCTCCTATTCCGTGCCCGCAAACGTCTCGTGGAAAAGCAGCCTAAGGGCGGCTTTCCATTGGAGCGTTTCCGGGCGCGGAAATGGTCAAAGCATTGTTTGTTTCCGCGTCGATGGTCACGGCGCGGAAAAAAACAATGCTTTCGAGCAAATCTATGCAAAATTAAATGAATCAGTCCTTTTCTCGCTAATTATTGGTCCGTTCGAATGATGTTTACCAATCTTTCGACGCCACGTGCTCTTTTTCAGGCAAGGAAGCGGCGGAAAAAGTAATCGAATTCTTCAAAAAGCGAATTGCGGAATGCCGCGAGAATTACGACCCGAATAATGTCCGATGTTTCGTGGATCAGTGTATCAAGGCAGGTGATGATGACGAGGAGATTCTGATACATCTTCTCACGTTTTGGGGCGATTCGACAGATTCTGTGCCTGGGGCCGTCAGAATATGGATTCATCTCATGGGTACGTTGGTGATTTGTCCGTGATTGGTCCGTTCATCTCATGGGTAAGACGTGCGATAGGCCCATATGAATATGGGTTCATGATGGTCTCATGGGTGTGTTGAGATTGGGCCGTCACAATATGGGCCATATGCACCAACACAGATTAACCCAAACTTCAGCTCAAGTCCACAGAGACAGTGGAAGTACAAGATGTGTGGGTTAAGCCCGAGTCGGGGTTAATCTCCGTTGGTGCATCTGAGCCTATGGGTTTAACTCATCATGGGTAAGTTAAAGAATCAGCAATCAGAATGAGGGTTCATCTCACAGGTAAGTAAGGAAAAGTGCCGTCAGATACATGTATGTGTTCATTTCATGGGAAAGTGGGTAATATGCCGTCAGAAGGAGGCCACCATGTGGAAGGTGGAAATAATCATCAGAATGGGCAGATCGTACGGGTGGGTCAGGGGTAAGGAGACAGTACATGCTTACCCACCAAACATACTAAACACGGTATTCTTTCCAGCACACCATCCAGACATACAGAAGAAAACACAAAAGGAAGTGCGCCATGTACTAGGAGACCGTGTCCCAACTCTCTCCGACCGGTTGAATCTGCCCTTCCTGGAGGCAGGGATACTGGAGACCCTGCGCATCGCCTCAGCTGTCCCTATATCCCTACCCCAAGAGACCCTTACGGACACTGAAATATTCGGTAAGCGAATTCAATCGCACGTTATACAGTCATGACAGTAGAACCTCGTTAACGGACACCTCTGTCTGTCGGCGGCCTCTCTATTAAGGACCGAGGTCATGTCTGTTCATTTCGATCTCTGCAACGTCCGCGGCGTCCGTTAGCATGGCACATTTCGTAACCGCTCGGGGCTATTGACCTGAAACTTTGTACATGTATACCCCTTGGCCAGATGACCTATGACACTAAGTTTCAGTCGAAACCGAAAACAAAAAAAGTGCAAATTAAAACCCCTGAAATTCTGGCTCGATCACCTCCAAATTTTTATCATGGTTACATCTAATAAGGATAAATGAGATATCAACTGGTTTTTGATTTGACCTACATTTCAAGGTCGCAGAGATCAAAGTTCCAAATTTTGCCATTCCGGGGGCATGTTTCGTGGCTGTTTGACCTTGAGTCTTCTAAATTGGTGTGATTACGTATCTGTGTCCCCTCTATGTGTTCAGCAATTTTCCGCTCGATTCTTCCTCAAACATAGCAGCCACCAGGCGGCCATCTTTGAAAATGACATTTTTCCCATCGCCATATCTCATAAATTACTAAGGAACTAGAATGTTGACTTTGATATTGTGTGTAGGCCTATTTATGTACCCTCTCTGCGGACATCGAATTTTGACCCTTTTTGACTTGAAATATAGCGGCCAGTCGACCATCTTAAAAATGGGACAATACCTCATGAAGAACAGCAGCTAGAATGTTGTAACTTGGTACGAGTACATACGTAGATAATCTCCATATTTCCCAAATTTTAGCTCAATTGCGCTTCAAATGGCTGCCTGTCGTTCACCTTTGAAAATGTACTCTGGCACATATCGTATGAACATACCACGTTCTAATCTGGTATGCTATTTGTCAGAACATACTGAATTAAACACGTGTTGCTCGTTCTTTTGGTGCATTCACCCAGGTGAGCACATGGGCCATAGGCCATTTCGTTTCGCTGTAAATAAAGAAAGCAAAATACATAATGATTGCATCTCTAACATCCTGAAAACCTACATATCTTCTGAAGGTTACAAGATTCCTGCCGGGACCAAGTACATGATCAATTTCTGCACAGCACACAGAGATCCTCGAATTTGGCAAAACCCGGACAAATTCGATCCGGCGCGATTCATAAACGCCGATGGAAAGTGTAACTACAAACATGACGGATGGGTTGCGTATGGCATTGGTAAGTTTATTCACCTGGCGCTAGAGGTCTCTTACATTCGGACATATTGTCCAGACAATCAATTTAGGTGGCGCGAAATCGATCACCTACAGTGATATATAAGACCGCCCACTCTCACAAGGCGGGCGGTCTTCCATGGTTTTGTTGATCTTTTTTGAATATATCTCTATCATTATTTCCATCAACAATTGGTTTCAGATGGATAACGCAAGAACAAGGGCTGGTTCATACTCCGTCCGGATTTTACGCCGATTATGTATGATCAATTTCAATGTGTGTGCACATTCTCGCCTTGGAAACCTGCGATCAGTTTCATGCGCTTGACGGCCCGCGAGCAAGTATGAACGAGCCCTTACGCTACATGTGTAGGCCTACCACCGTGAAACTTGCACCACCACGATATATGTCACAGGCACCTCTGAGAGTCGTCAGTAGGGTTATTAGGGCCGAATCGGTTAATGTCGTCCTGGGTATAACAGAAATATACCCAGGTTCAATGTCGTCCTACAAAACTATACCCTGGGTATAGTTCGATCTACAAAAGTATACCCAGTACCGTAGTTCTGAGCCTAGGTACGAATTAGGAATGGATGGCGGCCATTTTGTTTCTCGCTTCAACTGAGACGGCAGTTTTGCAATCAACAATCAATATTGTCAGATTTTGTGCTCATCGATGGCATGGGTCAACTGTTGACATTTGTCTCAACAGAACGGCCCAAACTTATCGCAAGTTAAGCACACAGTTTCAAAGAAATGAGCAAACTAACAGAGCCGATCTGCGCTCCATATGTTTGTTCGGTGTCGTGTGTTCAGCTACGTCCGCGAGCCGTGCGAGTACTATTGCGGATTTGAGTGACGATAAACGGCACGTATAAATTTCTTTGATCACTGTCGGTACGATAGGCCCCTATATTAAAATGATGCCCGTCATGTTTTTCGACTTGTCATGCTTGTGCATGGTCATATGGTGCAAGGACAATCTCGTCTTCAGGTGCTTTATCCAATCCTCGGTATACTTTTGTAGATCGAACTATACCCAGGGTATAATTTTGTGGGACGACATTGAACCTGGGTATATTTCTGTTATACCCAGGACGACATTAACCGATTCGGCGTCACTTACGCAGGCCAAAGCTTTAATGGCTTCACGTTATTATGGCGGCTGAGCTAGCTGCGCCGCCAAGGTTAAGGTAAAGTGGTACAATTCTAGCCCCAGTACAATTCTAGCCCCTGAGTGGAAAATGGCCAGCATTGCAAGGAGATGTATACTGCCTAATCCAATGACCTATAATATTCAAGATACACTTCTCAGAGTCCTCAGGCATGTCAGGCAAAAGAAATTTCCTAACTTTATGAAAGAACCTGGTGGTGGTGGGGGCTTGAAGACACCTGAACGAAGGGGTCACTTTTGAAACCCCAAGTCATGGTTTGATAGAATTAGTATAACTTCATCAATTTGCCATTCTATTGGCTGATACTTTGACAGAAGTAGCCTTGGGAAGTTACCTATTGATGGCATTCCTCAGATTTCGGTTACTGAACTGAACTACCCAAAGGTATGCCATTTCCAAAAAAGACCCGTTTGGTACAATTATAGCCCCTGTGCATGGTACAATTATAGCCCCACCTCTTTCAGTTAACACACACCCCAAAGGTTACGAAAACTCATTTTATATGCTTCCTTTCTACATGTATTATAATGGAATAACACAGGTTGAATGATCTGATTTGGTCAAAAATTAACCCTTCCATGGCTGAATTTACATGAAAATCGGCGATTTTTGAACCCCCAACTTTTGACCGGCCATTTCGCAGGGTTTCAACAGTCAAAAACTATTTGATTCAGTTCCTCTTGGTATTAGCTTCATCATTTGAGTAACAGCCGTGCTGCGAGTACTATTGCGGATTTGAGTGACGATAAACGGCACGAAAAATTCTTTGATGACTGTCGGTACGATATATTTAAATGGTACCCGTCGTGTCGGGCGCTAGAGCAATGTTTTTGGACTTGTCATGCTTGTGCATGGTCATGTGGCATTTGCGAGAACAATCTCGTCTTCAGGTGCCGTATCCAATCCTCGGTATACTTTTGTAGATCGAACTGTACCCAGGGTATAGTTTTGTAGGACGACATTGAACCTGGGTATATTTCTGTTATACCCAGGACGACATTAACCGATTCGGCGTTATTAGGGTTAAACTGGGGGTCAGGGGCTAGGGTTAGGGTTAGGGGCTAAACGTAGGGAGGTACCTAGTAGCCTACATAATATAGAATACACAAGGTATGAAAGCGTTTGCAGCCCGATTTCTGCCAAAACAACGTTAGTATCGTCAAATTTGCTCATCGAGTATTCTATGCAATCTAAATTTCTGTATCCTATCAAATTCTGTCAACCACGGCATTTTTAGTCCACCTATGCGCCAATATTTTCGGCCGATTTTACGCTTCGAACTGACGTTTTTTTTCAGGTCGGCGTTCCTGCCTTGGCGAGCCTCTTTCTCGACAGCTCATGTTCGTCTACGCCGCAAACCTTATCCAAAAATTCTCCTTCACGTTCCCTGCGGATGATATACCACCAAAGGACCCAGTAGAGATCGCCTGTCCGGGGGTGACAAACATGCCCCGAGATTATAAGATCATAGCGACACCGAGGCTTAGTTGAAATCATGAGAAACCTCCCCTAACAGACACCTCTGCCAGGAGGACACCTCTCTATTAAGGACACCGAAGTTCATTCCCAAATTGACAGTTTCTATTCATTTTGACCTCTGTAATCAAGACACCTCTCAATTAAGGACAGCATTTGTCAGTCCCAAAGGTGTCCTTAATAGAGAGGTTCCACTGTACCACACAATGGTGAAGGGACGGCTGAAAATTCATAGACCAGGGGACAAGCGTTATTTCAATCATTATCTCCGTGGCTTCTGGAAAACAGTTTAGAGCGGAACCTGCCTTAGACTGGTAGAAGAAAAGTTAAACCCAGAAAAAATTAAATCTTAAACGAAACATGTGTCACTATGTCTGTTGAAGACTCCTCAATCACATAGTAAAAATCCCCATCAATCCGACTTGGGGAAAAAACTTTACGCGCTTTTTAAACTTTATCGTTAAACCCAGAACTGAACTTTGTACAGGGGAATTGAGACCGGATGTACAACAACTTCTGAACGGTTGGATTTACACCCAATAAATGTATTACAAACAGATAGAAACATGGTGCCTCTTAATCGAAGAAACATGTTTCGTGTAATTTTTAACTAGTTATGTAACTTGAAACTGCGTTTTTATGTATTTTGACCTATTTTGTGTTAATTTACATAAAATGTCATTTCTTATTACATAAAACAATTAAAAACATTCTTATCTGCTTCTAAAGTGTCATGTTTCTATCTGTTGGTAATACATTTATGGGGTGCAAATCCAACCGTTAATATGTTAGATGTACATCGGTTACCATCCTCCTGTACAAAGCTATGTCTTGGGTCTAATGATAAAGTCAGTTCCAAAAATTCAAACCTTAATAAAAAATTTTCCCCAAAGGGGATTTATGGGGATTTTCAGTATGTGATTTCTCAGAGTCATATGCATAAAATGACATAAAAATCGTTCACCCCTTAATTTTTTCCAGGTTTTGGGAAAAAATTGGTCTCTTCTACTAGTCTATACATTGAACACTTACGGGACCAGCTCAAAATGTTCAATGTACACAGGGTGTTCAATGCACCAAGGTCCCCAAAAGTAGGCTTAGTTTTGCCGGGACAGAGAAATAGTGTTCAATACAGGGTGGGCATGGTCCAAAAAATGGACAAGCATACTTCCACCCCCCTCAATCCCAAACCACTGGTATGAATTGATAGATAATCTTTCTAGAAGAAAAATAAGACCAAGATACCTCGATTCGGTCCAGTAGTTTTACCTCCAGAGCCATTTTTGTGAAGCAAAGTCAGTGGTCCTTAATAACTAGCTTTCCGTTACGGCGAATTCAGCATGATTGATTAAGGGGATTAGTTGTTATCCAACGATGCTAAAGTTTGATTTTCATGTTCTACATGTACAGGCATTGACAGATGTTTATCTACAACACGTTATTATTTCGATCGGGAATTATCCCTGACTGGGAATAGAAAAAACAAACAAATTTTCACAAAAAGGTCGACCCGAGATGAATTTTATTTTAATTTTTATAGTAGTTCTGATAGAATGCAACGTTCTGAGGATTTTGGTCCTACATGTAGTTTCTTCAAAATCTGTCGAGTGGGTGGTGAGATATTTGAGATTATCATTTTTTTTGATAATTTGATATTTTCTTGATTTTTTTCCCAAAATTCCTATGTCAGTTGATGACCTCAAAATCACAAAATTATGAATTTTTGTAGGATTCGCATAAACTGGTCAGAATTTATGCATAGGCTATTTTTCAAAATATTTGCATTTTGATATTTCAATATTTCTGCCCAGTTATGATATTTCAATATTTCTGCCAAAACGTTTCAGAGTATGGTAAACCTATAATCTGATGTTAGCTTTATCTAATGGTAGGCCTATCATTCTGTCGCCAAGGGGAAGACACCACATGCCATTTTCAAGCACCTACTCTTGATTGTTATTGCCCGATCACCCTCCGCATTCTCGAACGAACTATGCCTTAGTCAGCATTGGTTCAAAAAGGTCACCGCTGACAAACTCGCACTCACAACTGGTCATCNCCTACATGTAGTTTCTTCAAAATCTGTCGAGTGGTTGGTGAGATATTTGAGATTATCATTTTTTTGGTAATTTGATATTTTCTTGATTTTTTCTCTCCAAAATTCCTATGTCAGTTGATGACCTCAAAATCACAAAATTATGAAGTTTTGTAGGATTCGCATAAACTGGTCAGAATTTATGCATAGGCTATTTTTCAAAATATCTGCATTTTGATATTTCAATATTTCTGTCCAGTTATGATATTTCAATATTTCTGCTCAGTTAACGCCAAAACGTTTCAATGTATGGTAAACCTATAATCTGATGTTAGCTTTATCTAATGGTAGGCCTATCATTCTGTCGCCAAGGGGAAGACACCACATGCCATTTTCAAGCACCTACTCTTGATTGTTATTGCCCGATCAGACATCACCCTCCGCATTCTCGAACGAACTATGCCTTAGTCAGCATTGGTACAAAAAGGTCACCGCTGACAAACTCGCACTCACAACTGGACATCTGAGATATCAGAGTACATGTTTTATGCCATTTCCTCTAGGCCCAATGGTCTATAGGTGTCTGAGGATTTACTATTTACAATCTACAATATTTCACATTTAAAGACTAGATAATAGTGTTTCGTTGGGAACATTTGAATAACCATGCATCGAAATTCTGTGGCCCCATGCATGAATAGGATAACCCACATTTTTTTGTTTTACTTGGTAGTTGTACACAAACAACACAAACATCCTCAACTACAAAAGTCTATTCAACGACCCCTGGTTCCGATACTTCTGGGTGTCTGAGGATTTACTATTTACAATCTACAATATTTCACATTTAAAGACTAGATAATAGTGTTTCGTTGGGAACATTTGAATAACCATGCATCGAAATTGTATTTAATTCACATTTTGTGACAACTGCCTCGTGTGGGCCCTACATCTGTTGTAAACCCGATATAAACCATTTGGTCCAACTTAATTACAAAGAGGTACGTGAAATTTCTGTGCAAACATGGAAACTCCGGTGCAATTGTTTTCATTGTGAATGTAAACAAGTTCTCCTTTGCTCGGATAAGTCTCTATAAATACGGTCAAAATGTGATTTTAAAGGGTTGACGAATCAATAGTGTTAAAGGCAATGACTCTGTCACCGATGTGTATACATGTACTTTCTCTTTCGAATCACTGCCATTAGCAGGGTTACAAGAATCATATTTTTGGCTGGGTGTAGGCCGAAGTAGGACAAAAATGGAAATTGGGAACATGCTAGCAAATGTCAGTATCATTCAAAATGCTCGGCCTTCGCGGACGAAATTAAGCGGAACAAAATACTAATAAATACGGGATAAAAGACCATTCATATACATCTATGCACTACAGATACGGTACACTCTAGTGTCAGAATATACATGTAATACTGCTGTTGCCTTGTTGAATGTTTATTTTTAAGGTCAAATAATGCCAATTGGAGTCCATCTTGAATACGTATTTTGGTTTGCACGTACCGTTAACTGGAAAGAGGGGGAAGCGATGTATTTGATAACAATAATTTTCAAAAACTTCGAGGCTAATTACAGCTTCCCATTTTGACCCAGTATTTCTAAACTTTTGGGAAAAGACTGTCAAATTATTATCCATTGCCAAACCGTGTCAGATTTTTCATAGTAGTTTCATTTCTTTGAAAAATCACCTTTCAATTCTCGGGTCATACATCTCCTCAGCTTATCAGTTTGTCGCCGTGTGGAGTCAGATGAAGACCATAGAATGAACGGCAATAACGAAAATGTCAATGTTCTGCAATTTGTTTTATACTACATGGTACATTTGGAGAAACTTGCTCCTCCTGTACTTCAAAGTGTAAGCAACATTTTCAAACTGTAATTGACCAGACGTTACCAGTCAAGTGGCATTAATCTTGAGTGTCACTTGCTACCGTGACCCATGGCTGCCTTACGATGAAATCTCGTTGTCTTCTCATCAGTGAGTTGTTCAGTGTTGAATACATCGGCCAGAGACTAGGCTGAGAAACATCTCGGCTCAAAAGCTTGAACTAACGATCAGGGCCGACCGCACAGAAAGTCCGATAGTGCTTTCGCTACCTATCAGCGGTTTAGTTAATGGTAAAATGCGTTATAACTAACTACCGACAGGCGCCGGTAGCACTATCGGACTTTTTGTGCGGTCGGCCCTGATTCATTGTGGCAAGGGATAGCAACAATTGAAAATTATTTCTGAAAGTCTTGATATAATAAAGGTTGAAATTAAAATGTATAATTAACCTCAAGGTTGTGGAGAAAAAAGCCATCAAACGCACTTTCCCCGTCGGCTAATATTTTGCCAATCAAAACATGGCCGACCGATCGGCGCCAGCACAGGACTTGCGAACCTAGTAGACCCCTATCTCTAAACTGTTGGGAAAAAATTGTCAAATTATTGTTGCTTGTCAAACCACGTCGGATTTCTAAATCCAGTTTTATTGTTCCTTTGACAAATGACGTTTATGACCATGTACATGTATATCATTTTTGGGCCTTACATGTACGTCTCAGCTCTTCTGCAATGTTGGAGGGTCAAGCGTCATTGCAGCCTTGAATGTTTCCGATGAGGACTAGCCTGCCAAATTAGTTTACTTGATTCAGCATGGCCAAGTTAAGTTGAACTTACATTGGGCAGTCTGATTGAACATGTTGAAAGGAGGAAAAGATGTTCTTGATGACCAAACAGTTTGCAGAAGTGGTTAAAGTTATTTTCCCTTTTAGCTATTACTGCATTGGCCAGTTTCATTGAAACTTTGACAAACTATACTGATGGGATGTCGGTGAACATGGATATCTATGCAGTTTTCCTCGGAATGGGCCGGGTTACAATCTAATGATCTGCTTGAATGGCATTTTTAGAAAGGTTACGTTTGGTTACTCTTTCTAAGTTTATTTTAACACCAGGGAACACTGGTAGAAACGTCCCCAGACCGAATGGAGGTAATAATAAGGTAACAATGAAGCGATGAAGAGGTAACCAAGATAGGTAATGTTGGGGCGAAAGAAAGGTAACTGAGAGGNATGAAGAGGTAACCAAGATAGGTAATGTTGGGGCGAAAGAAAGGTAACTGAGAGGCGATGAAAAGGTAATGAACCTTCAATTACCTTTTTATCACCTCGGTTCCACAACACAGGTCAGATACATGCAGGAGGTAATAAAGAGGCGATACAGCAAATTATTTAAATGAGGGGAGGTGATGATGAGGCGATGATTTGGTGATATGTAGGTAATACTACAGGCGATAGAAAGGTAATGATGAGGCGATGATTTGGTAATGAGGAGGTGATGTTGGGGTAATATGGAGGCGACAGAAAGGTAATGATGAGGCGATGATTAGGTAAATGATGAGGCGATGTCGAGGTAATACAGAGGCGACAGAAAGGTAATGATGAGGTGATGCTAAGGTAATGATGGGGCGACTGGAAGGAATGCCACCAAATTAAACCCATCCAAGATCAGTCCTGCCAAATGAATTTTAAAGAAAAAAAACAATGCTGAAAAAAACAATCTAATATACAGAATAAATGAGGCGAAATTGACATCGACATGCAGTGCAGAAAAAAAATTAACTTTCTGTACAACATGTATAGCAAAAGACATTTTGAGTCGATGCATTTTGCAATTCAGCACCAGCAGATTTAAACACTCTCCTAATCAGCCTGCATGTGTTCGTAACTAGGCAGTTCAATTTCTATACTATGAAAAGTTCACTGCTGGCCTTTTTTTCCCGTTGATAGGGAAGTTTGGTTATGAAGACGTTAACCAAAGGCTTTGATCATGTTGATGGCTGAGGTACGAGCAAACCGAGCCTATACGAATTGATCTGCCTGACTGACAGCATGGTGAGCAGCACCAGGCCAACCCTAGTCTGCATGTACATGTACATCTACTAACTGGACCGTACTAACTACAGGGGGAGCCTGTTCCGTCATACTCCGAGTCATCGTGAGGGTTGGACCTGCCCCCCCCCCCTTTAGGCATGTTAGGCCTATGGCTAAACAATGTAAACCTGGTGCTCCTCCTGATTGGTCGGTGATCTTCGGCGACGCTGGAGTCCTGTACATCACGACGACAGCAACGACACAGGCCCCGTTTTTACCACATTACTTATGTGCCTTAAAGTCATGCAATTCATGACTTTGAATTTAAAGTTTGGGGACAGTTTTCAGGCTAGAGCATGTATGTGCCTACAATTTAACTAAATTACCAGTACACCTAAAATCAATATTGTCAGCTGAGCGCATCGCCCATGGGCGACTTGTTAAATTTTAATTCGCAAAGTTCCGTTTTTCATTCGCAACATGTGATGCGAATCCACTTAAATCAAGCCTTGCGATCTGATCAAGTGGTGTAAGCATTCTAGTCAGTGGTTAAAAAGTGAGTTGGGTTAGAACTGACAGGCGCAGATCCAGGGGCAAACCCGGCCCTTGCACCCCCCCCCCCTATTTTTCGGTGACCAATGTTACAAAAATTGCCCTTTTTCTAAGTGCCGCAGAATTGCCTTGTAATTTCTCCCTCAGATGCTGGGAAATCGCACCTATGGCCTTCTGGATTTCAAAATTTTCTGGGGGACGAGCCCCCACCGTTGCTTCGTGCCTTCGGTGCTTGCCTTCATCAGCCCCCTGTGGCCTTCTGTGCCCCCTTTACCAGAGTCCTGGATCCACCACTGACTGACATAGCTCATTTCTCCCACAGGTGAACCAAAAAGTGCGTGGAGGTGGAAGGCAGCGAGGACGTGGAAGGGGCAGAGGTGGTGTTCAGAATACTACATTTGCAGTGAAGGATGTTGATATGGTGAGTTAGAGTTCGGGACCGTCTGCAAAATACAAACATTTGGAATTTGGTTAAACTAACTTGAAACGTCTTGTCCAAAACAAATTTTGAACGAAAAAATTTCTTCGAGAACTGATTGAAAACCATTTGATGGCCCATGCATTTTCGTTGCAAGAGCGTTTGATTCCAAACGCAATGTTCGTTTGGAAATCTTCATGAACACATTTGTATTTTTAGCTCACCCGTGAGCTTTTGTAGTGGTGCAGCGTCCGTCGGCCGTTAGCAGGGCACGTTTCGTAACTGCTTTACGTTTGGCTATTGTTTTTGGAGAATTCGTTTTAAAACCGTTTGGAACAACGTTTAAAAATCACTTGCGTTTCGTTTGACTATAAACATTTCAAATGATTTGCAAACGATATTTACAGTGGAACCTCCCTTAGTAGACACCTCTGCCAGGAGGACACCTCTCTATTAAGGCCCGTTTCCACTAGAGCGTTTTACGCCGCGTTTTGGCGCTTCGCCCATTGTTTGGAAGCAGAGCGGCGGAAAATAACAAAAGATTTGACGCATCACGCGGCGTAAAACGCTCTAGTGGAAACGGGCCTTTAAGGACACCAAAGTTCACTCCCAAATTGACCACTTCTACTCATTTTGACCTCTGTAATCAGGACACCTCATAATTAAGGACAGCATTCGTCAGTCCCAGAGGTGTCCTTAATAGAGAGGTTCCACTGTACATCCACTTGCCATCTTATTCTTATTTGTTCAGATGGATGTGTCCAGCCCGATGACGAGAACAATTCCCTGTCAGTCAAGATCCATTAAAGAAGGCAGTATGTTGATCACAACTAGAGGGGCACCTCCACCAGTCAGACAGGTACATGTAGGCACTCATGTATCTAGTGTTATAAAGTCTACGTTGGATTTTTGCTGCTCTAAAAGTTCCTAATTAAACTCTCTTTGGTTTCATCTGTAAAAGTAATCGGGCTTTTACTTTGTACATATTATTGAGAAAAAACAAACCGAGGCTGATTTAATGTTGATTTTAGAGTCGTGTGTCAAGTGACATTAAATCTTTAGAGCTGTAAAAGGGTAAAGTATAAGGGCCAGCATAGGTTTTAAAAATCTCGCACTTAGCTCCATTTATTCATTATGGCCGCCACACCTCAGGTGAGGAGGATGATATTGATATCACTGGGTTTCTTTCTATGGATCTCGTCAGTCACTTACGGACGTGGTTCTCTAAAAACTAGTCAACAGAATTCAAACTTTCACAGAATCTTAAATATAAATGTCTCCATCGATGAAAGACTGGAATTTAACTTATTTGCAATATTACCGAGTTTGGGGCGATTTTTGATGAAATTTGTTGGCTCGCCGTGCTCCTTGTTTGTGGCGCAGTCAACAATCCATGACGTCACCCCGAGCAACACAGCGTTACGACTCAGTTTTCGCTGGCGTCATCGCACATACGTAAATTATCCCGGAACAACTGTGACGTCATGCACACTTCACAGGTTCCAGGAATTGTATAATTTCTAGGTCAGCCATCTGGCCAATCAGCAATCGAAATGATAATTACACAATGTGATTTAGGTCAGCATGGCATGCATGGCGGCGTGCATGTTTACCGGTATGTGTGTATGTGCTCGCGTCAGTTTCTGACTGGTCGGCTTTGATATACCGGTAATCTTCAGCATGTTCAGTCCCATTGAAGATTATCATTGGACTTGACACTTTCAGTCCCAAGGATGGAGAAACATGTCTAGCATCCAATGGAACTACCTAGTATGTCACATTTTGGTATTTTCGAGAAAAATGGGTTTATATTTCCAGGTCCAATATTAAGAATTGGAATGACAACTTGGAAGAGTTTTGTTGTGGAAAACACTTCTAGGCCTAGGCCTAATTAATTGTTCTGAAGTACATTTTAAGATGTTTTTAAAAAAATGTTATATAACAGGATTAAATGCGACTTGCTATGTTTTACCTCTGTTTTCATGCTGACTTTGCAAAGGTAAAAACCTACATGTAGCAAGTCACAATTCTGATGCTTACTGATGTCCCTTGGAGTAATAAATGAGACAAATTGTAAATAGACGAATAGAAAGTTTATTAATTTTAAAATTAAAACCATTTCGAACTTCGTAAACACTCCAGCACACTTCAGTGACTCACATGAGGTACAGAGGAAAAACATAGTAAGTAACATGTGCATATCACTGAACAAAGCAGGCAAGTGTGCTCTTACTAGGTTTTACTTTGGGAAGCATTGACCGAGTGGTGCACTTACTATGCTTTACGTTTCTCATTCTGAGGCTTTGGCGGACATTTTGTAAACAAAAACTGTTTATTATGGTGAAAAAATACCTATGAAGTACGAATTTGGCCTTAACTCAGTTTTTCCAAAAAAATGTGGCTTACTAGGTAGTTCCATTGGACGCTAGATGTTAGCTCTGGCATGTCTGGGTGGAGGTCATATTTGCTATTGACTGAATTTAAATTTCTGCTGTATTTTCAGATGCCAGCTACTGTACAATACATGGAAGAAGAAGAGCCTGTCTATGAATCGTCTGGCCGGTTGTTACTTGGTGGGCAACCTGCACCACAACCCAAAATCACCAGTTTCAAGGTACTAAATCCACAGTACCAGGAACCTGTCAAGATCTTACCTCCAAAACCAAAACGGCCAGTCCCTGTAGTGGAGACGGCGGAAGAGGTTTGTAAAATTTAGCTTCTTTCTGTATGTGTGTGTTACTACTGCGTCCTAATATGTGAGTGACCATTTCAGTGCCTATTAGTTAATAGGCCAAACATTGTTGAAGGACTGACGGCATATAGAGGGATAATGGGGAACCGGCAAACAAAAGGAGGCGCTGATCATCAACGTGGGTAAAATGCAAGTGCGCATGCTTTTGCGATTGTTGAACGTCATCGGGTGACATGCGTCATTCTGACGTTACAAAAACTGCGTCATCCACAACCCATGACGTCGGTCATTCGCCTGTCATTTACGCTAAAATGGTCAACTTTATCGATTAAATTCATCATGTTCCCGCAGAGATTTTTGCTCAAAAGCAATAAGATGTATTTTAGCAGTTCTGTATTTAATGACAGAAAAGTAAAATTAGAAATTCAGTGCAGCGTTTTAATTATATTTGGCCTGGAAACAAGGTGTGCTATTCAGAATTAATTGGAAAATAACGTTAGCCTCATTTTCAATGACGCAGTTCTACTCACATTGATAGTCAGCGCCGCGTCGCGGATTGAGTTTGCCGGTACCCCATTAGATCTGAACAGGATTTATGGTGATGAGAATTGGAGTGACCTGCAACCAACGAATGATGAGTATCCCAAGTAGGATCAGTTTCAAGGCAGGATGGAGCACATGTTATGATCAGATTTTGAGCTACACCTGTCTCTAGGCTTGCCTCTCTCTTTCAGGTTGAAGATGCTGTTAGTCCTCTCCAGGGATACAAAGTTATGGTCACAAATCTGCATCCTATAGTCACTCAAGACGACATCGTCGTAAGTATCCGATAGTTACTCAAGACTGCATCCTATAGTCACGCAAGACTGCATCCTATAGTCATGCAAGACTACATCCTATAGTCACTCAAGACTGCACTCTGTAGTCACTCAAGACTCTGCATCCTATAGTCACTCAAGACTCTGCATCGTATACATGTAGTCAATCAAGACGACATCATCGTGAGTAGTAATTGCGATGAAACAAAAAACTTTGTCTCAAAAGCACCGATTCCTTCACCAAGGTTTGCAGCAAGCAGTGCGGTTTTCAAAGGCCCATTAATACCGGTAGGCCAAATATTGTTAAAGGACGAAGGATTCTCCAGAACCGTGTGAAAACCACGCCACTCACTGCAAACTCTGTGCCCTGTTGAACTGCCACCCCACCCTTGAACACATTCTTGTTGGATTCATTTACAGTGATTACATGACTGAGTGGCGGATTCATCTCATAACACATTTCTCTGATGTTCGTGATTTGTTACACCATTTTCTCTGTTCTAGGAATTATTTGGTGCCATTGGTGCTATAAAACGTGCCCGTATCCTCAAGAAAGGGGTAGCTGAGGTTGTGTTTGTTTCCAAAAATGATGCCATGTTGGCTGTGAAGAAATATCACAACAGGGAACTTGACTGTAAGTTAAAAAAAATTGATGTAAGAACACTGGTGCATAATTTTTAGCTCACCTGTGAGCTTTTATTCTCATGCGGTGTCCGTCGTCGTCATCGTCCCTTAGCAGGGCACGTTTC
>NMRB01000532.1:5052-31242 GCA_002633025.1 Notospermus geniculatus
TCAGCTTTCTTCGCCTGGGCTTGCTTCAGTTTAGCATTTGATTTCATTTGGCCCCATTTTTCTTTAATCTCCTTGATGGTTCTGGGGTGGATGCCAACAGCATTCACAGCTCGCTCTATCTTTCGCCAAATTTCTTCCTTCTTTTGGTTGGTCACAATGGTGCTGTGCTTGCTGGATAACACAGAAATGTCCTGCCGGACCATTTCAGTGATTATCGATAGCTCCTTGGCAGTAAAATTTGGCTTCCTTGCCTTCTTTGATTTCGTGGCATTCATGTTGGCATCCATCTTGGTTACCAATGGGATTATGGGAAATTCCAATGGATTATGGGAAAAAATCCAATTAGATTAGGGGAAGTTCGTTAGATAACGTACGTTACCTCATCGTTAGCTAACGTGGCCTGAAATTTCTTTCTAGCAACAAATAAATAACGGTTCGTTTCATAACGTATCGTTAGGGGAATTAACGACTCGTTAGGCCTAACGATATGTTAAAGATAACGGACTTTCTAACAACCGGGCCCTGGGTGGATAGAGGCCAGTAAGGCAAAGAGGCCTGCCCAAAGTCTCACGCCAGCAGCGGGATTCGAACCAGGTGTAAAGTCGGTGAGTGTTTCTGTAGCTCAGTGTGCCCCAGCAATACACGCAGCCTAGAATGGTTATTGTTGGGTTAGTTGCCGCTTAATCCGTCAGGAGGGAAACAATAGGAAAAACACAGAAATATGGGGAACACTGATCGACGTTACACCGGGATCCTCTGACCGCTAGCCGGAGGCCCGAACCACTACACCACCGTGGCTCCTCGAAAATGGGGATTTGGCCTAAGGCGTGCTCCCCCGAGTGCTGGGATTGCATCCTCCCACAGCAGGGGTTTTTACCTCGCTCCTCTTCATCCGGTCACACCCCCTGCTGAAATAGAGCATCCAGTGAATCTGGTGTGGCTGTTTCATAATCCAGTTGCACTCCCTGTATTGGCAGGATAACTTGGAGAATTACGAATTTCCTGGTTTTACCCGGTTTGACCTTAAAGTTTTTTGTGCTTTACAAATCACTTACATCTTTCCAAAATTGACTGAATTTACACAGAGGTTCTTCCTATGTATAGGAGAGATTCTTATTATTTTTCATTGTTATTATATGAGTCATAATTATTTTGGTATTCACAACCTTAAAATGCTGCATTCTCATTGGGCAATGGTTTTCTGACCACCTCATGCTTGGCTGGGAGGCCCAATTTCAGCAGGGCTTTGTGTGGAGTGTATGAAGAGGAACGAGACCAATGCCCTGCTGTGGGAGGATGCTGGGATTGATGCCTTATGCGAGGGGCCGTGGGTTGGAGGCTGGTAGGAAGTTGTGTTTTCACCTTAGAAACCTGTTATTATTTCATGCGCTTTTGAGCCGCCCATGGTAAAAGTGTTCCTAGAGTTTTTGCCGGCTCCCTCCTCCCCGCCCTCTTTTCTTATACTTCTAAATACAGATATTTCAACTTTGTACACGGCAAAGAACATTTTCTCCATTTAATACAGTCACATTGTCACCAGAGTTAAGACACATCAGAAAGCATTGTTAATAATCAATAAAGACACTTGAAGGTAAACAGAAAGGAAAATAATTGGTTTTTTACAAGGAATTAAAACTGATCGCGGCATTATTAACATGTTGATGAGAGAAGATGTATCTGACCACCCCCGAGATGTGGTAGATACATGTATTGCAATCTCTGTCTTCAAATACCAACAAAGGGAATCATAGTGGATGTTTTAATGAACTTCATCATCGACGTATACTTTGCGTTGTGCGCTTTGCGCTTGTCTGTTTCCTATGTGAGTGCCCGGTAGAAAAAGTCATTTTATTGTTGGTACCACACGTAAACATAGGGAACGCACAAGCGCAAAGCGCAAACCGTATGAATCTACCCTTACTCATGGCTAATTTACAATCGAGGATCGCGATCAAACGAGGTACGTACACCCTTAGTCAATAATAAATGCCCAGCTAATTTTCCGGCATATCTCAATGAATATTTTTCATAGCCACGTTTTCTTTTCAGGCGCAATGAGCAACTTTGTGACGATTTATGATGATTTTTCTGTGGAATAAAATCCCCGCAATTCCAGTTGACTCCAAGCCACATTTTATCAATACCCCAATCACGTGTCCTAATTCAGTAAGTCTATTGAAGGCCTATTCAAACCGGGGCCTATTCAAACATTTATGTTGATCCCAATAACAGGTTACGCAAGTGTTTATGACTGTCACAAGGCCTGCATCAATGGGAGTTGACCACGGTTACCCAGTGCAACTTACACCGGTGTGTCAGTCACCAAGTTGGCCTATTGTGAGAGACACGATTCATAATTTCACAAGGGGCCCATCATTCCATGTCAGTCGCTCCTTTTGTGGTTGAGAGGCTAATAAATATTCACGACTGGGTTCTGCTAAAACCCTGTGCCTTGAGTGCCTGGAACGAATGGCAAGAACTGGGAAAACCATTTTACAAAATCATTTGTAACTTTGCTTTAAATGGGAATTTTAGCATTCCGAAACTTTTCAGGTGTCCAGAAACAGACTGGCTTCAAAACAGTGCCAGTTTCAACCCGAACAAGTGAGCATTAAAAAAACATGATATTTTGGCCAAATTTCAAACCTTTGCCAAAAACACAGTTGTGTAATAATTTCAAGTTTTATGGTGTTAAAAGGTGTCCTAGTGGCCCTAGATTATGCGCATGAAAAGAAAACGTGGCTATGAAAAATATTCATTGAGATATGCCGGAAAATTAGCTGGGCATTTATTATTGACTAAGGGTGCACGTGTTGGTAAAAGGTTCCCAATATACCAGCTGCTCGTGCTGTCTGTAATTGTGAACAGAAAGATAGGGCTCAAAGATACAGAATGAGAAGGGATAGTTAATGATGGGCATCCTAGAGCCAACACTCTGATTAAAGTAAAGATAGACCATTCTCAAATTCCCAGATCTGCGCACTTCCTCCAAAATTTCAACCATAACCTCGATCTGAAACCGGGTGACGTGACGCAATCCATTATTCAGCAATGGTCGAGTCTGACGCAACGTCTTTGACGTCACTGTCGCGGGGCTGTCTGCGTCACGTCGTTCAGCTTCAGACTGAGGTTATGGTTGAAATTTCGGCGGAAGTGCGCA
Source organism: Notospermus geniculatus (assembly GCA_002633025.1). Taxonomy (NCBI): domain Eukaryota; kingdom Metazoa; phylum Nemertea; class Pilidiophora; order Heteronemertea; family Lineidae; genus Notospermus; species Notospermus geniculatus. Next base: position 8,213 of record NMRB01000532.1, read on the forward strand.
GATCTTTCTCGTTTACGTCAATTTGAGAACGGTCTATCCCAGACTACCATGTATGAACTTTGTACGCATGAAATATCATCGAAGCCATTTTGACACCTTTTTGTATTAATTTGAATTGTATAATCTTGATGCCGTGACTTGAATAGGAAAAGTTTTGCAAACGTTGAAAGGAAATAATCGATCTTTGCTATCGGTATTTGCAGCAGAATTAGTACGCGTTTACAACTGTCACATAGACCTTTCCAACAAAGATAGTGGCATACGAGTTCTCCCACAAGATGTCGTGGTCATTCATTATCTAAGCATGATATTATATCACTACCCAACGAATTATTTCACCTAAACTTTCGTACCCACAGGGCCGTTTAGACGACAAGCCAAAAAACCACATTCAGATTCAATCCGATTGGATCCGATCGACCCGCATCGGGTCTTATTAACGTTTAGACGAGATTTGAATGTGGTCGTATGTGGTCCAATGCGGTCCAATGTGGATTCGGGACCATTTTAAATCCACATTGGACCGCATTGGGTAGCGTTTACACGCAAGAGTTTTGAACCACAATCGGATTCGATCGGATCGCATGTGGATTTTTGCCTGTCGTCTAAACGGCCCTAACGTCCGCTTGTCCAGCTCAGTGTGGCAACGGCCATTGAATGTAATGATTAAGCTTCTGACATCATGTGGTGAGAACTATTACCCCGCCATCTTTGAAAGCACTATATTTAGTCGGCCGATTCACAACATAGCGTCAATACAAAACAGCATTCGCTGATGGAGGAATATCAATAACTCACCACAAATATACGTGATGTATCAATATCCACAAGGAGCAGAATATTGTGATCTGATTTGAGTACTAGTCAGAAATATTGAGAGAAAAAATTAGACTAGGACCTGGTCCTACCGATGGTGTCGCTTTCGAATGGTAGGACCAGTCTTGGCCGCCATTTCTGGAGGAATTCTGACAGTGACGTCACTTGAAAATTTTATGTAAATTATGTAAATTTATTCAATTCTCAATACGGCTGACGTACCAGAATGCAGATAGAAGGTGACCGACCTTTGACCCAGGAAATTCACCAATCACGCCGGGGGTTTTCGATGTTAAAAATAGAAAATCTATCAACATAATAGTTCACATACTTACCACCTGCGCCAGCACCAACCAATCAGAGGCACGAAGGCGGTAGGCACGCCCCTTCCTAACATATGCAAAAGCCCGATGTAAAATAGTTAGGATCGGGTACCAGTCTAAAAAAATGGGTCAGTGGATTCTTTTACTAGTGGGACGAGTTATGCCATTATTGTCATCTCAGGCTGGTGTGTTTCATTGGCATGATGGATGTTTTGTACTTATATTTCATATTTCCGTCAGGGCGGAAGCCATAGCATTATTGGCCCTGGTAAGTACGGAAGAGGCCATCACAAGCTACTCAGGATGTTTTCGTTCTCAGCAGCTGTGGAATACGTTGTCGCTTACTTGCATATTAACATTATGTGCAAATTCTGGCTCCGGCATGTACCTACATGCATGTGCAATCATACACTATGCTGAGATCATGATCCAGGGCATCATTCCACATACAGAGCGTCTCAAAAAAATGTTACCATTTTGATTCTGTCTCAAAATTAAACTGTTGATTTCTTTCAAATGATACTGCTGTCGTGGTTAGAAGAAAGCTGGGATATTTTTCTCTAAGTCGAATGGTTTTGATATCTTTTTTGTAACAGTCAAAATCCCAGCTTTTGTGAAGTAACAGTTTTTAGGATTCAGTGACTGCAAGTGGACATTTTCACTGTGTCGGGCTTGAAAAATAGCCACTTCGAATTNATTTTGGAGACAATAAACTAAGAGATGAAAACAGATGCTCATTTTGGTTACTTAGTACAAGGCAAGACATTTTCCTCTCCTGATTTATATCAGTTCGTTGTATCTCGTTTTCTGATGTGTGCTGTTTCCTGTCTGACCACAGGAAACTGTAAAATGTTCAACGTGTGCAGAGAGAAAGAGCATTATAATTGTCAACTCAGTCGGAGGAGAGGAACATGTATTGAAGAAAAAGAAATATTTAAGCAGATGGGATGCTGCATGTACCAGAGAAAGGTATGTTTCTGTTTATGTCATAAAATAATGTTTCGTTTAATAATGGTTGGCTAGAAAACTCAGAGAACGCATGGATATACAGAATGTGTTAGTAACTTTTAAAGGTTACCTGAAAGGCATTTCATGATTTTTTTCTCTGAAAAGTAGTTCGAGTAAAAAACAGTTCAGTGAAAGTTGCATAAAGATTGGATCATTAATAACAGTGTTATACCAAATTTAAGATGTGTTTCTGCATGACAACCAAACAACTTGGCATCCATGGCTGTCCAGGCGGTGGGTTCGTGAGGTCAATCGTGCTGTCTAGAAATCCAAATATTGTCCTCAGAATCCATATTAAGGAAATAACTGCAGTACGACTGACTGAACAAGAAAATATGCCTACATCGAAACTACACCTAACTGCCCGAGTTAAATGAGTTATTTTAATGTTTTTTATATGATTAAAAAATCCAATGACATCAAATGTGCTGTTCTCCGCTGCCTGACGTGGTTGCCAGGGTGGTGTAGTCATCCCTTTAAATTCCCATAACTTGGGAATGGGTGACCCAATTTTCATGCGGTTTTCAGTTTCCTGATGTCTGATTCATGCTCTACAACATTACGCAGAAAACCAGAAGTCGGTAAAACCCTTTCAGGTAACCTTTAAATCAAGGTAGTAATTTTCTTTTCAAATCTCAGCATTTAATTGTCAGAGACTACATTCTCGCCCGGACAATTAGGTTGGTTCCGTCAATCAACTTGACAATTTCATTGTCAAAGTTTGTGTTATACCATCAAGGTAAAGGCTACATAATTTATACAGGTCAAAAACGGTTCTTTATTTGGGTCTGGGTGTATGCCTACCGAGTAGTTGATAACGCTTTTACGATCAAATATCATTCCGATATTTTCACCAGAGAATCTTTCGACATGTCTGAGAACATATTCGAGGATTTTTTTATATTTACTTATCGATCAGGTTGGCTGAAGTTTTACAACTTCGTCAATGGGAAAATCATGGAAAAGAATACCTTTGCCAGCGAATGAAAGATGTAAAAAATTGTGCGACAGACGATCAGATTTCAAGATAGAAATATGGGAAAAAGTTCTCATTTCCTGTCGCTACATACCCTTAGATCGTGTGTATTTTAGTGTTTATGATTTGCTCATTGAAAAAGACAAAGAAACTTTTCGTTTGATAAACGGTACATCAATCTCCGTGTCCAGTTTCAGATCAAGCACGATTTTTCGCTTTTTCTTTTCTAATGCGGACGTAATTTTTACATTTTCGCCAAAACGAGATCGAGAGGATTCATTGATCAAAATTACTTCGTATCATTTGGCCACTGTTTATCAAAAGGCAAATGTGGTTGAGTTGTCTCTTCCTCATACGTCTGCATCATATAAGCGTCCCGTAGGACACCCTAAGCATGAAAATATCTTTGTTCGGACTGAACCGTTCGATAAATCAGTGAAGTTACTCAGTTTCATGGTGCCGTGTCAAACAAAAAAAGGCATTGTCCTAGAGCTAGAGAAAGATCTCGTGGCGGCGAAAACATTACTTGTTGATGTAACTTTACCAGTTTACATCCGAAATTGTCTTCAGCAGTTTATGATTGGAAGGTTTATTATGAAGCATGTAGAGATATCATATGTTTTATGACACAGCATCGTGGACGGGGATGGGGTAATTTACATTTATCTGTCGTTCATCGGTACCGTGAAAGCTAACCATTTTGAAGAGATCATCTTGAGACATGATTATTTTAATTTAATGCTAACTAGCGAAGCACCAGTATGCCGTATTATGCCAAAAACTAGTTATATAGATGACATCAAACTTCGTAATTAAGTCATTGTCATGGATAATTCGCGCATGCGCAGTTTGCCGCTTTCCTTGGTCCAAGACGGAAGTCAATGTTTTAATGGCTTTTTTATGTATGTTTGTTTAGTATAAATGAAAAGAATAAAGCAACTGAAACGGCTGAGGCCAGTCGGCATTAGTGGGCACAAAATAAATGTTAACATGCTCCTGATATAAGAACATAGCGAACGAAACAAAGGAAGACAATTACAGGCAACATAACAAGAGAGAGAGAAAGAAAACAAAAGATAGATAATTAATCCAACACTAGTATTAAATACATCACTAAGAAATGACGAAACCAAAGAAATTCTCTTTTCATGTTGAAAAGGGGTAGCTGAGGATGCCCGTCCAGCAACGGCAATGGCAGTGGCTTTCAACGAAGGATTGCCGATGGGTGGCACAATTTTACCGTTTTCTGTTGGTTTTTCTCCCAGCTTTGTGTTTATACGTACATGTATATGAGTCCTCGATATAATCACCAGGTGGTACTGAAAATCGTTACCAACATGAAAATCGGGTGCGTGATAAAGTCTGGCAACATCTAACTTCGACCCAATGGAATGCGGAAGTCATGTAATTGTGGCATGCACAGAGCTTTGCGCTTTTAATCATGCCTATCGACCATTTGTGGTCGTTCCCCAATTGTTCGCGCTGTGCACTGGTTATTCAAGCATCCTAGGTGACAATCCACGTGTCGAGTGACGTCATGCATAGATTTGCTTGTTGCATGGCCGCGGGAACACGCGTTTTCGCTCCGCTCCGAATGTTGCCATTCCGCACGATTCGGCGTGTTCGATTACATTTAGCACCCACGTGGTTATTCTAAAAATAACCCGTGATGTCAACATAATGATCTATAAATAGATCCGCGACAAATTTTTGTCGCAAAGATGGCAGCCAGAGCCGAAGCCTTCTAGCCCTAGCGGTGGCTTTGGGAACCAAAATGTATTTTGAACAGAATCATGGTGACACCATTCTTCAGGAACATTTTTTTTTATCGAGACAAGTTTCAGCACTACCGTGTCTTCAGCTTCGATAAGGCCACATAAAAAAATCTTAGTTTAGCATCAGTTAAGAAACAGGCCACCAAAAGGCAAAATTCTGAACTTTGACCTCTGTGACCTTGAGAAGTCAAATCAAATCAAAAATCCATTTTATATGTTATATATTCTCATTAGACACACCTACGAAAAAAATTTGGAGATGATCCAGTCATTAGTTCAGGAGTCATTGCACTTTTTGTGTTTATGGTTTTGGCCACCTGGTGCCCAAGCCAAGAATCGAATAATCGGACCGAAACTTGGTGTCATAGGTCATCTGACCTAGGGGTATATACGTATCAAGTTTCAGATCAGTCCCTGCGGTTACGAAACGTGCCCTGCTAACGGACGACGACGGACAGTGCACCATCGTAAGAGCTCAACCCAGTGAGCTAAAAGCAAGGGGTCAATTGAGTTGGGGCAATCGAAATCCAATGTCACGGTTGAGGCCTGATTGTTTGCTTTGCAACATGGCTGCATACACCACAAACAGCGTTCTTCCAGAGAAGTGACTGTTGATCTCACCTCCCATCCAAACGATGGTCACCTTTCCTTTCGTGTGATTGGTCACGTTGACCGTCTGCTGTTCAACAATCTGCAGATCTCGCTGGTTACCGAAATCAACATGATGGACGTCAGTGCTCACGTGTGGAACAACATGCTGAAATATTGAATATTTATCAAATTATTCTGTTGTTTAAAACATTATTTATTTAACATTTTTGGCATATTTCTTGTCACAAAACATACATGTACCATCATCACATTTTTCAGAATACTAGAATTGTACAAGGTGGTAGCCATGTTGGTCTTGCATCTGCCATGCCTCATGTCTGTCAAGTTTCATGTTTCCGTGCCTTTTGTCTACCGTGTCTCACTTCTGCCGTATGTCTGTCATGTCTGCCATGTCTCATATCCATCAGGCCTCATCACGTCTACAGGTATCATCATGTCTGATATCTGCCATGCCTCATGTCTGATCCTGGTATCTGCCATGCCTCATGTCTGATAACTGCATGCCTCATGTCTGATATCTGCCATGCCTCGTGTCTGATATCTGCCACACCTCGTGTCTGATACCTGTCATGTATCATGTCTGATATGTGCCAGGCTTCATGTCTGATATGTGCCATGCCTCATGTCTGATAACTGCATGCCTCGTGTCTGATATCTGCCATGCCTCGTGTCTGATACCTGTCATGTCTCATGTCTGATACCTGTCATGTCTCATGTCTGATATGTGCCAGACTTCATGTCTGATATCTGCTATGCCTCATGTCTGATATCTGCCATGCCTCATGTCGGATATCTGCCATGCCTCATGTCTGATATCTGCCATGCCTCATGTCTGACATGTGCCGTGCCCCGTGTCTGATATCTGCCGTGCCTCATGTCTGATATCTGCCATGCTTCTTGTCAGCCATTTCTCATCTCCCGTGCCTCAGATGGCAGTGCTGACTTTCATATTCATCAGTTTCCTTCTACATTCACATCCTAGGTGACAATCCACGTGTCGAGTGACGTCATGCATAGATTTGCTTGTTGCATGGCCGCGGGAACACGCGTTTTCGCTCCGCTCTGATTTCCTTACCCGTTTATGTAAGTGCTTCACCGATTTTTCTGATTATTTCTCGTATTTATAGTGTAGTTGGATGGGAACTACAACGTAGTGTAGTGAAAGCGTGAGATTGGTGCATTTTTCAAGAGATTTTAGGGTGTTCGCCTTGGTTGGGAGGTTTCAGTTCGAATCCTCGCCTATGGTGTGGCTATGTTGACGTGTGAGGGCGATATAGGTAGATAGATACCGGTCGGCCTTTTGTTGTAGTAAATTTTGGAAGGGTACACATTTTAAGCATGTAGGATTGCTTGGCGGAAAGGGTCAGGGCATGTTGGAATGCTCCTGCTAAAGTTAGTGGTCGGAACATGATAATGTTACTTTATATGGCATGAATGCTGGTGGTTAGATTATGATGGGATGGTCTGGATGGTATTTTATAGAGTACGTTGGAATACTCTCGGTAAACTTGAGGTTGAAACATGTTGGATTGTTTTACTATGGTAACGGACAGGTTAGATTTTCCTCGATGGATTGAGGTTGGGGCATATAGGTCTGCGTGTGTATATGGTTTTTCCTTGGGACGTGTGTAATGGTAAGGGTATTGTTCTGGGCATGGGTCTGATAGCCTGGTTAATGTCACTAAAGTTTGGCGGCTTACATGTAAGCCGATTATGTTGTGTGTAATGCGTGGGAGTTCATTGAACAAAAGTAATGTGGTGTAAGCTTATGCGGGTATACTAAATTTAGAAAGGTTTTAGCCGTGTTATATTGTATTCAGGGTTGGTTACGTAGAATTGGTAGTTTGAGTACCTGCACGGTAGGTGATCTGGATCATTTGAATTTGGCTGTAGAGAGGAACGCAGGAGTTCATACAGATAGGTCTACATTACGGATCTGTCACCGTCAGATTCTTGTAGGTTTGACTGGGGTCCTTCTTTCTTATCGTTTGCGGAGTGTAGGCACTGAACGGGGAAACAGGTGTGTGAAGGGTTGTAATTATTTTAGTATTATTTTCAGGACAGTATGGTGCAGCCAGCTTCGTTGAAAAGACGGCATTCTCTAAAGGGCTGTGATGCAGTAATCCCAATCATAAAGCGCGTTAAGAGTATTGGTGCGCATGACCCAAAGGAATGGGCTAGAGTTTCTACAGGCCAGCCCTTGGAGAACATGACGATGGAAGAGTTGAAAGCGGCATTTACGGAGATAACCGGTAAACCAACTGAAGATTTCCTTGATTTACTCGCCAGGGAAGACAACATCTACAACATGAGATTGCTGGTCCATGCAACGGTTTTGGTGGCTAATGAGATTGGTCAGCCAAAAGGGCAGGATTTGGTGAGTCTAGTTTTATCACGTCAGTTCATATTCGCTGGACCCTGCTCGTTGATGAACACCAGGGTGTAAAGGTTGCGTGGAGTGGCCTGATTTTTGTGATGATAGGGCATGGTTTCTCTTAAGATCTACCCTGGTTTTTAAATTTTTGAGCATTTGTTACAGGTGGAGCCAACTCCAGGGCCAAGCGGTGTTGCTGGTAGAATACCGAGTGATGGTTCGGCTCGGGCTACTACATCTAAGAAGGGTGGTTCGTCAACCGTTACTGGTGATACTGACCCTTCTCCCAACAAAACTGACTCCGTCAAGTCTATTAAAGACAAGGTGAGAAATGTAGCACTGCAAAACAAACCAAATGAATCATTGCTCCTCTTACTATTGGATGATCTTGTAAAAGTAGCGGGTAGTGAGCATGATGACAAGTTGCCTATATTTGAGGAACTGTCCAGGCAAGCACGTCATCATCAGGGCAAGATAAGACTGCCGCAGTTCGTATTGGAGGTACTAGGCGGTGGAGCATCTGATGCTATAGCAAAGGCGCTTGCGAAGTCGAAGAGGGCACTAAAGGTTGAGTTTTCTGATGATGATGAGGATGATGAGAATCCAAAAAAGAAGAAAAAGGTGTCTCCTCCTACGTCCAAGTCGCCGCTGCAGAGTTTGTACCAGCAGGTCAATGAGCAAGGTTATCCATATCCGTGGTTCCCGACGTACAGGGGTTATAGTTATGGTTATGGTGGTGGATATAGGCCGTATACTAGATTTTATCCTCGTGGTGGCCGAGGTAGAGGAAGGTCTTCGATGGCTTGTTTCTTTTGTGGGTCGCATGACCACTTGGTAAAGGATTGTGCGAAGATGAAGGAGGTACAGCCAAAATAGGCTGCTTGTTATCGGTGTCCTTTAACCCTCTTCCCGGGGAGTCTTAGGCCCTAGGGAATTTTTTCCCGTGGGATGAGGGTTGGAGGTCCTTCCCATTTGGTATTTTCCGCGTTTCAGGATGTTCAAGTTTCTGTACCGGAATGGGAAAGGTCGGTGGATTTTAATCCACTGAGGGCTGCGAAGAGCGTGAGAAGAACTCCTCACTGGAGGTTGTTGAATGGGGAGGACGTCCAACCCTCAACCACATATGCACGATTTGAGGATGTTGTGAGTTCAGGTTATAGGTTTGATGTTAAATCGTTACCATTACGTGATCCTGACCATTTCGTGAGTGGTGGGTTGCATGAGAATGTTGCTGAGTGGGAAAGACTCTTGAACGTTAGATCAAATGGTTCCCCGTCAAATGATATTATCAGGGCGTGGCTGGTGGATGGTGTTTCTATTCATGACATGTTTCAACCATTCAAAGGTCATTTTAAGGGGAAGTTGTATGATTCTGATACACCACCATCTAAATATTTCCCAAATGCTCCGAATTGTAAGGATCATGTAGAGTTTATTTCTAAGGAGTTAGAGAAGAGGATATCCATGGGTTCTATTGAAGTAATTGGTGAAGTGGGTAGCGGTGGTATGCCATACATAGTCATGCCCCTTACAGTGGAACCATTAAAGCCAAGGTTGTGTCATGACGAGAGGTACCTTAACCTGTGGGTTAAGGATAACCCGTTCAAACTTGAAACATTACGAGATATCCATAGATTGATTGACAAAGATGCAAATATGATTAGCTGTGATGATAAGTCTGGTTACGATCATATAAAACTGTCGAAGGAATCACGGACCTATTTTGGGTTGCAATTTGGCGGTTGGTTTATGGCATACAACACGTTACCGTTTGGTTGGAAGGCTTCACCATTTGTGTATCAGTCCCTGGGGATGGTTGCCACATCTTACCTTAGGAATTTTGGTATTCGTAATACGCAGTACATTGATGACCGTTTGGCAGCGGAATCAATGCGCAGTTCTTCAGAGGAGTATGCGTTGACTATTGATGTTATCAGGTATTCACTACTTGAATTACTCACTCGCCTCGGTTACACTTTTGCATTACATAAGGGCAGTTTGGGTGGCTATACTGCTTTGAAACATTTAGGTTTAATCGTTGATTCGGAGAAACAGGCTTACTTGTTGCCTACGGAAAAGAAGTTGTCATTTATTGAGCTTAGGGAAAAGATCCTTGCTTCCGAGCAGGTTGATGTTAAGAGTCTGCAGCGCCTTGCGGGCAAGTGTATTTCTCTCTCTCTCGTTGTACCAGGTGCACGGCTGTATACCAATGAGATGAACAAGACGACCTCTTTTTGTATTAAAACAGGTAGAAACACTGTGCAGATGTCGCAAGGTTTGAGAAGGGAGATTGAGCATTGGCGGTTCATTGACGCGTGGGATGGCTTTGTACGGTGGCGCTCTGAGCGTCATAAACAAATTGTATTGGCAACTGATGCTTCTTTGTTCAAATACGGGGCAGTGATTCTGTCAGGTGACGCGAAAGGTTGCCAGTTATCGGATTTTTGGTTGCCTTCTGATGTTAGGCCGATTCACCTAAAAGAGGCTGATGCCTTGAAGAAAGTTCTTCAGTCGTTGTTGCAGTCCATACGTGGTTTCAGAGTAGACGTATACACTGACAGCATGGTATTGTTGAAAGCCTGGGAGAACCAGGGTGGCAAGGATCTGCGGTTGGTGGATATAATGAAAGATATATTTCAGCTGTTGCTTAAGAATGATATTGAGTTAAAGTTGTTTTATGTCAGGTCTAAGGACAACCCAGCGGATGAGCCATCAAGGTCACTTCACCCTTCACATATCACATTGTCGCAGAGGTCATGGGCACTTGTTGAGGGATATTTTGGTCCTCATTCGATAGATTTAATGGCTATAGATAGCAATGCTATGACGGCGCAGGATGGGTCGAAGTTGAGGCATTTTACGCCATACCCAACGCCTGAATCGGCAGGGGTTAACGTTTTTGCGCAGAAGTTCTTTGACCATGAGAATTATTATGTGTTCCCACCAGATGTGCTTATTGCCCCGGTGTTAGCTTTACTTATTCAGGAGAAAGTGAAGATTTGTACAGTGGTTCTCCCGGATGTAATTCCAACACCAGTTTGGAAACCCTTGGTTCTCATGTACGCCATGGCGTCGGTAGTTCTTGGTGAGGTGGGTGATAAAGGAGTGATCTGTGAACCTACGAGAACAGGGTTCGTTCCTGACAGTAAGGGCCTGTCATTTAGATTGTTAGCTTATCGCCTGTCATTTGCAATGTAAGACATCAGGGTCGTACACGGACCACTTTGNTTGGTTGGTTCTCTGAGAAGTCCGCACCGTATTATAGTAGGGTGGAGGCTTTAAGGGATGCAGATGTGGTTGCTCAACGCCTGTCAGATTCAGTTCTTAAAAGTGATTGCTACGAGTCTCTGTTTAATAAATTGGTGCCATGTGAATTGCCGCCGGCTTTTGGATTGGGCGAGGGTGTCAGAGGTCAGTGTGTTAACCTGTGAGGTAAATGATTATGTATAGCCTCCACATTACTTACTTTACGATAGTAAGAAGTTGGTTCCATATGCCAGTTATACGTGTAAGTGGTAGGTGTATGGGGAGGTAATTGGTGTGTTCAAAGGTATTTTGGTATACAGTATTCTGTGAATGTAAGTGTATGATGTAGGTTTGATGTTTGGTTAATAAATTATCTAGATATTTACATGATATTTCTAGTTGTTGGTAGTTGGTGTTTCATAGTTGCGAAAGTGTTGGGTAAAGTATTGGGAAAACGTGGAGATGTGATGAGGTATTAAGGTATTGTTGGAGGATACTGTTAGGTATAAGAATATGTGCCATTTTCCCCAATACTAACGTAACAAGAGAAAGGGGATTGCACCTGGGATGCTGTAACATCCTAGGTGACAATCCACGTGTCGAGTGACGTCATGCATAGATTTGCTTGTTGCAGGAAGAGGAATAGGGTATTGAGCAGAGTGAACATGGTGTGTGGGGGGTGGCGGAGAGGTATGAGATGGTCAAAACACCCACCCACCCGCCCATTAGTTTTCCCCTTTTCTCTTGTTACAGTTCGCATATGAAAATATGTGCCATTTTCCCCAATACTAACGTAACAAGAGAAAGGGGATTGCACCTGGGATGCTGTAACACCCATAGGACTGGAGATTTGCCAGTAGAGTAAAGTTTTCCTGTCTTTGAAAGACATTTGGATTCTCCTGAACTCAATATTTACGTCACAGGGTTTTGAAGCAGAAAGTTCTTGAAGCTTACAGGGCTTGACATAAGCCGAGGCTATTTTCCAAAACACCCTTGCTGGCCCTCTATTCTAATCCAAAGTGATTGTTGTCCAAGGTCATGGATGGTCAATTTTAGCTAGACCCAGTTTATTATCACATTCATCAAATGAAGGCACACAATAGGCCAAGGGTCAGCCAGCCATGGCCCTGGACACTTTAGAGGGCCAGCAAGGGTGTTTTGGAAAATGGCCTCGGCTTATGTCAAACCCTGAAGCTATACTTACAGTGATGTCCGAGTGATAACCATCATTAAAATACTCGTCCATCGGTGGTAGTGGAGCAATGGGATCACAGAAGGCTTCAATTTCCTCTGCCTGAAAAAGATTGACAGGGTTGAATTCATGAGAATAATAAAGGAGTGAGTTAGGTGCTTACAGGTCGTCACTGCATCTTGAAGCAACTCACGGCAACTAGCTTTCCGGCGATGGAAGCAACTCGGAGCGACTGATCAGTTGCCGATTTTGTCGACCTGAGCGCGCTTGCGTCTCCGAGCTACTGCCGTATCCGCTAGTTGCTTCAAGTTGCCCATGTTCTACTTTTCGGTGACTTGTCTCCAGTTCCACTCAGATCCGTCGACCTGCGCCTGCTGTTCGAGGTAACTGCTCCGAGTTCTTCTCAATCGCTGAAATGTCGACCTGCGCATGGTGATTTTTTTACCTGCGACGGATCCGTCGAGTTGTTTCAAGATGCAATGTCGACCTGTAACCACCTTTAGAAATGTATGACAAGGATTTCAATTCCATGGTTCCCGTCCAGCTTTTCCGTCAGCCAATTTAGGCCTAAGGCGATTCAAGGCTAAAATATTTCTGACATACATAGAAAATGAGTGCGACACCTTGTTGAAGATCAACTATTTATTGGTCCGAGGACCTGATACAAGCTTTCGACACTTACTGTGTCTTCACCTGATGAAGACACAGTAAATGTCGAAAGCTTGTATCGGGTCCTCGGACCAATAAATAGTTGATCTTCAACAAGGTGTCGCACTCATTTTCTATGTATTTCAACAATTACCGGTAGATCAACACGGCAACATACTACCTATCCTATATTTCTGACATGTTCGACACAGTTTTTTTCTAATACCAATGAAGAAAACATGTTAGGAATAGCCCCAACACCATGCTTTTTGCTCTTGATAGTCAAGTCCACAATATCTACAAGAAAACATTTTTACCAAATACTGATGAGAAAATGTGCAAGAAAATTTCAAAAAATTAAAAACAGTGCACAACATGGCATCAACCTGACAGGTGGATATGATGTAGTAAAAGGTGTTCCTTGTGAGAGTTTTCTTGTACACGTTCAGTGCTCAAAAGTCTGGTCGAGCTGAGACTACACAGACTTGAGTGGCGCCCCAATAGTGTGCAACAGATAGTGTGTCACCGTGTGGTGCCCCAATAGTGTGTCACTGGTTATGCAGGTCGAATGCGTAATGGGGAACCGGAGGAACTAACGTCATGACGTGGCGCTGTGACCGAATTTTCTTTTTTCTAACGTTATTTCCACTTATTTCTGGCGTGAAAACAACCCATTTGTTTCGGCCGCCTGGTATTAAAATTTACATCATCTTGTAGCAGATAAAAATTTCTGCATTTTTTGCTGCTTTTTTCCTTAAAATGAAGAAATGGGATGGTGATAATGGCAACGTCTTTATCTCATTATTCCTGTAGAAAATGTACAGCTGAATTTTTTCATGATGCAACGTCAACACTAAAACGACGTCAATGACGTCGCTTCGGTTGCACTGCTCGCAGCGCCGACCTGTCAGGATAAACGTCACTCCGGTTCCATATTGAAAACTGCAAATTCCTGTCTCATTTCCTGACTTCCGCATCCATTCGGTCACACTTAGATGTTGCCGGACTTTATCACAAGTATTGCTGACCCTCTGACTGGAACTGTATTAATTAATCATGCGCCGTGTGTTACACACGTGCCTTGGAATCCCTACGCTCTCAACCACTGGCACAGATGGGGCCTAATCATGTTTCTGAACACTAGATGGCGCAACCTGTCATCAACCAATCAGCGACCAGTATTTCACGCAACTAGGGGAAAACATGAAACATTTTCTTATTGGCTGATCGCTCATTGGCTGGTTGATCGAGCGCGTTCGTCAACAACTGGTAGTGACATCTAGTGTTCAGAAACGGACTTTGGCACCAAATGTTTCAGTGGTTAGGGTGACAGCTTCGAGTGGAGGCTGATACCACTGAATTATTGCGTGTATGGAAACCCCAAAGCAGTCCGTAGCAGTCTCCAAAGATTAGCGGCTGAGCATAACGGATCTCTGGGTACGAGATTGAAAGATGAGAGTGAGAGATAGAACCTTACATCACTATGCATCAGGGCACCAGAATCATCCAACTCTAACTTGCCCTCCTGTTTCAGCTCATTCAGATGTTCGGGTGGAAACATGGAGAGACCTCTATCAACATGGACTCGGTACCGCTCGACGTGTTTGGCCTGGAGAATGGCCGGCTTGCCAAGTTCTGTGTGACATGTACCAAGCAAGTCAACGAAGAGAGGGCCCTGGAAAAGAGAAATTCACAGGAATTAAATGTGCAGATTTTTCTGAAGATATTTCTCAGCTTGCTAAAGCTAGCAGCACACACTTCACCACTTTCATTGCTTACACAGGCAATTTTCGTGGTCGGCAATTTTTGTGGCAGTTGCCGGTTCACAGCAGATGTCACCACTCACTGGTCTCGTGTGAAAGATACGTCGTTTCGACTCGAGAACAGCTGAATCGGCAACGAATGGCCATGTTGCAATAACCAGGCTTCTTCCTACAATTCGAGCATGACCTGCCGCTTGCTAAGCGGACGTGATAACCACTAGGCTATCAGGCTCCTCAGCGTGATGTGTCATGGCGATCTCTGGATTACCTTCTCGTCGTCCGGACCCTACGCCTCTTAAGCATTTTTTCCAGGATGAAGGGTGTTGTGGGTGGCTCTTATCCTGGTATGGCTCATAGGTCAATGGAAACTCTGTACCCCCCCTGGTCAGGAATTCGACGTTATTTCGACGCCTAGGAATTAGCTGGGGGGTCAGGATTTCGACATTTTTTCGCCCCAGGGCACAAAACCAATCAACAGGAATTCACAGCTGCCCCCCAGGCATGCGGGGTCAGAGTTCGTCACTTTTTCACCCTTGCTTTGAAAACAGTTCGACAGAAGTTCACCTTGGGCACTTGGGCCTACATGTTGGAAAAAGATAAACAAGGTGGTCATAATACCCTGCCAATGTCATGGTGCCTTTTGAAATACTTTTATCCTTGTTCTTGCATGCATAGTCTCGGCTTTTCCAGACAAATGTACCCGCCACATTACAACAACTATTGTTAGAAAGCTATTATGAAATTCACAAAGCTTTATAGGCATCAAGCATCGATTTTTTTTCAGCAAAATCTTACAAACTTTGCGCGTTTTCCCGCAGAACCTGGCACGAGATAGCAGCGCATCCAACAATGTTCGGTATACGGTACCGGTAACATTGCGCTACAGCTGTGCATGATTTCCAACCACGTGTATTATTTCGACAGGATTTCGGCGCGAATTCGACACGCTTTCATAATCTGTTTCGACAGGAATTCACCTAAAAACATATCTATGTTTTTCAGGCATTCGACGATTATTCACCATCGTATTTTCTTCATTTCGACAGGTTTTAGACGTTTTGCTAATTCAAACTTCGACAGAATTTCGACGGTCTCGGCGTCGAAATAACGCCGAATTCCTGACCGGGGGGGCGGGGTACAGATTTTCCATTCACCGCTGCATAACCTGAGTTGATACTTCTGAATCCTGACAGACCCTTACCTGATTATGGACCAGACAAGCCACCCTTCTGTAATAATTAATCGGATGTACAGGATCAAAATGGATAACTATTGTTGTTGTCGAGTTGCGCTTCAGGACTCCAGACGTCTGCTCAAATTTGAAGACACTCTCATTGCTGTCAACTTGAAACTGAAAGAGTAGAAAAGATTTGAGACTGAAAGATTCAGGTAGACATATTGGTAGTACCAATGACCTGACACTGAAAGATTCAGGTAGTCATATTGGTAGTGCCAATGACCTGAGACTGAAAGATTCAGGTAGTCATATTGGTAGTGCCAATGACCTGAGATGGAAAGATTCAACTAGAAATGTTAAATTCGCTCAATAGCGAATTTGATAACCTCCACACAGCTGCACATATGCTAAGTTAAGGTTTAGGCGTATGTTGAAGTGAGAGCCTGTTGAGTGTTGTCCACAAATATGATGACAAAAGGCACTGCACATGCCCAGATGCCTCCTGACATGCGCATGCCTGAACACGACAGCCCACATCAACAATCAATCAAGCCTATAGGCCTATGATTTTTACGGACGATGACGTCAAACCCACAAGTAATTCCCCTGAATCGCCCAAAATGTATTTCACAGTCGAAATTGACCTAGGATACAGGTGCTCTGCTGATGGAATGCTGGTCTTGACATCGCATTGCAAAGAAAAATTCACCGATGTCGATCAACGACCGCCATTTTGAAATCGGTTTTACTCCTTCCTTTCGTAATTCGTAATAATTCATGCGATGACGTCAGCGAATGACTGCATTAAATTCAAATTTGAATTCAAATTTGAATTTGAATTTTAAAAATCACACTAGAATTGATATTATTCCCTGTAGGCCTACCAGCAAAATACCCGTGGTGATGTCATTTGTATTCCTGGAACATGTCAATGTGGATTGATGGCCGTATGAAGTGCGTGTGACGTCACCGTGAATCTGGGATAATTTATGCGATGACATCAGCGAAAGCTGGTCGTGGCCGTCGCGAGTGACGCTGTGTTGCTGGGGGCGACGTCATGGTCATGATGGTTGTTGACACTGCGCCACGATCACAGCGAGCCGACAAATTTTTCATGAAAATCGGCTCCAAAGTCAGTTAATAATGCAAGTAAGTTAAAACCCAGCCTTTCAGACCTGGTAAAAATCATACTCCGGCTTGTGACGAAGTTTGAGCGAGATCCATTCAGTGGTTTTTGCAAAACCGCGTCCACAAATTGAAATTGGGGAGATCCATAGAAAGAAAGAAAGAAAGAAACCCTGCGAAATCAATATGTCCTCCACCCCGTGAGGCGTGGAGGCCATAACTACTGGTATTGGTAGTACCAATGACTTGAGACTGAAAGATTCAGGTACTCATTGGTAGTACAAATGACCTGAGACTGAGATTTTGGTGCTGATATTGGTAGTACCAGTGACTGGAGCCTGAAAGAATCAAGTACTTGTATTGTTTGCACTAATGACTTGAGCCTGAAAGATTCAGGAACTCGTTGGGAGTACAAATTACCTGAGACTGACAGACAGTTCCATCATTTCCTGACAGAGTTTTTCCAAATAATTAGGGAAATAAACAAGCCATACCTGTATCACTGCCTCCGTATCAGAATCGTTGATGACTTCCAACGTCTTCGTACCACGCCGTCCAGAATCGATTTGTGAGAAATTCAGCACGTTGTGTCCGAGACGAACTGATGGTCCTAAAACAGAGGGAGATTGACACAGGAGATCAGCATCAATGGAGAACCCGCAGGACTAACGTCACGAGGTGGCGCTGCGAGCGATGTGACCGAAGTTTCTTTTTACTAACGTTATTTCCATTTATTTCTGGCATAAAAATAAACCATTTATGTTGGTCACCTGACAGTATAACTTACATCATTGTGCAGCACATGAAATTTTCTTTCAATCTCATTCCTTTTTTTCTTAAAACGAAGAGACAGGAATGGTGATAAATCATGTCATTTTTCCTGTAGAAAAATGTACAGGTCATTTTTTCATGACGCAACGTCAACACCTAAAATGATGTCAATAACGTTGCTACAGTAACATCGCTCGCAGTCATGCGGGTCCCCCATTATCAATGCAATGAAAATGAATCTGAACCCATCGATCAATCATCGCCAATAGGAGCTGTCAATCACTTGACCAATAGGAAACACTACAGTCTAATTGAATGCCAAGCGGACCCATTCATGCTTGACCGAGCACCAATCAGGAGAATTTTCCTTTGTATAGAGGCTGTGCACTGACGTCATCAAATGACGTCATCAATGGGTATGACGCCACGTGTTGGATGGAAAATGGACGGAACAGCATGTCAGCATGTCACAACGCTCCATCCAACATGGCGTCACCTTGCTGATGACGTCACGTGCATAGCCTCTATTGGTCCACTTGAACTTTGCTCCCGTCCTTTGATGATAAACACAGCTGACTCATGCCTGCTGAGCACAACGTCAGATGTGACCCGTTCTGGTAAAACCAGGCATATGTCGCTCACAAGGTGAGCCTCAACAAACTAAGATGACACCAGGAGAGAATGGAAGAAATAGATTGTTTCAGATTTCACAATAGATAGACAATATTGAAACTGACAAACATTTTGGTCTTAACCTGCCAACCTAAGAGCGACATATGCCTGGTTTTGCCAGAACGAGTCACATATGCCAAGGATGTTCTTGCAGCAGGCAATATTTGAGGTACAGTGCAACCTCGCTATAACGAACCTCGATATAACGAACTCCCGGATATAACGAACCCTACCCAATGGATCCCAAAATATTCACTAAAGGGCTATTTTTCAGGTTGACCCTGTAGCCCCACTGTCAGCTGGTTGATCCAACTCTGTTGGGCATGTGCAATTTCCCGTGAAACTAATTACAGTCAATGAATACAGATTACAAGTTACATGTACTTAATGTGTTGTTTAATTACCTGTTTGCTTAATTTGGAATTTAATAACAAATTGAGACATAAAACTTTCGTTTATAGCAGTAACAGCGTTTTCAGTGCACACATGTCAGTGTACATCCTTGGACCATTGCCATTGACCATACAGACTCACCTTTTTCAGATTTCTCGCTATAACGAACCCCTCGCTATAACGAACTTTACCCTTGGATCCCAAGCAGTTCGTTATAGCGAGGTTGCACTGTACCAACCACCTCCTGATATACATTTTGCCATGGAAATGAAGTCCAATTTCATATTTCGTACTTCGAGTTCCTGTCAGGATCTCACATCACAAGGTTTGATGGTGAGCATCTTTTCATTGTTTGTCTTCAGCAACTTCATGCCATTCGTTTTTACTTGTTAGAATGAGGAACCCGCACACTAACGTCACGACGTGGCGCTGCGAGCGGTTGTACCGAAGTCTCTTTTTTCTAACGTTATTTCCATTTATTTCTGCCATGAAAATAAACCATTTGTGTTGGTCGCCCAACAATAAAACTTAGATCACCTTGTAGCAGATGAAATTTTCTTTTAATCTCATTCCTTTTTTTCTTGAAATGATGAGATACAATGGCGATAAAGCAACGTCTTTTGTGTCATTTTTCCTGTAGAAAAATGTACAGGTCATTTTTTCATGACGCAACGTCAACACCTGAAATGACGTCAATGACGTCATTTCGGTACAAGCGCTCGCAGTGCCGACCTGACGGTGAGCGGGTTCCCCATTCATACAAACCTTTAGAGAATCCCAGACACTTGACGACAAATGATGAGATACAATGGCGATAAAGCAACGTCTTTTGTGTCATTTTTCCTGTAGAAAAATGTACAGGTCATTTTTTCATGACGCAACGTCAACACCTGAAATCACGTCAATGACGTCATTTCGGTACAAGCGCTCGCAGCGCCGACCTGACGGTGAGCGGGTTCCCCATTCATACAAACCTTTAGAGAATCCCAGACACTTGACGACAGTCTTACTCATGTTTCCAATGGCGACAACATTGAAGTAGTCAGTACTGGTGGTGCCAACCATGTTTGGAGAAAACATAAACTGAAAAAGAACCGCCAAGGAATATAAGTTTCACTCAGTCTTGCACATGTACTTGCAGATTTGAATTGTGCATTCTTCTTACGCTTTGAAAATACATGTACTGTAAAATTCAATACAGAGGGGCTTTAATCCAATACAGTAGATTTGAATTCTGAGATGACCACCAAGTATGACATCATCCTGAACGTTAATCAGAAGAAACAATAGAAATTGCCAAGGAATTATCCTCGTCAACATCACTGAGTTCTGATAGCCTATTGGTTATCATGTTCGCTAGGCAAGCACAGGTCCTGCCTTTCAGGCCATTGCATGGGACAGTAAGCCATGGTGCCTTGTACCTTGTACACCACGGTCAATAATACTGAATTTTTCCAAAGCCCCCGAAACGCTGACACGAACATCTATCCTTTTTTGGTGCCCTCTTCACGGCATCGAACAATGGGGTTGGCATTTGCGTTGGCGCTTTGGGGGCTTTGAAAAAACTTCTATTGTTATTGGCTTCGGCCCTGATAGAAACATCAAATACAATACAACATTACTTACAGGTATTCGTACACTGCTCATGGCAGGCACGATGCCATGTTTCTGAGGACAGCTGAACACAGTGTCGATCCTGTTTGGCCCAGGGGTAAGCTCTATTTTGAAAGGAGCATTAACCTGAAGAGAAGAAAGGAAAGAAAGGTTTAAAACTGTTACCAGTACTGTAAAATCCCTTTCTTGCATTGTTTTTTTTATATATGTAATTGCGCATTTCAAACAGCTTTTCCATTATAATCTTCCTGAATCGAAAAAATTAACCACTTTATACAATGATACATGGACACCAGGGGCCGGTTGCACAAAACTCATGTTAGCGCTAACATGGTGTTAGCGCTAACTTTTATGTTAGATGACGTCAAAATCCATTGTCATTTTACGTCATTTAACATGATGTTAGCGCTAACATCATGTTAGCGCTAACATGAGTTTTGTGCAACCCAGCCCTGCATTCCAGTCCATGACATCATGATATAATGAAATCGTCCATGGACCATGTGCTCACCTGTGGGTGAATGTAAGAACAGATGACAATTGTATTTCTGGTTTTAGCCACCTAGCGGCCACGCCAAGAATCGAATTGGGCCGAAAATTGCTGTCATTGGTCATCTGATCTAGGGGAATATATGTACCAAGATTCAGGTCAATAGTCCCTGCGGCCACGGAACGAGCCACCTAATGGCATAATTTTGAACTTTGGTCTCTGTGACCTTGAAAAAGAGGTCAAATAAAAAACCTGTATCATGTAACCTCATTCTGAAGACGTACTTTAGTATGATAACAAGAGGCCCATGGGCCTTGCGCTCAGCTGACATTTGATGTCTCAGTTTGATAGGCTAAGGCATAGGCCTAAGAAGTAGGGCCTACTGCAATCTCTTGTTACAGTTCGCATATGAAAATATGTGCCATTTTCCCCAATACTAACGTAACAAGAGAAAGGGGATTGCACCTGGGATGCTGTAAAGCCGCGTGTGACTAAAGGAAAATCCTACTATCAATTTCCTAACTTCCGCATTCCATTGGGTCAAAGATAGATCTTGCCAGACAAAACAGAAAAATTCGAATGGACAAAAATGGCGAATTCACTCCATTCTTCGCTCGACCTCTCGCGCGCTTTGGTGATAGAGCGGGAAAACCAGTGATTTTTTCTTTCCTCAACAAGTACCAGACCCGTTCACAGCGTAATTAAGGGCTCCCTGCAGAAATATCGAAGAGAACCACCAAAAATGCCGCCGATTACCGCAATCCTTCGTTGAAACCAATGAAAATACACCGGCCTCCGTGTTGACCAAGAAAACGGTTACTGCGCATGTGCAGGTTGCCAAGAAATCGCCATGACGACATAAACGATGACAAGGTTTGAACTTATCTATAGTAGGCAATATGGGGTCATATCGCACTGCGAATTTCGAATAACCTAGGCATTTCACCTTGTGATACTTCTATATACATGTATTCACTGAGTATTATCAAGCCTATGCCAATATCACAATCCATGAAGAATCATTTTGAATAACGTTCTTTCCTAGTCACATAGTCACACTTTGATGTATTCAAAAGTCAAGCATGTACTGATCGAACCATGGCTTGAGTCAGAAAATAAAGATAAGTGGTTTTATGATGACAGCGCTGGATATCTAGTAAAGCTAAGAAAACCTCTTGAGTCACCTATCAATAGAGTCATAGTTTTTAGAATAGATTTGTCAAAAAATATTCTTTCGGTAATTTCAAATACATCCTACATGGAGGATGGGAAGAAATGCCATGGAAAAATGTTTAAACACAATTTGATATTCGTTCCCCAACTCAAAAGAGGGGAACCTATCGATTATCTTTTGTATGATATAATAGAAGGGAATTTCTCCGGGAAGATAAGGCAAGCTGGAAACGACGCTTGCAACAAACGAAGAAACATGAGTAATAGGGAATTGCACGGATCTAGATATAGGAAGATTCTTCCCTCGCACGCGCCCGAGTTTAATGCTAACATAACTGTCTTGACCCGTTTCGAAAGGTAAAATTAACACTTCCCAGGTACTAGTTTCATAGATACTACCCTGTACATTTTACAATATTTCACCTACTTACTGTTCACTTGGAACGCTGTTCACTTGGAACGCCGTTCATAATTTTTAACACGGCGTGATAAATTTTTAGGCCTTTTTTGGGCTTTTCAGCAAAACCCTCCGTTGGGGTCTCAACTGCTTTCTTACTTATCTAAGGTTTCGACTTCCTTATATAATGCATCAACTAACTTTTGAAAAATTTCATGGTTTGACCTAGTTAGAAAGTAAAATTAAAGTCCCTTTAACTCCTAAACGGTATATATTGGGTAAATGAAATGATGTTTATTATACTCAGTACTAATCAGCGGATTTTACTATATTTTTTATTTTTCTCAAATCCCTTGGAAAAAATTAATATAATCGAAAATTAAATTTGCACTATAAATGACAACTAATCTCAAGGAAATATTTATCTATGAGCCACATAACGCAATTATCTCCGGGGTAACCAACTGTGGAAAAACACATTTCAT
>NMRB01000532.1:68827-91559 GCA_002633025.1 Notospermus geniculatus
TCCCTGTCAGAACCATTCCTCATCTGAGAGAGAAGGAACTTAGACAGCTTACACTGTAAAAAATGGAATAGTCCCCGCGGGTAAATTTTACCAATGCCATCGGCAATTTCGATTTTACCACAGAAAAGGGTAATATTTGCTCAAAAACGCCGGACAATATTACCTATATTCCCGTAGGTAAATAGGTAGTAAGCTTGTCCCCAGTTTTACCCACGGTTCCAGGGAAACATTACCTCCAATAATAAGGAAGGCGCCTGAGAATACCCACGGATAGGTAATATTGTCCGGCGCTTTTGAGCAAATATTACCCTTTTCTGTGGTAAAATCGAAGTTGCCGATGGCACTGGTAAAATTTACCCGCGGGGACTATTCCATTTTTTACAGTGTAGGTGTACTCCGATTACTGCAGTCGGATATCTTCCGCGCTCTGGTCTCGATTCAGTACTTTTGGGAGGGTACATCTACTTCTATGTAATGAGAGTGAAAAAAGCGGCGCAGAATCTCAGACATTGACAATAGACAAAGTTACCACCTTTTAGGAATTCGCTGAGTCAGCAGAAAAACGACGGCAGACGACGAACTTTGACATGTCGTCTGCTCGGGTAGTCTGGTCACGAGAAATATGACGGTTTCTTTTGGTTTCCTCGCCGTTTGATGAATTAACCCGCCAAATTACTACTTTTCTCCGAGGAGAGGAATTATACGGTCTTCAGTATGAAACCCGTGGGATGTTCCTTGTTGGCGATGACGTTACGCATATGGAATTACTTTTCGTTAGAAAGACGTCAGCACTCAACCTCCGAGTCCACACAGGGCCGAAGACCTTCTGAAACGATCGGAGAGTTCATTGGAGAGTGGCCAAAACTCGGAAGTCTCAGTAATGTCATCTCTGCGAGCCATGTCTGTGAAACAAACCTTGTCTCCGCCAGGTTCGCGTC
Source organism: Notospermus geniculatus (assembly GCA_002633025.1). Lineage (NCBI taxonomy): Eukaryota > Metazoa > Nemertea > Pilidiophora > Heteronemertea > Lineidae > Notospermus > Notospermus geniculatus. The sequence goes on from NMRB01000532.1 coordinate 69,766, forward strand.
CGCGACTGGCTCACAACTTCCAATCTCTACCAGCTTTAGGAGCGTATATCAGTGAGACGGTCTCACCTGGATGAATTCACAGGGCCGTAGCTAGCTTTTTTTCCTATCGGGCATTTTAAGCAGACGAGCTCTACAGACGTGGGCAGCGCCGAAGGGGGTCGCGGTCGGTTTTGCGGGCCCCCAGAAAAATTTTGAAAATTAGAAGCTCTGAGATGCAATTTGACGTCAATTTCCTGCATTCTGAGACACGAACAACACTGATCTTTTATCCCATTTGATTTTGCTGAAAAAATTTTTTTTTGAACAATTGGCCTGGGGGGGGGGGCATTTGCACCCCTCCCCCTATGCTAGCTACGGGCCTGATTCACCAACATTGATTTGTATGCGTGCTCCCAGCTTAAGTGGTCTGAGTTTGTTAACTTTGCCGTATTTGTCAGAGACAGCGTTAATTACCCAGCGAGACTTCAAAGTCACCTGTTCGAACATCTCAAAATTGGTTTACTTGTCTTTACTCGGCAATAGTTGCTCATCACCCTAGATCACCTGCTGTTACGCCGGTTCCACTAGCTAAGGAGTCCAGACAGCGCTGACAGTATCATTACAAGAACACTCTCCCATATCAAAGCAATATTCATAGAACTCAGTTGGATCTTATCATTATGGGGTAATTAGCTCCTGCGTCACCTTACAACTTGTCCTCGGTAGCTTTTGTGAATACATACTGATATGGTTCGATCAGTGACACGAAATGTGTTACTTTGAATCAGTTTGTGCGTTCAATAAGGCAAGGAAGGTCTTCTGGCTGCTCGTCCTTAATAAGCGTGGTCCACAGGATTCTGCGTGTACTAAATGACCTTTCCTACAAAGATGGCGCTCTAACAGTTGCCACATGACGTCAGAAGCTTAATACTATACCATTCAGTGGCCCCTGACCTCGAAGTTGGTCAAGCGGGCCATATGGTCGCAAAGATTTTGGTAAAAAAATTGTCTGAGTGAATGTGCTTGATTGTTATCACGCTTGGACAATTAAAGGGACTAGGAAAATTGTTTCTAGCTTCGGTTATTACAAAATGCTAGTCTTTCATGATAAATTCCCACCCTCAATTCACTTTTTCAATTAAGCGTTAATTGCTGATACCCAGACAAATCGGTTATCACCACACCATGGAGCAGTCACTATTTGAGCAATTACTCAGCAGGTGTCTCCCATGGTCATTTGCCTAAGTCTGGAAACCTCCATAAAGTGCATTTACTACCACTGTTTTACTACATGAGTAAATTTCTTATTGGATTGTATCATCCATAGTAACTTAGAAGTCAGAAATTGGCCGCGACTAGATTTAGATGACGTAGAATCAGTCGTAGCCCACGGCCCGCTTTTCCAACAGATTCTGCCTGTGAGGTCACGACCTCATTTGCCTGAGGATCTCGAGTCTCGCCTATCACAGTGGTGAGATTTTTTATTTCATCCAAATCAGTCACGTTTTATCATTCTTTGGGTAAGTACTCATTTTTGCTATCACAACCGTCCGGCGGTCATTTGTGGAGTTACCAATCTGCTACGTTTTCACCACAAAATATCCCTAATTCAATGGCTAACGACTCTAAAAATTGCTTTTCAATTGCCATTGATTTATACTTGTGAGCACAATTACCACACCCCATCCATCGACACCTTGTAATTATGTAGGTGTGTAGCATTTTCGGTTGGTGTATTTGTTGCTAGGCAACTGATTGATAACAAAATGTGTCCCATGAATTGAATCCCCATTGAGGTACTTGTTTATCGTCATGCGGCGAGTAAATGTCTGGATCTGCTGAGAACGCCCGATGACTGACCCAGTCATGTCACACCCGCCGTGCGACTGACTGTCCTCCTCTCCCGCACTGCGTGGGTTTAAAAAACTTTTGGGATTATAGTCTGATATCAACAACGGTAGAGGTGTCATCCAACTTTACACTTTAACCCCAGTCTATCCTGAAACCTTTCAGTAGAACTCAGATGAGCTGCTCATTCAGCGCAACAATCTGAGCGTTTCTGACCGGTACCCATTTATACACCTGGGTGGAGAGAGGCCAGTGAGGCAAAGAGACTTGCCCAAAGTCTCACGCCCAGTGGGATTCGAACCATCAGCTAGACAGAATGGTGGCGTATCGTTACTAAGTAAGGATATGCATCTGGAAGTAAAAGAACAAATGGCGGCAAATCAAACAAAAACAAACAGTTTTAGTCCAACATCAGCCTGAGGGACAGTCGAAGTGACGTTTACTTACTGTCTGAAACTTTTCGTCAGAAAGTAAAACTACCCTGGAGTCAACGCGTTTCTTGAGGAAAAGGGGCCCCCGGAATACGACCCTGGTAACAAATTAATGCTGGGATCCGCCACTAATAATCCTTCCAGTTTGGCGATAATCCTAATCGCTAAAGATTACCAGGGAAATACAGACAAGTGAAAAGAAATGCACAATGAATTGGATCAGATTCGCTACTATTAAATTCAAGAATGGTTTAGTTCATTCAGTCAGACTTGGCGGAGGTTATTCATTCTTGCTATAATTCGTTTTTGAAGGCACCAGAGAGGAAGAGATCTCCGTGGGAGATTGATATTTTGAGACACATGTACCAATAATCTGTACAGGAGTTTCCAGTTGACATTTTGAGATACTAGAAGGACTTTCTCCCAATTGTTCTTTCTCAATAATAGCCGTGGTGCCTTCGCAAAGAAGGGCAAGTGAAAAACACGTGAAGCTTGAGATGGCCTCTTCCATACTTACCAGGGTCAACAATCGCTTTGTCGCTGGCACTGATGAAAAATCCAAATCCAAATACAATGTATCTCTTTTATTGAGACCGAATTTCAGTCCCAAATTTTGAATTCCTTCATCTTGACTTCTATATTGATTCAGGACATCGTTCCCTAACTTGTCCATGGACCATGTACATACCTCTCTCTGTCATTACGCTATTATGTCCAAAGGGGTGAGCACATGGTCCATGGACCATTTCATTCTAGTTCGCGGGGATTCACCAGCCTGAGTCGCCACAGTGTGACCTGGGCTTAACATCAACATTATGTAGCTGTGCACAGATTTGAAAGTTCAATTCTTTTATAAAAAATAATATCATCTCGTATAAAGAGCTTGCACTGTCAAAAAGGAGAAAAAGAGGTATAATCATAATAACACGTTATGGCTCTCTGCCTCGGTTCACTCGACTCATGTCCAATCTTTGAACCGTACGATAGCGTCAACCACTATTGACGAGCCGTGTAATAGATCAGATCGCTCTATCGCCATTGACTACAAAATTGACTTGTAATAAGATGGATGAGCGAGGTAAACCACGTTGGTTTCCGATTAGTTGAGATTGCGACTGGCTTTTATCTCTAGGAGTTACCTATACATATAATAGATACACGTGGACTTCCTGAGAGTCAGGGGCCCAGTGTAAGAGTTAAGCGTATCCCTTGTAAAAAGTGTCCGCTTCTGTTGTTCATGTCGGATTATGGTGGATGGCTATACATTAGCCTCCTGCCATTGTACAAGCACACTCACGGCCGTAGATTGGTTTTCTGGGAAATGGCTTCTTTTATTATTTTAGATCACTATTATCTAAAAATGTGTGATCACTATATTCAGTATGATAGTGTAATATTAGATTTAGACCTGAAATGACGAATTTATATGTAGTGCATGCATTATTACAAGCTTCCATGCGATATTACAAGCTGTCAGTAATACAAATAAATGATCAGAAAGAGATAAATGAATAAATAAATTTTGTGTGTTATCCTCCAACTTGGCAGGTCATTGTTTTAGGTCAGGTGGGTGAGACTGGACAGGTGCACGAACTATGAAACTGACTGTCATTTAATCTCATGTGAGTCTCCGCAGGACAAGGAGGAATTTTATCAGCATTTAGGGTCTGAGAACGACAATGGTTTATATAAATCGTAATTTCCCGATGACGTTTCAAATTAGAATTGTAGACAGACGAGCCGATAAACTGATAAATCACATTTATATGACAAAATATCATGACAATCCATTAAGACTAGGATTAGGATTTAATGCTTTCTTTGATAAGACAAATAATCCAAAGTTCAAATTCACAATCTGAATTCCGAATCGTAGCCATTAGGCAGTATTTTTGTAATATTTCGCCAGCGTCTTCGAATTCGTAATGCTATCAGTGCAACAAAATATTAGACGTATACGCGTTACATGCGCTGAAATCACTGACAACTGCACTTAATACAGGAAACTCTAGTTTTTACTTTCAGTTGAGGCAGTTCGGTGTCGTTAGTCATTCCACTGCAGGAATGCAAGGAGTATAACAGATTCTGTTACGCAGTTCCAACTATTCGACAATTACAAAAAATTCTGTTGAAATTTTGTAACGCTGATTTTGTCAGTTTCAATACGCGTCTAATTCGTGCATTCTTAGGCTGGTTTGTCAGGAATCTAAGTCCCCAGGAATCTTAGTCCGATATATTGTTCAACGAGGAATCGGGGTATGCCTATAGAAACCATCACCTGTGCCCCTTGCAGCTACTACATGGCACGGCTTAACCCGCCGGCCATGGAGGATTTCCTTTATGGCCTAGTGGTTAGCGCGTTCGCCACGGCGCTATAGAAGTTAAGCAACGGAGAGCGCGATCACTACGTGGATGGGTGAACGGTGCGCGAAAACAACCAGTAGCAGACTATTGTAACTTGGACCTGTACTCCTGGGACTCCAGTTCCTTTCACACCGAGGCCGACTGCTGGTTCTTGCCTGCATCAGGTTTTAATAAGTAGATTTGCGGGGAGGTTTCGGTTGTCAACTTCGAAAGTTGTCCGAAAAGGTAGCCTTTAGGGTGAACAGTCGGACGTGGCTGCAGCTGTCGCGTTTCGCTAATTTTTGCCGCAAGCTGTTGCAATGGGAATTAGATTTTTCCGTAGCCATAGCATCATTGGCCCTGGTAAATACGGAAGAGGCCATCTCAAGCTACTCATATTCCTCACTTGGATGGGGTCTTTTACTTGCTCTTGCAAAGACACAAGGTACAAGGCCATAAAGGTATCATGGCTCACTGTCCCATGCGACGGCCTTGTGAGTGCCATCTCAAGCTACTCATGTTCCTCTCTTGGATGGGGTCTTTTACTTGCCCTTGCAAAGAAACAAGGTACAAGGCACCACGGCTTATTGTCCCATGCGACGGGCGTGAAGAGCCGGCGATGATTTGTCCCATACGACCCCGGCTGGATTCAAACCCGGGACCTGCCGCTTGCTTAGCACTAGGCTATCAAGTCTCCTCAACGGATTCCATGATTGAGCCACCTTTTTTCTCTTAGCTGTCATCTCACAGCCCTAGGTTGAGCTCAGATTTGATGAATGTTGTTGAACTGTCGTTTTATCTCATTGTGCGTCGCAACCAGTGACATAACCAGCCCTAGAGGCAGACGGTCACGTGACACCCTGGAGGATTGTAATACATTCACGTACTTGATTAGCCATTTCCATTTATTAAATCATGAGACTAACATGAAAGCGATCAATAACCCACCACGGAATGCGAATCGGGTATTCGTGGGCGCATTACGCCCACGGGAATGCCACCTATTAGCGCTTCTCACGATAATAGCCGACCGCTCCCGTTCAGTCACGACATTCACCGAAGGTAATCGCCGACCACACCCGATCGTGCGAACAGCACCTGAATCAGTCCAGAACGGATCGATTTTAGCGTGGGGAACCATTCATTGACGAGTAACATCCACGAGAAGTTTGATAAAACTAACCTGCGCGGTGTGGCGCCAGCAAAGCTAAAAATCAGGAGAGAAGTTTTCGCGAACTCAGCTTGGGTTAGGTTTATAGAAATAAGACTAGAAGTTTTATTTTGTTGCAGTTTTCCACCTGGTAGACTTGGAGTCGTTGGATACGAGAGTTGTTGCAGGGATTTAGGACTTTTCGGACACAAGCGAGCACGGGCGGATTAAAGGACAACGGATTATACCCAGGAAAAGGACGTGGATCCGTCTATTCGGATAAGCAAATACAACTAAGGTAGGATTTATTTCTTGTTACCCCGGTACTTTTCTAAACTTTTTTGTCTTTTTAGTCTTACGATATCGTATTTGTTCGTCAACACAGCCTGTTGAGAGATACGTTTACATCCATATTTTTATTACTCATTACGTCCAATGCATAGATCTTTACGTCCACACTCCGACTTTTAACATCGTTAATTGCTGGTTTAGAGATTTTACGTCCATACTCCGACTTTTAACATCGTTGATTGTGCCTGCTCGTTTAGAGATTTTGACGTCCATATTCCGACTTTTAACACCGTTGATTGCTCGTTTAGAGATTTTAACGTCCACATTCCGACTTTTAACACCGTTGATTGCTCGTTTAGAGATTTTGACGTCCACATCGTTGATTGCTGGTTTAGAGATTTTACGTCCATAGTCCGACTTAAGACACCGTTGATTGCTGGTTTAGAGAATTTACGTCCATAGTCCGACTTTTTTCATCGTTGATTGCTCGTTTAGAGATTTTACGTCCACACTCCGACTTTTACAACATCGTTAATTGCTCGTTTGAAAATTTTGACGTCCACATTCCGACTTTTAACATCGTTGATTGCTCGTTTAGAGATTTTGACATCCACGTTCCGTTTTGAATGTCACTGTTAGTTGAAGCCGCAATTTCTATGCGATTGTTTGCTGCAGTGGAACGGGAAAAAGTGGATCGAAGCTTGCTTTGAATGAATCCGCAACAATGTCGTGGCTTCGTGTTTATCAATCACTACCGCAGGCTCACCGCAACATTGATGGAAGCAAAATTACTAATTACTGTCAATACACAGTTTTTAATGTTATTAGCAGTTTATACTTGAAAATATGAGATTGCTCCTGTTACCACGTCAAATCAGGTATCATAAAGGACACCTTTATCGTCGATGGCCCTCCAACTATTGTTTGTTTACATCGCTCGAGGCAATCATGTGGATCGTTTGTTTATCTATCCGGCGGCTCTAAAGCTGCAAAATAATATTTTCCGGCGAAAATATTGATTTTTGCGGTGTAGCGTACACCAGTGCGGGCAGAATGCCAATCGCCGGAAGATCATTTCTGTAACTACAACGAATGATATATGGTAACAACTAACTTTTAATATTCGTTTCATCATTTTCAAGTTAGTGTGGGTGTAAGTCGTAAAAACGGACATATTTCTTCACCAAAAAGCAAAGCACGAAAAAACGACCATTTCATTATCTTGCCAGTTATGTTGCCGGTCACTGGGTGTGTAATCGACTCCGAGGAGGGCATCTGTTCTCGTAAAACTACTACCATGATCGGTTATGGTAGTTGAAAAAACGTTTTCAAACGGTGATATTGGTCTAGTTGTGCAAGATCCCAAGACGAATTTAAAAAAAAACTCTTCCTCAAATTGCTCGACTTCGATTTCTATATTTTCTTTGTCAAACAGCGAGCCTATTTTCAAGAGATTTCGGTTCAATCTGAGCTTTATCATGATAAACAAAAGTATAAGAGAGAATGATGTACCGCATAGACTGACCACTTCGGTTTAGCGACTATTATGGCACTTGCAAGACCCAGTGGATGCTACACAATGACAGCAGCAGCATCTTAACCCTTTCTTGCTCACTCCAATTCTGTCGAAAACGAAAGTACATGTATGTGAAAAAGCTTGAAATGCATCCGAAGCCTGTAACATACATGTAGGTATTCATTTGAAAGCTCTGATTGAGCACTTTCCAGAGAGTACCAGTGTGACAGTGTTTCTGTGAAATTTCACGATTTCATAGGTTTATCAGTTTCAATGCACTGAATGGTCCTACGTATTTAAGTTGAATTGCCTGTAAAGCCCCGTTTCCACTACAGCCGATCCCGCCGTGGTTTGCGGCGAGCGGTGCGGTTTTCAGAGGTTTTGGATAATCATTCCAAAGTTTTACAATACATCGCCTGTTGATTATCCCAACCCCTGTGAAAACCGCTCCGCTCGCCGCAAACCGCATCGGTATCCGCTCTAGTGGAAACGGCCTTGTAGAGATGAAACCAGAAGCTGAACTCTTTAATAGAAAAGTTTACATGTACCATTCTTAAGGCCTGTTTCCAGTGCAACGGATTCCGCTGCGGTTTGTGGCGCCGGAGCGGTTTTCACAGGGTTTTGGATAATCCTTCGTTGGGTCAACAATGGCGTGTTAATTATCCCAATGCCTGTGAAAACCGCTCCGGTGCCGCAAACCGCAGCGGAATCCGTTGTAGTGGAAGCAGGCCTTTACCATATAGATGTTCCTGACAAGATATGTAGTCAATGTGATAATTCACCTGTAGTTTTTCTCTAGTGTCTCGAAGGTGATTACCAAACTGAACGGACTTAGCATTATTCTTTGTTTTTCTTTTGCACCTGCTGGAAAAACTGAGATTCAATTATCGAAAAACTCGCTTATACGTGTAGTACTTTTTTTGAATCGTTGAGAATTTTCTTACATTGTTTTATTGGGGCGTCTTTCCGTTGTGAATTTCTCCTTTGACCGTGGATTTCCCTGCGTAGGAGAAATAATATCCAATGAAAGGGACATGATGGCCGTGGCCTAAGCTGTTTTGACCATTACTGGCGATGCTTCTCTTTCTAATGCACCATTTGGCGTAATCCTTTCTGCAATAACCGGGTTCTGGCTTCATGGGAGTGTCCTTGTGGTTTATCAGCTCAAACATTTTCGTCTACTCTTACCAACTTCTTCATGATAGGTCTACTTAGACAGAGTTTGTGGCATTGATCGGGGCTCTCCGCCTCTACTTCTTAGAATCCCATTCTTCAGCACGATTGACAACCTAAAGCCTAGGTCACATATCCACTCCCGGGCCCGTACGGCGAGTAAAAACAGACATTTTGGCCAAATTCTAGGTGCCCAGTTTGATCCAGCGTTTCCATTTATCTATAAGAGGCGATTTCGGCATAATTCATCTTACATGTAGATCCGTGTTTCAGTATCTAAAATCCACGGCAAGCCGCTGGGTGGGGAAAATCGTACGGGGCCCGGTGGATTTGTGACCTAGGCTTAACATACGTTCAGCGGGGTGATAGGACTTCGGTTGCGGTGTAGAGCGGGAGACATTGCAGCCGTTAGAGGCCACCAATTAGCGGGCCTAGAACGTCAAGAATTTGACGTCACAAAGAAGTGCGGTTGCGGTGGGGATTGGAAATGTTAGGGTGAAAAAATGCGGAATATGATGGAATATCGAGAAAAAACAGGTGGAAGTTAGAAACATATCCTTATCCGAGCCAGCTACATGTATACATGTAGTTTCAGAATTGGGAACGTGGCTACGAAAAAAAACCCATTTGAATTACGTGATATCATGCGAACTAAAATCCTTTTTGTAAGTGAAATCTTCAAGTACTTAAGAAGTATCGAAAAAGAATGATGTTACATGTACTACATGTATTAGGAATTAAGAGTTTATCAAAACGCACCTTCCCTAAAAAGTTTTACATGTGTATAAATTCAACTTCGATGGTAAATACGAAAGGTCGCTGTCAGACGGAAACGAGCACCAGGAAGACTTGTTCTTTGTCCTTTTGCTCTGTCAGAGGTATGGAAAGTTAAAAGTTAAAGTTGGGGTTTATAGTCTGATATCAACAACGGTAGAGGTGTCATCCGACTTTACACTTTAACCCCAGTCTATCCTGAAACTTTTCAGTAGAACTCAGATGAGCTGCTCATTCAGCGCTACAATCCGAGCATTTCCGACCGGTACCCATTTATACACCTGGGTAGAGAGAGGCCAGTGAGGCAAAGAGACTTGCCCAAAGTCTCACGCCCAGTGGGATTCGAACCCGGGACCCTCTGACCGCTAGTCGGAGGCCCGAACCACTACACCACCGTGACTCCTCAAGATATGAAAGCGAAACCAGTCAACCTGCTGAAAAAACTGAATCGTAGTTTGGGGAGAAGGTACCGTATCNGTTCTCTATCCACGGATGCCTGCGGTGCTGCCACCTATTGTCGGTGATATGTACTGACGTGAATATCGTGAGTGAGTTGCATCGGACCGGGAACCAGTCTAACGATCACGGGTGCTGCCACCTGCACGAAGGAATAAAACTAGTTTGCCGACCATATTTGTAAACAAACCAGCTTGTTTACAACTTCGGCGTCTAACTCCTTTAATAAAAATCGATTAAAAAAAGTTTCGTGAAGAAACTTGATAGCCGAGTGGTTATCACGTCCACCAAGAAAGCGATAGGTCCCGGGTTCGAATCCAGCCCGGGTCGTATGGGATGTCCTCCGTGGCTCAATGTCCCCATCACACTGAGCTAGTTCTCAGAACGTTCTTGAAAATGTTGCCGAACGGACTCAAACTGTGTGCGAACGGAGTGGACGTAATGGCAACTTTTTACATACAGTCTTTTTAAGAACTTAATGGACGGGCTCGGACGGGAAGAGTGCTCCAGAACTTCGAGGCATTATTTGGCCAACGTTATACGTTCTAGCCCGTTTTACGATTTTCTAGAACGGGGCAGGACGTTTTTAGAACTACATGTACTTCAGTGTGACACTACCTTAACGTCTGTCGCAAGGGGCCAGTAAGCTGTGGTGCCTTCTTTCTTTTCAAGTGCAAGTAAAATACTAGTAACCCATCCACGTGAGGAATATGAGTATCTTGAGATGGCCTCCTCCGTACTACCAGGGCCAATAATGCTTATTGCTATGGCCATGATATTTCATGTTCTGTCATTATTTACACTGTTACGTACATGCACGTCCCAAAATTACTCAATAGATACATGTAAATGTGATAGAATCCAACGCCGCATCCTCGTGATGCACGCACATACTGTTGGTCATTAGATTATGGGTCTTGGTCTCTCTAGTCCAGATGAATGATGTCGTAAACGTACTGTTGGGGGCATACTGTACCAGAGGGACATTAGATTTTATGACTCAAACTTCGTCAGTGAGCTCAAACATCATGTCGTTAGCCGTTGATAATTTCGTGCATTCACTTCTTTCATCAGCCTGAATATGAAATTTATGTACACATCTGTTTTTTTCTCCGATATTTTGATCAAAATGAAATTCCCAAAAGTTGATTAAAAGGCGAATATCTAACGTGCCTGTCTATTTTTCATTTTTTTTTAAAATCCCACTGTGAAAATTTCATTATGAGCCTAAACTGACGATAAATTTCACACACACAACAACGCTTAACCTTATCAATTTTGGGATTTTCAATGGTGAAATTATATTTCTATGTAAAAAGATCAACTGCTTGTTAAAGCTAGCACTGTGCTGGGCTTCATTCAGCAAAGCCTGGGCGGAATAACTGATATCGTTTTCGAACTAAAATAAAAGTATTTGGTATCGGATATCGTCATTCTGCTGATAAACGACCCTGAATTTTACGCATTGTTCCACGAAATTGAACAATAATCAATATTAAATTACTCATATTGTGTCGAAACCTATAAAATCTGATTTAAACTAATATTGTAAACCAATATAATTCACCAATATTTTTATTTCAAAAGGGGGCCTATCGTAATCACCGCAGGCAACACCGACTTCGGCAGTAGTCGGATATTTTCGGGATTTTACGGAAAGTAATCTTTCGTGTCCTGGTGGTTGTCGCCATCTCCGTATTTTAAGAAACAGTGCTTACGGATTGATCTTTAATAAAATGAACGTAAAAGGCTCTTATCGGGTGAGAGGCCTGTTTAAATGAGGTTGTGCACTCTGTTACCTTTGAAAGGGATTACATCATTCTTTTTACTTGTTAAAAGGGCAATAGGTGCTGTAAAGTATACGCCTACCTGTCAAACTGAACCAACTAAGGATAAAAAACAAAAACAAAAAAAACGCCAACACAACATTAGCGTTTTTTCTCATAGTTTCAAATTCGAACGACTAATGGGTTTGTGTGGAGAAAAATACATGAAACTATTGAATGTAGAAGTACATGGTAATTATCTCGATCCGTATCGAATGAGCAGGGGGCTAAAATGTTTACTGGGTGTAAGGTATACGACGAGAAACCCCGTCGAAACGAAGTCGGCACACATGAAACTCAATCCGTACACTTATGGACAAAAGTAACATACTTTATGCTAATAGCATAAAGGTCCCGCCGAACCTTTTTTTGTTTGAATTATTTAAAAAACTAATGTATCATGAAAGGCCTCATTGACTGAGCATTAGGGTAGATTCTGAGTGAAATATAAAACAATAATTACTCAACTTACTGTAGTTTTTGAGAAACTCAACAAAGACTGGTGTCCATTTACTTCTGTTCATGAGTGTACATTTTTGCGGAAAGTACACATGCTCTATTTTAAATTTGATAGCATTCTTATTCATATGCGACTGCTGTTTTAGACCGCCAGACAAATTGTGCATAGAGAAATAAGTAGACGCGGGAAAATTTCATTAGAGTTCATGAACCATTAAATATTTATTTTTGATGTGGCAGTGAAGATGGGCACATTTCGCTCTTAACGAAAATGAAACTTTCTAGTCTTTGGAGAAAAGGATTAGTGCCAGTGGTATCCGGCTGTCAGATATCTGGTTTGATATCGATAACGGCTGGTGCAGATGCTGGACAGTCACTGACAGTGATATGTTACAACTGCCGATTAACAATTCAAGCAAAATTATAACGTGTTTCTCTCATCGCTAGATGTAATAAAAATATATGCAAAACTTTTCGACTTCGCTCATGGAATGCGGAGGTCTATATGCATTTAACGTATACGTAAATTCTGTATATACATGTACATGTATTTGGTTTAGTTTACATAGTTACAACTGGTTTACGTAGTTAAAACTAGTCTTCGGTAGCCTTTGTAACTATACTGTACATCATATCTACGATCCGATCGCCATTTTATAGTGTAAATTGTGAAGTGTAACTAAATGGCCCGTATGCACCAAACGAAGATTATCTTGAACTCAGGTTGAGCCACAACTTTTTCATTGTCACATCGTGCCCTGGCAAACGTGAACAATGGAAAAGTTGTGGCTCAACCTGAGTTCAAGATAATCTTCGTTTGGTGCATACGGCCCATGAGTCAAGTGTGCCACAGTGTTCAACCGCAAGACCTTGCTTGGTACATGTACATGTAGGAATAAAGTCGAGTTATTGCCTGTATCCCGTTTTGTATGTGCCCATTCAATGCAAATTAGACTGGTGTCCGTCGTTGCCGCTGCACATTTATGGCGCTCAGCTATACAGCGGAACGGGAGTGCAGCGGCAAAGACGGGAACCAGTCTAAATGCAAATGAATGCAAAAAGAAAGTAATAGCATTTTCTTGTTTTTGTTCATACTATCATTTGTGTCTGCTCATTCATCCATAAATTATTTGGGATGCTCCCTTTTAATTTTGAACGTCCATATTCATCGTCGTTATTGGTACGTATTGTTATTATACGTTTCAGATCACAAATTCCTTACGCATGCATCCCCCTCGTAATCAGAAACAATGTAGTACAATATAACCTTGTTACAAATTAATAACAAATTCAATAGTCCATGGGAACCAATATTCCTCTTGCAATTGAGTGGATTCGTCGCGACCCGCTCTTGCTAAAGTACACCAAGGTTCCGACAACCCCAATCATTTGCGTCATCCGCACTTGAAATGACGTTACCGATATAGTCCCCAACCAATTATTTTAATTAGGTTCATATCAATAATAATAGATAACCAATTATTGGTTATGTAAGTTACATGTAGATCAAAGTCGGATTAGACAATGAAACTGAATGCGTGTGCAGTAGTATAGATTCTACCAAAGTATTTATAAAAAGATGATAACAAACCAACTCAGTTATACGATAATCGTAACATACATGCATGTACCCCCCCCCCCCNGACCAATAACAATGGAAACGGAAGAGCAAGAGGATTTGCCGAATGATCAGTTGAATTGATGGCGTAAGTACAAACTAGGCTTAAGTATGATCTGGGCTTAAAGTATGAACTAGGCTTAAGTGTAAACAAGGCTTAAGTATCAAGTAGGCTTAAGTACAGACTAGGTTTAAGTATGAACTAGGCTAAATTATAAATTAGGCATAAGTATGAACTAGACTTAAGTATAAACTATGCTAAATGTTAGTTAGGCTTAAGTATAAATTAGGCTAAAATGCAAACTAGGCTAAATTATAAACTGAGCTTAAGTATAAACTAAGCGTAAATATAAACTACGTGTAGGTTTAAGGCAAATCTAATTTGAATCGTTTATGACGTAGAAATCTGACACTTCGTCTTCGTCATATGGCTTAAAAATACGACGCCAACTTTTACAGTGTGAAGGCCGCTTCGTTCGTTCAGAATGAAGAGCAGTGTGCAGTAACATGTGATTACATAATCAACCTTCCCACACTTTCTAGCATTGCATGACTCATACAGAACCTAGCCTACCGCTTGAGTCTTATATTAAACAAAGCGTTCGAACCCGACACGTCTATGTAAATGAAGAAGGCGAGTTATATCCGACCTTCTTGAGTTACTTTAGGCAGTATCTCTGGGATAAGTTGCTGGATACTGTTATAGAGTATCAAGTCGATTTGCTTGTTCGTGATTTCACGTAGTCGTACACTGCTGATATCTGTATTGTTCCGACGTTAACACTTTCATGGTTAATTGATGAAGTAACTTACAAAACGGTAACTGATCGATGACTGAATGATATACATGTATTTATAATAAATTTGAAGAAGCAGTAATTTAAAAAACATGTCCTGAGGTTAGAGTGGATCAGTGGCCCTTTTTTGGGGGGGGGGGCAGAATACTAAAGCGCCAAACACAACGTGGGCACTCTGACTTATTTTGTTTTTTAACAGCATGGCATGTCACTCAAAGTCACTTAAGCCTGCCGCACATTGGAGCTATATCTGCTGAGCAAAAAAGTCATTCGAGACGTTCACGGTTTGCTCAGCAGATAGCTCGCGTGTGCGCGTAATTTCGGTGAGTTTTTTGCCTCGCGAGGCAGAAAGCTCGCGTGTGCGCCAATTTTTCGGTGAGTTATCTGCTGAGCTAACAGTCTCGAATGACTTTTTGCTCAGGAGATAGCTCCAGTGTGCGGCAGGCTTTAGCCTTAGAACGTTTAAAGGTATTTGAAGTGTAGTTCGAGTTTAATTTGCAGTTATTCACCTGTATTTAAAAACTCACGTTGCTACCATCTGCTTCTGAATGATTAATTGTTTTTGTGAGGAGTGAGATCGTCGGGCAGTGACCAGGCATAACCACATCTGAGAGAAAAAGAACTTGACAGATACCACACGCCACGTATACTCGCCGTTACTCAGGTAACACAGGCCAAAAAGAGCAAGTTGACACTGTGTACTGTTATAGACAATAATTATTACTGCATTTATGTTAAAACAATGAAAAAGATATTATATAACAATATCCCTGTCATTGCCATTATTTAATTAATCTTCTGACTGTTCATCATCATGCCGTTATTATTGCAAAGCAACCGATAACATTATTCGAATAGTGTCAGTGCTCACTGACAATACAGGGTGGCCCAAAAAACCGCACAAGCAACCCTCGGTCCCAAACCACCGGTTTGAAAGAAAAGAGAATCTTTCTAGGAGAAAAAAATATCACCAAGATTCCTTTATTGTAATGCATTTTTGTAGTTCGTCTTGCTGCCACTAGGTGCCTCCCTCTACGTCGGCAGTCAAATAACGCATTAGAGATCCAATACCGTGCTCCTTTCAGTACTGAGTAACTTATTCGGCGAACTGCAGATTCAGTACGATTAGGGCCTCGACTTTGCTTTAAAAAGTAAGACTGGACCAAATCGGGATATCTTGGTGTCTTCTCTCTTTTAGAAGATTCTCCATCCAGTACTATAGCAGTTTTGGGCTCTGGCTAGTGGAAGTAACCTTGTGCAATTTATTAACTGGTTCAGGACAATGCCGGTAACTCGTCGTTTTAAGCCAAACTTGACGTACTGTTTGGCAAACCAGGGTCGATAAATAACCACTTTCTTCTGAAAATCGCTTGTAGGAGGCTCCTTTCCGCAAGGCCCCCTCCACTACACGATATTTTCGGCCCTGCTAGCTGCTCTGGGAGCGCTGCATAATTAATGAGCTAGACGTGCATCCAAGACTACGCTTACTGCATACACAGCAGTTAACTGTGCAAAAAAAACAGTTCGATGCCTTTAAAGCCGTCTTAAAATCTTCTTTGGAGGCATAGCCTACTCCCAATCGCAACTTTTCGACGCCTTTTGGCGAGGGCTGCGACGGCGAGTCGGAGGACGCCATCTTCATTTTCTGTTTGCATAATTAATGGGGTCTAATTAATATTCATTATTGTCTGCTTGCCATCTAAGACCAAATTTCTGTAATTCGGCAAGCATTTGCTTGCCAAATAACCACTTCCTTACTTATTAACAATATCACACTCTTCCTATTATTTATATTACTGAGTTAAGCGACTGAAGAGGAAATTACACTTCCTTCTATGAATGAACACCTCTTTGTACACTTATATCATACAGTATTTGTTGTCCATGATACACAGTTTCTATATCATCGAAATACAGAGTAAATATTAACTGCACTTCCGTTTAGAGGATATTGTAAATAGACTAGTTCCCGTTTTAGGATATGTTACGGTGAACAACTGCAAACAACATTCGGGTGATTTCGAAGATGCAAATTATACATTGTAACTCGATAAGTCGGTGAGATAAGTATTTGTCCTTGGGGGGATCTGAGGCATCGTCTCTGGAACTGCCGATAAGTAAATCAGTTGCTCGTTATATATTTGCGTGGGAAGTGAGCCATGAATGGATCTGCGGTTTAGTAAAAGTTCGGATTTGGACTGTCGCTCTCGCTGCCAACTCTTCTTTCGTCGGTGAAATCAGTGAAGACCGTCGCATGGGACAGTAAGCCGTGGTGCCTTGTACCTTGTGCCTTTGCAGGGGCAAATAAAAGATGCCATCCAAGTGAGGAACATGAGTAGCTTGTGATGGCCTCCTCCGTACTTACCAGGGCCAATAATGCTATAGCGTCGGCCCTGACGGAAAAATCACATACAAATGAAGACTTTTAGGCTACCTTCGGAGTCTGTTGGGAGCGGCAAATGTAACGCTAGGTTGCCGTCAAGGTGTACCAGAAGAGAAAGTCCTAGGAATGTATGTCCGGGACACAATAGTCTCCTATAGACCTTTGCAACAAAGATGGCGGTCTAACAGTTCTTACCATATGACGTCAGAAGCTCAATACCATTCAATGGCCGCTGACAGGCTAAGCTGCCAAGCGGGCAATGGGCAGGAAAAATAGTTCAGGAAAAATAATTGAGTGAGACAATGTGTTTGGTAGTGTCATATCATGGACTATGAATGGCCATGACGTCATGTGGGAAAACTAGTAGGGCACCATCCTTTTTGCAAAGGTCTGTTGTATGGCTATGTTTGAATGGTCATGGTCTCTATAGCCATACACCTTAAATCCCTCGTTGAACAATAACATCGGACTAAGATTCCAGGAGGACTTAGATCCCTGTCACACCGGGACACTTCTCCACAAGCCCATTTGTGATCTTCCACAGCAAAACTAGGCACATGACGCTCTTATGTACCTTGGAAGGTTGACACCAAAATGTTTGTCACTTTCACTATTGTCTGTCTATTATGAAATCTGAAACGATCTATTTCTTCCATTCTCTCCTGGTGCCATCTTAGTTCATTTAGGCTCACCTTCTGAGCGACATGTGCCTGGTTTTGCTGTGGAAGGTCACATTTGGGGACAGTTCCTCTTTTCCTTTTGACTTTATCTCGCGGAGACCTCGTGCCAATAGCCAATCTGCCCTTCATGCAAGAGTTTCTGAGACAACTTCAACCTTTCATGCAAAGGTCACGTAGGAAGCATACCTTTGTTCTTCGAAGAACATTCCTTCTTCCTATTTTAATAGTACTTGATTCTCTTATGCATTCCCCGTGTAAAGGACACTGCCTCAGCTGTCAAGTACAGTTGGAATGGACTATTCTTACTTTCGTATTAAGCTCTATCAAAGGGCCAATATAACATGATTATTTTTGTTATTTTCGAGATGCGCCTATTACCTTTCCTATAGGCCATTGAGCTTACAATATCATTCTTATCTGCTTTTTTAAGGTAATTTCTAATAGACATGCACTAAATGCCAATAGAGCTTTCAACATTCTGCCGAAGCAGAATCGTATGGCGCGACGTAACATTGCCAACTAAAGGGGTGAAGTAAAGGCGCCGCTCCACGTGACAGTTTTCTATCGAAAGTTTGCTGTCAGATAGTCAATTATCGCTGTCAGGCAGCAATGATTGCTGTCATACAGTACAGCCGTACTTATTGCAGCTGAAACATTAGCCGTACGTAACCCTACTTTCAGTTATCCAAAATACAGCAAAAAAACTACACGTACACTCAAAATGACAAATATAAGTAAAGTCGTCTCCGAATTTCACTCCTGGGACCTCTACTAGAAAGTGCCTGAGGAAGACCCTGGTTGGGATAGTAAGTTTGCGAAATTCGGAGACGACTTTACTGAGTTTGTACCCTACTTTCACATATACGTTAGTTATAGTAGCACTACATGGCGCTATTACTTCGGCTATCTTCCCCACAGATTATCAATGGAGACACTGCCTTTGATATTTGAACGCATCATTAAACACTTACCGCCACTTAACAGAAAGATGTGTATCGAATACACATTTTCTTGCCTTTTCGATATTAAAGCCGCACTGTGTTGAATTCAGAAAGTGCTTACGTCCTCCAATGTTAGTGTGGTGTTGAATGTACTATGCTTTATCTCTACACATTAGAGCTCTGCCTACAGTAGGCAGAGCTCTGCCTACTGTAGGCAGAGCTCTGCCTACAATGGGTCAAATAAATGAAGACTAGTAAATGCTTGTACTTGAATTTTTCAGTACAAATGCACTAGGCAAACTGTACAAATCTGAAGTAAAAGCATATGCTAGTCTTTTATTCATATGACAAAATGTGTGCTGAAACCTAGGGCTTAATTCTTTGAAGTACATATTGGGCAAACATTTTGGGGACCTTCACGAGGCTATGAGACCTCTACCTGCACTCTCCTAACACTTTGAAGATGCCGTTAAATTCAATACAGGGGGGCTTTAAGCAAAATAAGTTGACTATAAATACGTATATGTAAAGGACCAACGTGCTCTGACCTTGCTCTTTTTATTCCTGTCGAAACGATTCAATGAAAAAGGCGCTCCAGTTGCAAATAGTCAGCGGATAATACATCAAAAGCAAATATTTGAGATAGCATGAGAGCCTGACATGAAAGCGAACAAATTCAAATCGGCCAGCGCGTCGTTCCACATTATCTACCCAGCATCTTGACTTAAACGGCAACACTTGTAAAACTCAATGCATCAGAAAACGACATCGCGAATCACTATCATTAATAGATTCCAAGTAGGATTAAATAACTACATTATCCATTGATCTATTAGTGCTATAAATCAAAACCAACATGACTGGGTTTAACTTCCGTTGGTGTTTGCGAAGCGGCTGCTGCAGAGATCCGTTGGCGGATATCTGTCGTCTAGTTTTTCATTAAGAGAATTTCCGGGTCCTTTATGTTTTTATCCGGGGATAAAACTAGTCCTTGAATGTGGCGTTTTGCCGTGTGGGAGGGAGCCAAACTAAAAATGGAAGTTTTACAGCTCCATCGCCTTACGGATGTTCGGTTTGCCCTGCCCAGTATAAATGTTTTAACCGGTTTTTAGGACACCTCTGGGGCTATCGTATTAAATAAAATACGCCGTATGATTCAAAGTCATTTAATTTTGTACTCCACGGAACAAGGTAGTAAAGACTACGATTTTTTTTTTACATAACCCAAGATGCTGTCGTCTTACGACCCTGGCAAGTAATGCGTCCTCGAGGAAATGAAGCTGAGGTAGATTATCAATAATATATTCAGATTAAAGTGCTACTTTAATGGATAAATTTTTTTCTGTGCATAGCACATAGAGTGAGTCAGACCAAAACGTTTTCTAAGAAGTTATTTACCTCATAAAAATGTAACTTGACATGCATCTCTTACAAAGTAGATTTTCCCAACAGGTTGCCTGTAATTACCATAAAATCGCTCATACTAGGATCGGGGGGAGGTTTTGGTGTTTGGTACCAATGGTGGCTTTTTGCGTGGAAAAACGTCATGATATCACTGTGGACCCACCAGCTGCAACTAGAGATGTCCTCACTTAAGAACGTGCAAAATGATACCAATGACATCATGCAGAGTCGGTATCGGTGGTTCGCAGGTCAGGACCCCATTTGAACAGGATCCTACGTATTGTGTCCACAGTTAGTTGATTTGTGACGGACATGTGTGCGTCCTATTCCTACCAAGTGGGGACACATAGCCACATATGTGGCATGCCATCATTAAGACTGTGTAACCCTAGCTTTCTAATATGTTGACCTACATGTAGAATGGGTATATTCAATCATTTTCGTTAATCTCAAGTTCCTGCTTAGCCCACAGTAATGATACTTTATTGTAGTCTGCATACATGTATCATGTACTCTTCACAATGCCCACAACATGTAGACTAGCTGCCATCGCCGCCAAGTTTACGACTCGCCTACATCTATCGCAAACACCAACACCAATCCCCTTACATATACAAAGTACTTCATCTAGGTAATCTTCTACACAGAATCCCAAGTCGGGATTTTCATACCATTATTTGAATGAAGGAACCATACTGTTAAGGCCAAGTACGTGCTGATGGCGACTTTTTCCTGTCTACCTTCCGCGTAGTTAAGCCACTATGATTAATTATCCATCTAAAATCCAAGCTCACCACAATTATTGCTCCTTTTATGCTTGGGCGTTGTCGACAAGGCACGATGTCCAGTCCATCAAACACCGTCCTCGGCTCTTTGTACGTGAAACAAAAAACCGTTAGGGAAAAAATGACACCTATTTTCATGGCGTTTATTGTCGTTTAAAGCCGATGGTGTACGATATCAGGAGCTCGTAAACTTAAATGATTATAACGATTACCTAACGTGGGCCGGTGTAAATCAAGGGATGTCTGAGAACTTTGCGTCTGTGACGCATTCTGTGTCTTAGTTGGATGTTCCCGTACGGGGTAGGATTAAATGTGAGCTCCGTAAAGTACCGTCGCCCATAGGAGGCCTGTCGAGTGCCAAATAGTGGACGTGTATCCTCTGTGTTAAGATATAAGGCTGACCCTATCCCATCAGCCAATCATTCTATTCCTTAGTGAGTAACAGGTGTTCTGATTGGTTCCCACGTTCTTACACTCGACTATGCAAAGCATTGACAAGAATGGGTTTTATCGCCAACTGAAACTCAACTCTTTCGAGATACGCGCTCTCAAAAAGAAATAAAAATGTGTACTCTTTCGAAAACGAAAGTGGGAAAAACAGAACCTCTCTACTAAACATTACTCGCGGCATATGTTAGCTTTGATCGACAACGCATTGGTAACACCATCACTTTCCGTCGGGTTTAATTCAATTTCGAACTCGCATCACAATTTCATTATTGGTTGCTTCTCAAATACCATGCGAGTTGAATTTTACTTGTAAACACGACATTGTAAATGAAGCTTGTCTCACGCACCGGATTCAAAAACCGATGTTTCACGCCCACTCTGTACATGTCAAGTGAGGACATACAGGCGGTGTATTCTACCGGAACCTGTCGGAAGTTCTTTCTCGTCGTAAATATGTACATGTATTTGAAATTTCCTATTCAAATTCAAT
>NMRB01000532.1:95802-131067 GCA_002633025.1 Notospermus geniculatus
ATTCATTTTATTTTCCCTTAGACATCCAATATTCGCGTCGTTTGGGAATTATTGAACGTCGCATCGATCACCGCCGACATTTGGTGTCGACATCATCAAGATATTTGGTTTTATTATCGGAAACTCGCGCGTTTGTAATTGCAACAGCACCTGCCATCTTGTAGCAATCACTTTTTGACACCTCGCAGCCTATTCCGAGGCAAACTGCGTAATGACGAAAACAACACCGGAGCGATATAAAAAACGGAATCGATGAGTGAGCGGCGTATCCGGAACTTGGAGCGTACTGTACGACATTATTTAAGACGATGAGACAAGTGTAGAAGGAGTATCTCTTACATTGGAGGCAGCTCTGGATGCGGGATAGGTTGACATACGTTTTGGCACAACGGATGAGACATCAAAAGCTTTTTTGTCTTCAGATCGTCTTTCTCTCTCTCTGTGTTGACAGTTGGCGCTAGCTTTGTATCGTTTTGTTGCAGCGTAATATTGACGGAGCCCATGTAGGGAGCCTCAGTGCATCTGTACGCCATTCCTAGTCGCGGATTCGCCATCTTGACTTGAAACCATGTCGTCTGGGTGAACACGTCATGTCATATGTACCCTTAAACCAGTTTTCTGGAAAGCAACATACGGGAGAATCCGACTTACCGGTACCTCGACGCAAGTCCAGGTCATGAAAATTTTGTAAGTTCTAAAAATATTGTAATATAGTAGGGGTAGCATATTGGTAGATGGAACAGCTTAGGTATAATACAAGCTGTTCCATTTACCATTATGCTACCCCTCGGCCTCTATATTACTGCATTATTAGAACTTAGAAAATTTTTATGACATGGACTCGCGTCGCGGTAAGTTGGACTCTCCCGTAGGTGGACAGTGATTTCAATGCGGAAAGAACACATTTCCCACTGACACAGTCCGTTATCACCGTGAACTCATCATTGCATGCCACATTCGGCCTGATGTTAACACTGACTCCCAACCTCCCTGACCATGACAGAACGGCGTTTTACAAATTCAAGATCTTTGCACCAAAACGTGACAGGCACCCTGGGGTTGAAGAGAATACCTGGGAACAGCAAGCAGAGAGGTGCAATTGTCTCCCAACACACAATGGCAGCAACCTTAGATTTCTGCATCCAACTTCATTCGAGGGGATGTTACAGCATGGATGCAGTGCATCTCAGCTTCGGTGTCAGCTTACAAGTAAAGAGACAAACAACGCATTGTTCGTCGCGACTGAATTCAAAACGGGGTAGATTACACGAAGTTCAAAATGACTGTAATTTTCCGTTCGCTCTCAGCAGAAGTGTTAAAAGACGCTGTGGAAATCCGAATCTTTCATTACTTTAGGAGATTATCCCCAAGCGTCTTGTTGCTACATGTCATTTGGCGACCGATCAACAATAACAGACGATGTCACAAGATTCCTCGTATTGTTTGCTCTTTAGAAGCTGCTAAAAGGCGCGAAGCATCACATGATGTCTGAGACTCGGCTTATTGTCTGTTCATTAGAGTACGGAAGTCATAATTGAGGGCTCTGTAAACTGGCCATCTTGTTTGCTTGGGAACAGTTGCTAATGCGTGAAAGGAGGGCGGATGGGAGGCCTGGGAAGCCTTCATTTCACGGCCACCCTCGGGGGTGGAAATGCGAAAAATCATAATGCTTGGTATTACAATGAAATATGATTTGACAAGTACTCTAAGCTCCCACTTACCTGTCCCATTCCTGAACTCGGAAAAAATGACCAAATCCTACGTTGAAGATATCGCATGCTATCATTTTTTGCCAGGCTCGGGAGTGGGACAAGTAAGTGGACATGACATTACTGTTTATGACCATACCCCCACCCCATTATCTTCAACTTAGGATTTAGTCATTTTTTCCCCGACTTCAGAAATGGCACAGGTAGGCTAAGTGGGAGTTTAGAGTATACATGTATGTGTAATTGACTGAAAATACGATGTTCGACCACAGAACGTAAAGTAGGCCTACCGATGTTGTAATAAATGAGAATGCCTCTCGTATGCCAGTGCCCCCTTTATTGCTGGCGGACACTCAAACCCAGAAAGACAATGTTTATCAGTGCCTCGCCCACCGTGAGGTGGCGGCTTTTTTCGTTAATCTTTTGTTACGGAGCATTGGCAAACGGGGGAAGTGAAAAATATTACACCGGCTGTTCCAATTTAGAGAAGCCGTATTCCCCGGGCTACTGCTGCATTACGTCAGACTTTTGGTCTGGCCTGTTGACGTCATCTCAAGGGAAATCCTAAGGACAACCGGGAATCCTGAACACGCATCATTCAGCCTCGTTTTCAAACGTTAGCGCTTAGTACCCGTCCCGGTCTAACCATGTACGTTCAGATCCGTAATGTCTACCACAAAAAAAAGTTCTACCAAAAGAGAAATCGATTTATATGTACTTTTTTGATCCATGGATGCATGGCTTGCGAAATATCAACTCGAGCAAACTTTGCCTTCCCAGACTATGACGACCCGTTATTTTCCCAGACTGAATCCTCGGATGTCTCTTAACCACGGCCCTTCAACAAACCTATCCTCCCCTGGCACCTATTACCACGGGTCTAAGATATCAATGTTTACCTAGCTAAATCAAAAGATACATATTTCACAGATATCATACTTAAAGAAGATACATATCGTGTTAATGTGATACTTATGGTACAATAATAGTGTTGACACGTCTCTTCATATATACTTTACTTAGTCGCAGCTTATAAAACAGTGTCGTATGTCAAGTTGAGACATGGGGAAGATACTTCAATGGGTCTCTTGTCGACACAGGATGTTGAAAAATGGTAATTTTGAATTGACGCTACTTTTCATGACTCTTCTATCAAACTGGGAGTCCGAAATGATGGTCTGACGAGTCAACCACCAAATGTGGCCGCGAGAGCTAAAACTGGAGTAACAAGCAAAGTACTTGTTTACCTTGTGATCACTGGCTTAATGATGATGTATCATGACTTTATTGTTTACATTCAATGTTTGTAAACATTGATGTTTACGTTATGGTATTTTGGACTTTTGGGACAGGCCAATCCACCAAATTGAATACAATGTACTTTCGGTATCAAAATAATTTCTAGAGGGGCATGCCGCCAACAAATTACTCATAAGACAAAGAAAGACTGGACACAAACGAACAAAATGTAAATAAACTGCAATGATTTTCGTGGCCCGCGAAAATACCCGCGTGATACATTATCTTTAAGTTAGATGTGGGAACGTTAGATGTTTTGTACTTTTCCCTCACTTTGATGTTATTTGATCCACTGTCGGCAGGTCGTTGGATCTTTCATGCCATTCAACCTAAGACAATGATGTACCACTACCTTTCTCACGATCGATCGTGTACTTATGAAATACTGACAGTTTATCCATAGCCTCGCATCAAAAACACGTTACAAATTAAGCCATCCTTCATTATCCACTGTCTCGCGACCAAGTGCACCTTTTCATGCCCGGCCGTCCGGCGTTATCTGCTCTTTTTATAACGAAAAGACATCGGTAGCACTTCGCTTGTTCATCCAATGTCTCCGATAGACAGATATTGAGTATCTTTCCCTCTGAATCTATAAATCGGATTCGTACTTCGCAGGGAAAGCCGCTTGACAGGAGAATTATTGATAATCTCTGAAACAAGTGACAAAATCATTAAAGGTCGCTTGATATTCAGATAACATGGGACGAGCTCGATAAACAGGTATTGAGTGGCAACTTCTGGGCGAGACATTTACAGTCGCCGAGACAAACTCTTCGACGGCCACGATATTTTGTTTCACTTCAAGACTGCTAATGCCGAATAAGCCGCCATCTTGGATGGTCACGGTTCGGGCTTGTTTAAATCAAACCGTTGACCATGCGTACAGGATGCATTCCCTAATTCATGTTCCACAAGCCCTGAAACGCTTCTCAGTTCCTTCACATACCCATTTCCCTATGGGCTGTATAAAATCGCCCTGTACCGTGCGTCCAAACCCACGGGTCAAGGGAACTAACATGGGTACAGCAAACTCACTCCGAGAAAGACGGGCCTACTGTAAAAAATAATCCCAAATCGGGTCGTTGGTGAGATTTTGACCTGGAAGGTTCGTCCAATATGCATTTTTTGCCCATTTACTCTTTCTAGTACATTGTAATACAATTTCGTCATATCTTTGATACCACAGGTCATCCAAAGTTAATTGAATCTTCCCAATATTTCATGTTTTTCTCGTCTATACTGTCAGCAAAAGCTGAAGCCCTATTGGCTTGATAAAAGGTCTTGATATAACTGGAGAAAATTGTAAAGGATAAAGTGCAAAATAACTAATTCACTGCGTCATCTTAAAATTTAAGAGCTTTTCACGTGCTCTGGTAATTCATATCTGGTTTTCATTGGATACTTCCTCAATGGGGGCCACACGCACCAAATCCATGGAACACTTTTGAATTCTCAAAAGTCTCACGCAGACATTCAACTTTGACAAATAGCTCTGCTACAAAACTGGTTATTACAACCTTTGATGAGTAGCAGTGTCATTGGGGTGAAAGTGACATGAAGCTTCCCCAAGAGGTGTAATTTACGCACCTGCCCTGAATGGCAAGAGTAGCGTCGCCGCAATTAACTCTTCAATGACATCTTGATGAGGTTGGTGTGAATGTGTGAAGTCTTCTCATTGGTCATTATGCCCGCGGAATGCAATTGCAATCTCGTGATCAAAGTCAGCAGAAAATAAGTGTCGGAATGCGGAATGGTCAAATAAAACGTAATGATGAAGATGAATTCATCCAAATATCCCATGTTATCATGTCGAGGAAACACCAGGCGTTGGCCAGGAGTTTCAAAAGTAACTTATTCTTGGTCTATCTATGCGTTGAAGGTAAACAGTATCGTCGATGATAGGTGTGCCTAATCTCGGGGCCGTATGCACCTACGAAGATTATCTTGAACTCAGGTTGAGCCACAACTTTTCCATTGTCACATCATGCTCTGGCAAACCTGAACAATTGAAAAGCTGTGGCTCAACCTGAGTTAGCCTTGGTTATACCTGTCTGAAAAAGCCCGGACTTTTCGAAGCCTGGGTCTTATCTTTGTTACGTTCCAATTACTTACATTTCGAAAGCAACATTGACCAACGAACTGACGAAATCCCACGATCACCGTATAAAGATGGAAAACTCAAGGAGCAGACGAATACTGACGTCATTGAAATCCGAAAATGGTGACCAAAACCGATGGAAATGATGAATTTCTGTGTGATGAATTTCTGTGTGATGGTGACTATTTGTGTAGTCCTTTAGTTAAGGGGGAATAAGATTCATGAGTGGTAAAATTTGATGTCATAAGCTACATGTAGGCCTACCTGTCATCCCTTCCAGGAACTATCGACATCATTCCATTTTTGGGTTTCTATCGATCTAAGCAGCCAAAATGTAGTCAAGTTTTGATCAT
Organism: Notospermus geniculatus; assembly: GCA_002633025.1. Classification (NCBI taxonomy): domain Eukaryota; kingdom Metazoa; phylum Nemertea; class Pilidiophora; order Heteronemertea; family Lineidae; genus Notospermus; species Notospermus geniculatus. The sequence continues at coordinate 101,265 of NMRB01000532.1, forward strand.
CTTGTTGGCATAATAAGATAAGATGATTTTTTATTGTAATACAATGCTGATTTTTTTTCGGGAGGGAAACGAAAGCAAAATTATGTTTGACAACTGATTACACTCGAAGTGTTTTTTTCGGCCGGTTCGAATCCACTCATGGTCTCATTGGAGAGAGTTGAAAGCAATGTGGATTAAATGCTAAGACTCAGCGGAAACACAACCGAAATTCGTTCATTCAAGTTTACTGATTCCAATACGCGTTTCTTATCTTCAACGGTTATGGGGAGTGTTATGCAACACGACACACAGTGGTATCTTACTCAATTATGTGGAATTGACAAGGGATGCTGGACGAGTTCTGATTGGTCTAGCGAGAAGTTGCAATCAACGTTTTCGAGGAGAACTTGGTACGGGCGAACACAAAGCATCAATCACAGTTTCGGCCTCGTGATGAGCCACAGAAAGTGGTTCTAATCCCAACCTAGCTTAATCAAGCGGCAGAACAACTCGCGACTTGTAGAAAATGGGAAGTTTTTATTCGCACATCTTGATGTGAATTATTCACGACTCGCTGAGTAATTTGATTCGAAGAGCCCGGCGCAAAATCGATGTGTGGCTCCGTAAACATGGTGCATCTCCCTTGAAGGAGGCGCGAATCTGGCCTATTAATTTACGTATGCCTACCCCTTGCCTCTTCGGCCCACTCCAACATCGAATTCATCAAAGATAAACAAATCGAAACGCCTGCTCCGGCGTTTTCTTTCTCATTCGGAATGTCTCTTGATTTAGCTTCAATATTTCTTCGCTGGGAACGGCTTTCTCGAGCAAACATAGCGAGTAATGAATGTCAGAATATGGATTGGGCTCGGCCTATTGCTGTCAGAACTAAACAGACATCCACACAAGTCGATACCACGCATAGATCGTTGCATAATATGAATGTGCTCCTTACCATTCCAGTTTGATGCTAAATAGTGTGTCGGAAGTGATTCAAATTTGCAAATTTACTCTGAATATCCCACGGTATGCATTATGTGTTGTTGTTTTTGTTATATATGCTGCATCATATCTTCGACCTTTTATGAAACAGAATAACGAAAAAAGTACATAGGATTACACATTATAGACTCATACTGGGTGCCACAGCGGGCACTCTATGGATCACATNTTAAACCGCGATTTCTCGCCCCTTCAGGTGCTCTCCAACAGATTATTCGTCCATTCTGAGCACTACAGCTCAATTCAATAGGACATTGAAGAAGAAAATGAAACTCATCACCGACCCAAGCAATCATACTCTCTCTGACTCACGAGTACCCAGAGATAATGTTAGTAATAAATAAATTCATATAGCTAGCTGTGTTGGCTTCGGCTTTTCCAACAACTACGGGTATTTGGTTTGGAAATAATGCTTGTAGGGCCAAGTGAAGTACCTCTTTCTTTGCGATTGTCGACCACGTTGGGCATATTAAAGGTCGAGAACGCTCTGTGGTTTTATTGAAATCAATTACTTTTTGTATACATGGTAGAGACTAATATGCGATTGCTGATCAAACGCAAATGAAAACGCCTCGATCCCCTTCAGTTGCCTTTGGTACATATTGCTGTAGGTTGATCGCTGGATCCAACTGACAATAGTGTACGCAAGTTTGGCAATTTCGCTTCTGCACTGCAAAGCCAAACGCAGATTCCTTCCACACTGTTGCTCATAAAGTTGGAATATACTGGGAATTTCCATTCATTTCCAAAAAAAAAACGTTTTTCTGAATTATTTTTGTACGTGTAGGTCGAATTTAATGAAAATTAATTATCAGCTGATGGAGACATTACGGGGGCAATGGTTGCTCGCGTCTGATACACAGTTTTAAAGAAATCACCCTCAGCGCCCTGATGTGCGTAGCAATTGAGTTCCTGAATTTGTTTTGAAAGTTAAATTCTTACCCTCAACCAAAACCGCTAACAAAAGTCATTTATCACCACTTGCTAGAAGCTTTCCAAGCCGATTTTCAAAAGCGGTAATTTTCACCAGAATTCGGGCAGCTCCCTACATCCACGGCGCACTGGTTTCTAAACATCAGCCACAGCAACCGATGTCCCGTAATGTCACCATCCGCTGGTAAAGCTTCGTTGAAATCGACCCACATGCAGAGAAAAACGTTTATTGGAAATGAACGGAAATTCTCAGAATAATCAAACTTTATGAGCAAAAAAGAGACCTACAAGATCAGCATTAATGCCATCACTGGGAAGGGGATGGGAAAGGGTTCCAAGGCTAATGCCAATTTGCCAAAGTATATTATCGACAGCCAGCACTTGCAGACTTGTCGACCGTTCAAGTAAAAACCACTTTAAAGGTATTATATGAAACAGGTGTGCACTCGGTAGAAATATTGAAGTATAGATTAATGAAAAAAACAGACCACAGGTAAACAATAAAACCATGATAAGTGCTTCAATAGGGCAAATGGAGAGAGGAAGTAATCGAATGAATTTCTCTCTCTTTATAGACAAGGTAATTGAATGTTTTTCTCATTAGAAAATAGTAGAATCACCTGTTGAACTGTCGTTCTCGCAAATAAACCAAGGCGCCGAGAAAAATATGAAATGACCATTGCCTTGTTTGCCCAGGAAATATTATACCCAATCCTAACTTGCCTTGGCAAACAGTGTTTAGTGGAACGAAGGGGTCAGCTGGAACTTGCCCGTACGGTGTTCAGTGATGGTATAGTGTTCAGTGAATTTGAACACCGAGTCCCACACTTACATGGAATACATGTACATGCACAATGTATGTCATTCCCATGACAGACCGTCCAACATCACTTCCAACTCACTTGAGGCCTAAAACAAATTTGCCTCGGCAAATTCTGTAGCCTACAAGGAACGGGTCAGTCCCAACTTGCCATGACAAATGGAAGGAATGACTCAACTTGAAGTTGCTGCACTGTAAAATATTATCCGTTTTTATGGGTACGGACCCGTCGGTACACATACCAACATGGGAACGCCAAACTCATTCCGAGTTGTATGTCCCCATATGATGGGTACAGCGGGCCCGTGGGAAATGGGCTTAAAAATTGGACAAGGAATTTGCCTATTGTCATGGATGGGTACGCTGTACCTACATGTATTTATTTTTACAGTGTGGACAGGTAGTGTTCACTGGGTCACAATCTAATCACAACTTGCTTGATTATTCGATAAATCGGAAAGTCGTCTCCGAATATTTCGCATCGACCCCAATCGGGGTCTTCCTCAGGCGCTATGTAGAAGAGATCCCAGAGGTGAAAGAATTCACCTCTGGGATCTCTTCTACATAGCGCCTGAGGAAGGGGTCGACCATTTGCGAAACATTCGGAGACGACTTTCCGATTTAGTATTGTATACTCTGAGTCGTTTTTGTGCTGTTTTTTGGATATCTGCTTGATTATTCGACTATCGGACTGAAATTGGCAGGATACACACCCTGCAAAATGTCAGAGCAAGTGACATGCCACGACTGTTGCAAACCCAATTATTTACTTCTGTGTGTATTCCTAATATTCATGAATATTCACACTCGTCTGTGTATATCAAGTGCAACCGCAATTTGTCACTGTAACCCAAAATGGCACTCCAGCGACCGCCATACTGTGATGTTGGTCAATTTTTCGCAATAATATCTGAGAAAGTGCTAGCGGTTTGGTTCCAATAACGGAATCCTGTACCATGCAATTGACCACAGCCCAACAGTACATCACATGGAGATTCAGTACAAGGTCTCTGGTATTTTCGTCGTGAAACCATCATGAATACGACTACTTGTAACTTCACAGAGGGCCGATACTGTTGTTTGTAAGTGCCTGCTGTATTGGACAAATTCAGGCAAATTGCTGGGAGTTGTTTTTGGAGGTGGTTGAAATTGAGTTTGCAAGTGTTCGCACAGAACTGACGAAAGCGGGTGAGAAATCACAGTTGTGAGCACCATTGAGTCCCAGTCATTCCCCGTATTCAGATTTTCAAACATTGAACCATTTAGCAAACGTTGCGGTTTGGAAAGAGTAAAAACTAAGGACGCCGATCTGGCATTATCAACATCGCAGTTGACGGTACTTTTTATCGTATTTCCGTCCGTTTCTCGCTCCTTCTCAGAGGCGGCGCTGGCGTCAGCTTTCTTCAGCCGAATGTTGTGAATCGATACCAAAAACTTTCTTTTTGCTATTGGTTGCTGACCAACTATGATATTTTCAAGAGTTTGTATTTCTATGAAAAAAGGAAAGTCGACAGTATACGTAACACAAACTTCGTCGTCTGAAGCGACCCGATGATTTTTTTAAAGTGAATTACTTGGCAGGACTGTACGACTTCAAAATTCTTCCTCGTTTGACTCGAGCCAATATGGTAAACTGCTTGTTGGTGACAATTTTGGAAAGTTTGCTGTCTTATTATGAAAATTAGACAGTACATATTTATCGGTAGATCATCAGCAATTGTAGCACTTTCAATTTAACCCTTGTGTGTACCACAGGTAGTTAAGTAGAATAAAATCACAGAAGATTAGGCCTACATAAAAATATTACAAAATATGCCAAAACGATTAGTGCATCTTATAGCCTACATTGGTTTCATCTTCTCTCCGATAGTCTTCTTCTTGCAATTATACAGGGTCATAGCATTTTACCTTTATTTTTGATATAAAAACCGAAGTCGTCCTCCAGAAATTTTGCAAATTTTCGACCCCAACTGGGGTCTTCTTCAGGCTGGCACTTTCAAGTCGAGCTACCAGAAGTATTTGCAAAATTTTTGGAGAACGACTTCGGTTTTTATCATTTTGTGTGTCGCCTTTTGTGCCTTATTTTTGGTTACCTTTATTTTTGAATCATTCTGTACAGTTATTGACAGAAACCTAAAGCTACAACAACATACATCGCGATGGCAATACTGCACGTATCAAATTCATACTTGCAAACGAGGAGGCAATTTCGATTTTGAATCAGAATCGTCTGAGAGACTTTTAAAGGGTCCTTAGAGAAAGATTTGACGTAGTTTTCAACACGGTTAAGAAGGTGATGAATGAAATACGTCTACAGAAGCATTAACCATGCTCAAAAAACAAATGGAACGTTATCTTGTTTTGTGATATTCGACACTTCCACCGATATTGAGTAGGTGGCGCCGGCAGTATCATGTGATGAAAATAGAATCCAGTAAGTTTTATTTTTTTGAGTTTATTCAACATTCTGTCAAAATCTATAACATTCTGTGCCAGAGAAGGCATATTTAAAGCACAATGTATTGGCCATTTGGATTTTTACTGCCTTATGCTCGCTGTACACGATCAAATTTTTCATCCAATTTTCTGAATATTCTCAATAAAGGCCTACATATACATGCACTGAAACAGCAATAGGCCCGGAATCTGAATTTCCAAAAAATTGGATAAAAAATTTCATCGTGTGCAGCGGGCATTAGTACAGATTCATGTGAACTAACTGGTAGGCCTATGAACGCCTTGGTTATTCCACTTCTCAGTTTGACACTACAAAATATTGAAGTTGAAGCGCGAGACCTGTTTTTTCCGTCGTACATACATGTAGTATGTTTACGTACTTCCGTTGTTTTATGGTTGTGCATTACATCATAACCGACGAAGACGCAGGGTCCAACCAATAAGAATATCTGTACAAATTATTTTTTAGTGCTTTGTTTATGTGAAATAACACAATGCGCCGTGTTATAAACCAACTCATTGCAACAAACTGTATGGCTCCATAGGGGATTAAACTTTTATCTAAATAAAGATAGGAATTGTGATATTTTACAGGTAAATGGATTTTTGAGAGTGGCAATAAAAAGGAAACTGTTTATAGAATTTATTACAATATGAATATTTGATACATGTATGTCTGTTGTTTTTGCACTTTTAGGAGCAACTTTACAGGGAACGTACCAAAAATAGACGCCAGGCCAGATTTTTTTGTGAGAAAGAAACAGTACACTCATGGATGAATGTACATACATGTATTTGAATTTGAATTCGATAACTTTATTGAGCACCATGTAGGCGGGTTCCAAATCATTCTCGTCATTTCGCTCCTGCATTGAGATACGCATGAGAACCTACCGATATATGATGGACAGCGTGCAAACATGATTGTTGTAACCTGCAGTTTTTCTACTTGTTCATTCTCAGCGGACTCGCTCAGCAATGCCGGACATGACGACATCACCGCTGTCTTTTCATAGAGAACGTACCCCGGGATCAGATTCACCCGGAGCGATGATGAATGCACACAACAACAACTGGCCCGCAGTGAATATCTGCTCCGTGCAACTGGCCCGCAGAAAATAGCCCATCGCCTGCCTAGTGAGAAAACAACCCCGCCCTAGTGGCCGATTTATGATAGAATTTGCTCCCTGCAAGTCACAAGGACTCGGTAGGCGAGGTTGACAACGCGCTGAGTGTCCATCTGGGTTCAGCCCCCGACTGCTGGTCCCAACAAAACATAACATCGATTTGAACTGAACGAATTCCGGAATGCATCGATTCTGCACACGAATGTCGGCTGCTATTAGTTACTGAACGTACTCCAATGAACCCGAACCGCTGGATGGTCATGGTCACGTGACGCTGAGGATTAGCCATATACTATCCGGGAGCTGTCAATCACGTGGACAATGGAGCATGCGTAATATGCATCAAGATCATAACACCTTTCATTGATCTCAGATGACGGAATCGACGACGAACAAATGCTAAGTCAAATCGCATTCGACTTTCCTTAATATATTTGTCTTCGCTGGCTCCAATCACAGAATCACGTCACGTGTCCATAGATGTTCGGAGGGCATTCGGTGCAAGCTCCGTGGGCCTATTGTCCATTTGATCAGCGTTTATATTGGAATTGTCCTGGGATGCAGAGTCGACATTTTGCGACCTTTCGTTACAGTCTCGTTTCAGTCCATCGCGGTCTGTTTACCTTGGGCTGTGTTTATCAAGGTGTCCCGTCAATCACTGTACACCAACAACATCGGTCAGGCCGGAAATCAAACGTTTGACTGCTCAGACGGGGAGATCTAGGTGTGGTTGTCCGAGGGTAGGATACAGAATGTGAGCCAACTAGAGCGTTTTGATTGGTAGCCTACCTGTTACAGAGTTTCGCCAGAGGGTACTTAGGGTACTATGCTCCTAGCGCCCTTAAAGGAACAGAAAAGGGCCATTTTCTTTAATTTCATGGGGTTTTTGTTGATTTTGAAGAAATTAGTACCCTCAAAAAAAGTTCTGGCAGGGACCCTGCTGTACACATTAGAGAGTATACCCCTTTTAGAAGTGAGTCGGAGTAACGACCATGGCTTGCATGACACATTTTGGAACGCGAATCTGGTCCACCTTACCTCAACTCCACTAATCACAACAACGTTGAAATGTCAAAGTATGAAAATTCTCTCAAAATCTCTATTCACCCATTATTCTAATTGATAGCACGTCATTATATGTTGGTGTACACCTCTATCATACCACAAATGCAGGACGCAAATGATATAGGGATCCTGCGGACCGTCAGCACTTTAGTTTTTTGCAGAAATCTCCTTAGGAACAGTCAAAAGACAGCAACGAAAGTTCACATGGAACTCTATAAAGATGAAGAGATTGTCCGTGCGACTTCGATATTGCCACTTTTCGATATCCTGGTTCAATGGGAGGTTACCTTTACCTATTGCACTTGTCCAGTTCCGCTTGGGTGCTTCTAGCCAACTAAGCGAAGCAATAACAGTATTTCCCGTCTCATTCTCTCCTGTTGCTGTAGTCAGTACAGTTATTTGTCGTCCTTTGGTATTGGATTTAGCCATTAGCCATTGAACTGCAATGAAGTGAGTTCAAACTGTAGTGCATAAGTTCCAAACGAATGTCCCAACTTGTGGCAGTGAAATTTGGAACTTTGACCACTGTGACCTTGAAAAGTAGGTCAAATCGAAACCCGGGATTTATGTGATGTTGTCTCATCAGAGCAACCCACTATAAATATTTCATGATTCTAGCTAGCAGCGTTCAGGAGATATGGCCAAAAGAAGGTTTTCACCAAGCGCCCCCTACAGGCCAGAGTGTAAAACTAGCAGCACCAACTTTCGGTCCAGAGATAGTTTTTACCATAGGGTAACTGTACACCAAGTTTCAGGTTTCTAGGCCAAGCGGTTTGGAAATGTGCCACCCCTGTTAACGACGACGATGGACGCCGACGTACGACGGACGACACACCATAAGAAAAGCTCACCTCACAGAGGTGAGCTAAAAAGGCAGATGGCAGCGACGATAATGATAATGCTAATGCTGCTGCAGCAGATGATGATGATGGTGACAATGCTGAAGTTCATAATTGAGCATTAGTAGATGGACTAATGGCAACACGATGTAACCTTAGTGGGACAATGGTCACCAGTGGCACTGGGTACAGGTTGATCAATACTGCTTCAACAGTGTTCCCGATGACCGGTCCGTGCCTGGTAACTCATTTTAGGTTTGGTGCGATTAGCAAGGGTTTCTTTCTTTGGTTCAGTGACTGCTCTGACCTGGTAACACCACAGACGTGAAATACCTGAAGATGTTGAACTGGGTGATGGTCAGATCGTGGACGGATACCTTGGGACGGTGTTCGCGTTGGAACCATTCAGCCCATTGCGGCGTCGGCGCAGAATATTAGATGATGGCCAGATCGTGGATCGCGAATACCTCGGGACGGTGTTTGCGTTGGAACCATTCAGCACGTTGCGGCGTCGGCCAGTGACGGGCCGCATTCTGTATGATGTCTGTTCGTGTGAGCATGCAATAAAACAGTCAGCGAAAATGAACAAACGCTTTGTTTTGTCATTCACCATTCACAGCTCTTTTCGTAAAAACAATGCCCTATATGCCTGATAATTGTAGCACTGGTCAGCCAATCACGTTCGGAGAGCAGCGTCGCTGCGGGATCGTTGTATTCCACCGGAAGTAGGAAAGACGGGATGAAAATGGACGCTATGCTGTTCATTGTCCTCAAATTCTGAAATATTAGCTCAAAATGAACGTGATTTGGCTTGATTACACGATTTTCATGACCTTCTTTAATATTGATTTCAACCTCCAATGTATGAATACATTTTTGAATGAAGTAATCAAGACTAAATATAATAGATATTGTCTTCTGATATGGAAGTCATGAAATGGCAACTGCTGAATCATTGTTAGACGGTGACTTATCGTCATCGCCAGCCATGGAAATGATCCGTCCAGACTCGAGCACACGCTGAGCTGTTTTCCGATTTAACCGATTGTGGACTGCAACAACGCCACATCATTGTGTAGCAATTCCTGCTGGGCGGTTCAGTTGAAGGTCATCAATCAGTTGATTTTAAAAATACAGGGATATTGAAGAGAAGCCACAAGCAAGGTCTAACCTAGGAGATAACCATTAAACTGATGTAGCTTTTACGAATTCCACGCCGGGCGTGTGTTCAAATACGTTAATTCACTGCATCAGGGGAACAGAAATTCTGAGACCAAAATACAGACGAGTAGGCCTATAACTGATGTTAGTCACCTTACTTGAAAGATCACTTCCAGACTGGCTCTTTGCAGTACATGTGGTAATTTTTTATCAGAAATGCATCTGGTTTGTACAGTCATGCCAGAGTTAAAGTGTGAGTAGGCCTACCACATCTGGTCTGTACAGTCATGTCAGTGTTACGGTGAGTAGGCCTACCACCTGAAGTCTCGCAAGGACACAGGGTTGTTCATATACTGAAAAATATCCAGGAGGACAACACAAAAGCTGCTGGTCCTGAGGGACATTTTTTTAGGAACTTCCTGTATATTGAAAGAGAACCACGCAGAAACACACGCGATATGACAAATAAAATCTCTAAATCGATCAGACGACGACTGCCCGATACATAAGAAGATTACGTTCGCCTTACATGAGCAATAAAACATCGGAAACCAAATCAGACCGCGGATTCATATATTCGTGATCCGAGATGTGACGCACGTACCAATTTCTTGAGAACCCGGATGTTCATTGTGTAAATGATCATCCTTATTGTTTCCCTCAGTCTCTGTAGGTATCAATTATGTTTTACGGTGCCTTCACTCAGAATAGAACCGATGATATTTCATTTAATGCGTGTAAAACAATTGATAATGCATTATTGGTCAAGCTGCGACATTGTTTACACAACCGTCGTCGATTTCTGTGGTTATTTTGTCGGTGAAATCGACATTCTAACCAAACAGCCGACAATCTCACGCAACGAAGTGGTATGAGAAACAATGACACGTATATTTGATTTCAGATATGGCAACAGTTATCGATGGAATGGCTGATAGTGATAGCTACAGATACAGCCCTATTTGTTTCTTGAAAAGACAAAGAACATGAAATAGAAACGGGTTTCTAAGGTGAAAGACTACCAGATTCGAACCCACGGACCCTCGCATTAGGCGTTAATCGCCAGCACTGAGGGGCAGCACGCCTTAACCACTAGGCCAAATTCCCATCTTGAAAAGAAAGAGGTGGTTACATCGCCTTGAAAGACAAACTGGTACGCTAGCGAAGGATTTTTAGGTGGAGAACTCCACGTGAGGGGATTCTAGTCAGAGTTCAGTTTAGTTTCGTACAATGATAATCTAGTACGCTGATAGCTGGCAATGCATTTTAGGTACCGGTACTCTAAACTCCCACTTACCTGTCCCATTCATGAACTCGGAAAAAATGACTAACTCCTAAGTTGAAAATAATGGGGTAGGGGTATGGTCAGAAACAGTAATGTCCTGTCCACTTACTTGTCCCATTCCCGAGCCTGGCAAAGAATGACAGCCTGCGATATCTTCAACTTAGGATTTGGTCATTTTTTCCGAGTTCAGGAATGGGACAGGTAAGTGGGAGTTTAGTCATTTTTTCCGAGTCAGGAATGGGACAGGTAAGTGGGAGTTTAGGGTATGTGAGATGGGAAGACGATATTCTGGTCATATACTCTGCAGGATGCAATTTGGAAGATTACTCTTATATTCTGGTCATGTATACCTTTCTCCAGAATTAATGTGCACCACGTACGTGACCCACGATCAGGTGTCCTGCCTGAGCGCATCGGTCAATTCGTCATCGCAGCGACCAGTTTTTTAAATGTTTAGATACCTTATCTCGGGTCAACCAGGAACCGTCAATATAGTAATGACAACGTGTTTATATTTTCATTAATTTCGACCGGATTGTGGCGGGAAATTGGCATTGCCGTGGCTTGGTTGGTCACGCGATATCTGGAGGCCAGGAGAGGACGACCACAATGGTGGTGTAATGGCTGTCGTAATGTTTACAAAGAGAATGATTAGTTCAGCTCATCCAGGTCGTCTGCTTCCTGGGTCCATAATTCTAGCCATGTTTATCGATACTTTGGACTTGAATCCCTTTTCATCACGATGTTATTCCTCAAACAAGTGTTGATCGGCGAAACTGCTTGGAAGCAAAAATTGCGATCGTCCAACTTAACCATAACAAATAACATGGTTGATCATAATTAATTAGTAACACACTTAGGGGCCGTCTCAAAATTGTTTTGATGCCAAAAAAGATGAAGTCACTTCTCGGGGGGGGGGGCGGAGGGGGTTCTCGATTTGGGGAAGCCCACTTCATCTTTTTTGAAAAATTGGCATCACTCTTTTTTAACAGGAGAATGACTATTTTGTATGCTTTCTTGGTTTACTAGTGTCTTCACATGTTTTTCTTCATCATCTCTCCATCCTAACGTCCCTACATGGATGAAGCCAACGTCAAGTGCCCACTTCATCTTTTCAAGGGGGAGGGGGTCAGGGAAAAGATGAAGTCACTTCGTCTTTTTTGGCATCAATGTAATTTTGAGACGGCCCCTTAATTCAAACCAGAATAATTCAGGCACACATGTCTCCACAACACTTAAAAAATTTCATTAATATATTCATCGATGAAGATATTATCATCCCCAAACGCTTATGGAAGATTGTTAATTTCATGAGCACATCACATTGCAGCGGAACGTGGCGCAGTTCCAGTCTTTGGTTTCACTTAATTACCAAGTAAAAAAGCAATTCAATTTCAGCAGCATTTTGCTTCTGCATCAATCAGATTGTTACAATTCTACGAAAGCAGCATGGCATAAACAGGTCTGGTAGGTTTTTGATTAAAGGAATGCAAACCAGTCCATGAAAGATTCATCACCATTTCAAACCCATAATAATTAGTTAATTGACGATTCAACGCTTGATTATTCAGTTAATTTTTTTCACTCATGCATAGCCAATGAATGGGATTTATTCGTGCAAATAAAATACTTTCTAGATCTTAAATATTTTACCATTGCAAAAATAATGCTGTCTGGTACATTTCAAAGGATCATGATTGAACAGCGCACCCACCATTTAAAACATTAAAAGATTAAAATTGAAAGCGATTGTCTCTTGTGGTCAATCATCTGAAGCAGTCAAAACCTCACCGCAGGTATCAAAATACAGTGGAACCTCTCTATTAAGGACACCTTCGGGACTGACGAATGCTGTCCTTAATTGAGAGGTGTCCTGATTTTAGAGGTTGAAATGAATAGAAATGACCAGTTTGGGACTGAACATTGGTGTCCTGATTAGAGAGGTGTCCTCCTGGCAGAGGTGTCCGTTAAGGGAGGTCCCACTGTAGCTTTAACTAATTCAAATCGTCATTTGTTGAATTTCCTTTCCGTTTCTAATGGTATCCATCATATGAATTATTTAATACTTCATTTGTGTATGAATGGTATTGAACCTCAGGCATGAAGGGGAACGCCGATCTTATCAAATAACCGCCAACTGTTTCCGCACCATACTAGTAGACCCTTCCGAGCTGTAGGCCACGTTTACATTAGACCGGTTGAAGCCTGCCGAGCTCGACTCAGACCGAGCGTGCCTTGAAATTCAAACGGAACAGGCCCTTTTACGCTGCCATTTGGTACACCGAGGCAAGGTTGGCTCTTGGAGGAATTATACTAATTCCTCCAAGGTTGGCTCGACCTGTTTAATTTGGCAAAATTGATACCAACCGGCTCGATCCGGACCGAGCAATTCCGTAGTGTAGGCCTAAATGGGGCGATTGAGCGTCAGTCAATAATCTTTTCTGACGATCTGCCTTGATTCCACCGACAATGACCTTTAATATTTATCGTAAAATATAGGATACATCCGCAAATGATGGTGTTCGCGAGGTTCCAAAATGTACTCATCATTCAGACTGATACAACTAAATAGGGCCAGCTGGTGCACCACAAGAATAGGCTATACCGTCAGAATATACATGTAGAAAAAAAATCGTTTACAAGCCATACTTTCCTTCGTGACATCATTACAACATTAAAAGGCAAATCATCATTTCATTCCGAAACCTCGCCCCAGGAATAATGCTCTTGATTAACCTCACCGCAGCCAATTAGCACGGTGTCATCTCGACTGATTAATTAGTAACCTTCCTGTTCATTTGGACTGCCAAACCTTTCACTCCCACAACAAAAGCTATCAATAATTTTGCACGCGCAAGACAGTTGATGGATAAACAAGACGTAGGTTGTACGTCCATCCCAAAGTGCCTGAAAAACTCAAGGGATATTGCACATCGATGTACAGATGCGTGTCGTCAAGGTGATTGGACCTGCCTAAGGTGAATCACAACACAAATCCTCGTTTCCACAGCTAAAGGCGTCTACAAGTAATTGCTTTATTCACCGTACCTATCATTACATCATTACACCGCCTACCGGATCACCCTCTCTGCAGTTTTAATACAAAACCACACATTGCACAATTTCGGTATTCAAAAAGAAGGGGAAAAGGAGCCTAATTTTTTTCTTGTGACTGGACGTTTTTGAGACAAATGGCGACAACACCGGACCAAACCTGTGTAATAATATAGATTCGGGACATGCAGGAGGTGGTTTCGAGGTAACCCTTCTTATGGAGCGCATGTTTGAAGTTTTCTAATAATTTACCAAAATGGTGTCCACGTGACTTGTCCCCGAGCATCTCGCACAAGATATCGCGAGAGGACTCCTGGTTTTTCCACTAGTGTAAATTGTGTCTCAGAAAACTCGCCTTTAATGCCCTGACTGTGCACTTAGTTAGTTCAACCACACATCAGCCACCGTATGTTGCCAGGATGCTTTTACCATGCTAAATTAAAATAGATTACTGCTATGAAAAGAAGAGATGGCCAAAGGTTTCTGGTCGATATTCCCGTTCGCACTGACCTTGCCTTGGCAGCGAAATAATAACACAATCTACAGATCGAAGGGACTGAATGAGCAGTCACAGTTGTTAATAGATTCTTATGAAACAATGGTAGGTGGGGTGGAATCTTTCACAGACGTGCCGGATGTTTTTGTTCCGCTGAAGAATGAAGCCCAGTAGGGGAAGAGGTCAGCAACCCAAGATTTTCTAAAGCACTTCGGTCTACATGTCCATGTATACTGGGGAGATAATGCATTTCTTGCTGCGTTTGACAGGCAAACGTACCTTGTCAACAGGAAATGCAAACACAGAGCGACTACAGACATGACAGATCATATTTTGCACACAGGGTATTGTCTTTTGTTGATGTTCATGTGGACCCAGAAAATCAGCCTGGTCAGGCTGTGTACAGAGATTGAGAAGTACTCTACGCAGACAGTAAGCTGGCTGAGTCCTTGGCTGCAGTTTCGTAAATGCTTTTTCTGATTGCTTTTCAAAGGAGTTCATCCGAGGGGTAACGAAGAGTTCGAAACTCATGATTGATTATTCCCAGGAACGCTTGGTACCAGACAACAAAATGACTCTGGAGGTTCCACAGTCGTCGAGGTAAAGGTTAGGTGGCATCACCACTCAAAGATCAAAAGGGAACAGGCCAACTGGAATACATGCACTGGCCTTGCTCTACACTGCACCACTGTATAGTAGAACAACGCACCTAAAAAGCCGGTATTACTGCAGTCTAATTAGTCTAGGCTGTAAGGGTAAAAATTTCGCAAATCGGTATAAAGCCACGAAATTTGGCACAGGTGTAGAGTTAAGTTTTTGACTCATGCTTATAAATTTCTGGACGGGTGACACGTGAAAAACGCCCCCTGGTGGGCGCCAACGTGGTTTCCAATTTTGCCGCCAGGGACCAGCACGCACGCGCTGATCACCATGCATGCCATCGGCCACACTGGCCATTGGAGGGCCGAGGTAACGCTTTCAGTCAACACAAGATCAACGTAACTTAAAAACAGTTGAGGCTTCATGAAAGATGAGTCTTACAATTCAATCACAATCACACACAAGATTAATTCAAATCACAAAAGGATAACTCGAAGATGATAGAGAAGCAGATTCGAGAAAGGTGCCTCCGATATACTTGTCTGATTGCTACAATAGGCAACCATCCCTGACATTTGTCAAGGGCCTTCTGGTGACGGATAAAGATACAGCTGATAAAAACCTTGTTATTTTGCTCATCCATTTGTGATTTAGTGCATGTAGGTATTCTGAAGTAGCCCTAGAGGGCACTTCACTGCTGTAACATGGATTGGGCGGCATTTCCATCGATATTTCTATTGTTCTCTGATCAATGGATAAAGATGATGAACGCCTTTCACGATCTTAAACTCACTCACTATCAGCATCTCCATCTGGTAAGTTTTCAGTGTCCCTGTTTGAAAAGAGGACTGATAGGTTCGAAATACCTGTGTACCTGTCCTGTTAAAATGCAAACGAAATGTAGAGATCAAGGTACAGTACATGACTGCAGAGAACGGAAGGTCACAGCATAAAGGAATGTTTGATTCCTTTATGGTCATAGTGGAGAAAGAGAGGGCAAGGACTTTTCTGCAATGATGTACTGGGAATTCAGAACATTTTTTGAGAAAAGCGTGACTGGAGATGTTGCCTTGATACTGAGGGAGGTCGGTATTGGGAAGCACACGGTGACTGTAGAAAACGATGTTACATGTATACTGCACATCGAATGCTTTCATAATGATAAAAGAGTACTGATGAGACGACTGAAAATGTATGTGGCCTGGCCTTTTGGTCGCCAAATATACTTGAAATTGTGTGAAGTATATTCTTTAGATAGAAGTTTAGCGTCGTGAAGATAGCGACAGCATCTTCAAAACTTTCACCAAAGGACGACTAGCCCTTGATTAGTAACACTCCGATGGCGCTGGTCAGAAAAATTCCAACAATGGCAGCGGACGAAGTGCTGCTCTTGTGGCCATCACTTCAGAACGAGGCTGATTGCACATGCGCATTGGAGCGTTGTGAACAAGCTCAGAACGCCATGGCAAAATCGGCACTTTTAATTTCTCATGAAGACCGTGGAAATGGATTCTTACGATTACTGAACGCAGATTGTCAAGTCATCAAGAGATGAGGAATCGAGGTTTACGTAACAATGGATGGATGGCGCACGCTTCATTAAGTCTGCCATGTTTGATAGGGTCCTCCAGCGGCGGGCGTTCACGGGCGGCTGGCTTCCTCCGATGGCATTTGAACATCGGAAAATGGGTAGCTGGGTATAAGAGACACCTTGAATAGCACATCAAAAGGATGGCCGGTTTCGCCTTTTCACTACCCTGATGGAAAAAACCGAGCACCATTAAAGCGGACTTTTCTATAGAGCCGTATCATCGCTCAGCGGGCGCTTCAATGCCTGATCCATTTTTCATAAAGGAAAAATCACTCTTCGGCGTCATTACGGCATCGGCTGAAAATAGGCCCAATGAACCATGATGATGTTAAAAGGTTATCTGTCTCATAAAATGCCTTTGATACCGATGGGTGATGACGATGCTATCACTCAAACCAACCGCGAGGAGAAGTTTCGTATGAAGTAAAATTTCATGGTGTGTCGCTCAAACCTTTGTAACGGAGAGCTCACGTGTATCTCCTCAGAGAAAGTTTTGAAAGTAACTTGTATTGTCAATCTGATTTGGAACTAAAATAAGATACGGAGATTGAAAAATTGACCAACGTTTATCCAGACGTTTGTTATGTCTTTTCATCTGTATTGCCGAATATTGCCCCCTCCCCAATATATATCTCAACATCCCCAAAATATCTCATCCTAAAGGCCTTCACTTGTCCGATCACGCCACGTTCGGCTGTAAATTCTTTGTTATTTCCCACTCTGCTACCTGTATACAATCATCCTCGCACCCAGGGTCTTCAGCCGCTCCCCTTCTCGCACGCGTTTCCGGTGTAACGTTTTTCAGTGTGACCGTGTGCCAGTGTGACACTCGCATTACAATAGACTGACGGAATAAGCGGCGACTTGACAATGGGCAACACACAGAGAAACAGTGAATCTGTTTCCCAGTGTGTTCCAAATAATAATGGGGGTCACAGAGAAAAATGGCCACACTGAAAAACAATCACGTACGACCGTAATTGTCCTCATAAGATTCTCAGGATGCCATGGGCACAAGCGAAAATCGTACCGCAATCCCGACAAGTGTGTGGACGCCTAAAATCCCTCTACACGTGTACAGTGTAGAGCGAAGACCATGCATTACTGCACTGAACAACTCGGCTCAACTGCGGGCAATCTGTGGATGTTGCACGCCATCTATAAAATGTGAGTTCATGTACGCACAGCCACCATTCAAAATAAATAATGCTGAATAACAAAGGCTATACACTGTTGGTCATTTCATTAGCATCGACTTGTGTTATATAAATGGACGATACTAAGCGAACGGCTATTTCTATTGAGGACGTGACCTTCGCTGGTACATTCCAATGTGCCAGCTACGCACTGCCTGAACCTAATGTTGCTATGGGTCTGACAAAAAGACCCATACTGTCGAGATGTTACTGAAGTGTTACCAGAGGTAAGGATGCCAAGGGTACTTGGTGCAAAGTTTCCTGACCCTCAAAAGTACTTTTAAGGATATCGTTCCAAGGTTAGCTAATGGGAAGACGAATTCTATAACCTCGTTATGGAAGAATATGAACCATACCTTTTAAAATATCAACTCAGAGTAATCCAAAATTATCAATCAATAAATATCATTTCAACACCATTTCATCGATTTTATTTTTAATTGGTTTTTCAATTTGACTGCGTCTTGAAAATGCCAAAGTGGCCATCCACTTGGTTTCGTCTAGTTTTACTTTACAAAATTGGGCAAGGTGTACTTTGGCCAAGCATCTGCAAAGAACAATTCCATGGTGTGAATACACTTATGATTATTATCATTATTTTGTCCGTGATGTCAACGAATGATGAAAAAACAGTAGTGTCGACGGAAATTGCCGAATACATGTCCGAGTATCATCGTACGGATACGAATTATGACGTCATCAATGGACTTGATCACCTCTCAATGTATTATTATAGGTGATTGACGGACGGCAAAGAACACATCAGTTCAATAATTGTAACTTAGGAGGAATTAAAACCTTATCAATGGGTAGCATGAATTGGCTTAGAAACAGTCAAGCTCGACGCTCGGGATGCAATTTGAATGATGGGTTGATTAAGTGCAATGTGGGGTTCAATACTTGTGGCTGATAAAGGCAGGGCCGTATCTAGCTTTTCCAGGGGGAGGGGCAGTTTCCTGATGTTCAAAAGTAATTGACATGCGTCTGGCTTTGCCAGAGGTCTCACAAGTGCCAACGGAAATCCTGGTGGGGAATTGGGAGCCTTCCCCTCCCCAGAAAGTTTTGAAGAACTTTAGTGCTAATACATGCACCAGACGTCCATAAAAATTTTATTTTTTAATCATTTAATGATCAAATCGAACCCCTTTCCGTTCGGGCGTGTGGGTTTGCAAGGTTTCGCGGTCATGGCCTCCGAGTTGCTCAATTCTTCCGCTTGGTCAACAACAACGCTTCATTTCTCCAAACAAGATGAGAACATCTCATGTTTCTGCGGCTGTTAACTTCCCAGTACCGTCAAGAGACGCGCACAGAGGATCAGTAAAATCAAGGTGAAGTGTTACGGCACGCGGAACTTTCTAAGGCACAGTGGCAAACAGGGTTCAGTCTCCTCCAAAAATAAACGGCAGAGTAGCCTATATGCTTTACCAAACGCTCAGCACCCCTTCCATGCCTTCTATACCGTAAAAATAACGCTAACACAATATCCCTCTTCGTTTGGAACCCCTGTCTCCTTCGTCCACGATGTCACGTCTTACAAGCCGAGAACGAGCTCTTGCAAAAAGAAAAGTAATTAGCGATTTCTCGCATTAAACCAACATCCCCCGCAGAGTCACCTCTTTATCCTGTTCTACAAAAGAGAGTGAAAGATATTCAATTCTTTACCTCGACTCTCGGTATCATTGACCCGAAATGCCTTACAGAATCGGTGCTAACTCCTTCAATATTGCCTCTTGTTGCTCATTTCTAAGGTATCACGTCTCCATATTATCCTTAATCATTAGGTGAAAATCGCCTGCGGTTTTCTTTCGTACTGACAGTTCACTTGTGCATTCGTCATTCTTTTGCTCATTTCTGAGATCTCACGTATTTCTTTGTTTGCTTAGAGAAAGCTGTGCAGTTGCCTGGGGTTTTGCACCGATTCTTACCTTTAATGAGTCTCCTTTTCTTTAAAAGTGCGCTCACCTGTGGGCAGATAGTTCCTGGAATTCTAACCACCACTAAAAGTCAAAAGTCTCATTTACTCCAATGTCTCTATTCTCCAATGCGAAATGGTCTGCAGTTGCAGTCCGTGTTCTGTGCATTTGTATTTGATTTTTCTGTCAGGGCCGATGCTACACTGGAAAAAATATTTTCTTATTTTCTTACTTTTTCTTACTTTCTTTGGAGTGAGACAAGAAAATCACAAGAAAAATTACAGATTTTCTTGTCTCACTCCCAAGATCGAGTAAGAAAAGATAAGAAAATAAGAAAATATTTTTTGCAGTGTATATTTGCCCTGGTAAGTACGGAGGAGGCCATCACAAGCTACTCCTGTTCCTCACTTGGATGGGGTCTTTTACTTGCCCTTGCAAAGACACAAGGCACAAGACACTACAGCTTACTGTCCCATGCGACGGACTGAAGAGCTGGGAATGAAATCCCACAAGCACAAGCGGAGTCCCAGTCGGAGGGCGGAGCGACGTTACAACCCTTGGCATGCTTGGTGGTCAAGATGGCCAGTACGAAGCATGGAGAACTCGCCGAAGGAGTGACGGCAAGAGACGGGATTGGGAAGTTCGTTCCTTCTGAGACATTCTGATTCTTCGGCGGAAGCCTTGAGACATCCTTCATGCAAATCCCTCAATGAATAATTCATTGTAATAAGTATTGGAGCGTAATAAGTGTGCAATACGTGTGGCAAGAGACTAGTGGTCTTCCCTAGGCCTGGGGGAACACCGCAACCACGCCCAAATCACCAAAGGAAATGGTGATAGGCATTGGATACATTTTAGTTTCTACAATAAATGAAGAGGGCAAGAGGCAAGACCATCATGTAGGACAAAGCATTCGTATTTTTGCCTGTTAGCGTGAAATGAATCGTCCGAAGCTGGCAAGCCTCGGGGTAGGAACAACGTTACCGCTGAATTGGCATCCACACCCCAGATGTTGGGTTAGCCGCTTGCTCCAGCAAGTGCGGTACGGGCGTCGCATGGTGTCCGCTGTTAGTCGGCCTTGGGGTACGTGAGCAAGGCAAGGCATATTCGAGTTGTGATAGGTATTGTGGTTACCCGCTGATTGATGAAAAGGCCAGGGGCTGTTTAGACGCCTTAAGGTGTCCTGACCGATTCTAGCCAAGATTATGGTCGACTCCTCACAGGAAAAATCCTCAATGTGTAAAAACCACGGTCTGAAACGATTATGACATTATCAAATGGTGCGTCGCTCACTGTATCTACCTTCAAACCTATGTACGTTGTTTCATAAATGAAGCTTTAGTCTCCTGGGAATTCAGATGCTGTCCATTGACGAGCCGTTACCTTATTTTTGTGCCTCGCTGAAGCTACAGTCAACGTGATCAACTCGCCTGAAAACCGACCTGACAGAAACCGCACTTTTGCTCGATAGATGCATTTGCCAGAAACCAAACTTTCAGATCATTCAAGACACTATAACGCCATATCCGCGGAGAGATGACATTTGTAGTGTACTCAGGCAAAGAATTTAACATGTATTTCATTATCGAGTGAACCAACTCGATGTGAAACCCTAGTAGTCAACGAGCAGGATGGGTCGTGGCTAGGTATTGCACTTTTTCAGTGGCATATAGTACCCTTGTTAACAGCTAACCAGCCAGGACGCAAAGGAACAATTCGATGGACCATGTACCACACAGAGACCAAATCGACCGTATAAGATGACTTCTCGAAACACAATACACGTACTAAGAAATCACCATTATGTGATGATGGAGATGCATTGACCTCCCCTGAATTAGCTAACCATCCTTTTGCACTCATCCAGCCACGGTGACCCCTCAGTTGCCATTTTCAAAAAATACAACAGCAGGAATCAAGATGACTGACAGGAACGACCGAATTATTGTGCTTTTTTACAAATCGTCACACCCATGGCTGGCGTGCACATGATCTCAATCTGACGTTTTGTCATTCTCTGTACCCCGGGAGGTGGTCTCCATAGAGTCGACCCCTGGCCTCCCGCGGTGTTTTCTATTGGTCGGATTCTATCATAGTCCTGGTATGAGCAGCTGTCGTAGTCGCCATTTAGGAAAGGTTGCAACGGATCGTCAAGGTAGACGAAACGCATTGTAGGCTAAAGAATGTCGAAACGTAAGAGATCTTAACTTTATTCTGCATACCATAAAAGTAATTGAATTTCGAAATTATTGTCACCGTTCATAGCATCATTTTCAGCATCGTCGAGGTTACTTTAGTTATTAAAAGATCACAATATATCAAGTTCAAGATCTCAACAAATAGCTTTAGATGGGACGCCCATATTGTTCACCATTGTATGTATTGAGGTTTTCTTGTAGTTCTAATTGGCCCGAACCATTCAATCCTTTCAGAATCATTTCCTCATGTTCTTTATGGATGGTTAAGAAGTTTTTGTCGGAGAGCAATTTTCACGACCCTCGTGATCACACTAGATGGCGTAGATTCTCTAATAAATACCTTAGTGTGTCCAGGCAACCTGCGGATATTGAGCTGCAAATACTTTGGAAAATGAGTTTTAGAGAGATTTTCGCCACTTATATACATGTACTCTAAACTCCCACTTACCTGTCCCATTCCTGAACTCGGAAAAAATGATCAAGTCATAAAAGTTGAAGATATCGCACGCTGTCACACTTTGCCAGGCTCAGGAGTGGGACAGGTAAGTGGACAGGACATTACTCTTTCTGACCATACCCCCATCCCATTATCTTCAACTTAGGATTTAGTTTTTTGTCGAGTTCAGGAGTGGGACAGGTAAGTAGGAGTTTAGAGTATGTACTGGGTTGTACAGAGGGTGTACAGAGGATGCAAATGGTAGCCATAAAAGCTACATGCACATTAAACCCGATGGCCTATACTTATAATGAGGATCATGCTTAAAACAGCCAATGCTCACTGGGACATTCTTCACGAACATATACATGGTATACATGAAATGCCAGGGTACTTAGTTCTGATAGCAACTCGCGATTCCCAGATCTCATGTCCTTCGTCAACCTCATTGACCATCAGCGACCATCGACCCTGAGGGCTACAACCAGAACTATCATATTGATAGACCTCTGATACTGATACGGTCAGAGAGGATCAGTGGGCGGTCCACCATAATTGCCATTAGATTGCCGGACAGGCCACTACATTATATGTTATAACGTCAACTCTTCATTGCACCAGACGACCTCAGCAATATGATGGACAAGCGTCTCAAAGGTAAAAGGGTTCTCCGATAGAACGCATCGGGTAAATTTGATTTTACTTCCACTCGATATCTGCCGAAAACATCGGCGTGGTGCATCATCGGAAGAACTCAGTTTATGAAAAAGTCTCTGGCAGGAAGACCAGGGCCCGTACGCATAAAACATCTTAAGTGTAAGATTTCCCTTATGTTTTGTTTGGAACAATAGTTTAAGGGAAATTTTACACTTAAGATGTTTTGTGCATACGGCGCCAGGGCCCGTATTCTAGAAGCCTCCTTAACTCTAAGGTCAACTTTTAGCTTTTGTATTCTGCCCTGCAAACAATAGCAAAAGATAAACCTTAGAGTTAAGGAACCTTCTAGAATACGGCCCCATATAACGTTGCTTGATTTTTGAAAAGCCTTTGATTCAACTTAAGCTAACTATGTACAAGTTAAAATGAGCGACAAGGCCTTTTGGATTGTCATTTGCACGAACTGGGAAGTTCTGAATCCTACAGATTATCGTCAACTGCGACCTACTCAGATTCAAATAAATGCAAGTTGACTTCAAAAAGATGCTGACGTATTGGCAGCCGGACAACGAGGAATGAGGTATCGTTCGCTTGACCAGTTTTTAAAAACCAAGGCGGAAATGCAACTTTCACCCGACTTGCTATTGATGCTTCACGGATCTGCGGTCATGCGCATATGTGACCACCAATAGCAAGTCAAAAATGCATCAGTCAGTCTTTTACCTCATTCAACGATACGTATTGAAAATCCATGGGATGATGATGCATCAGCGAATGTTGCACCAAAGATTTTCACAGGTCAGCGGACAGCAGCAAGGAATCGGCACGTCTCCATCCTTTATCAGCCTTGGCAGGTATCGGAAGTCATCTCAACCACAGTCAAATCGACGTTTTTCTTTCAATTCCTGGTCTGTCAATCTTGCGATTCGGTATCATTCCACAATCGATATCTTCTCCAATTCCCATTTCAGTCGTCAACATCTTCATTCAACGTGGCTGACGTCATGACCCCAACACCACGCACAAAATGCGATGATCCAAATTTCACAATATAGTGCGGTGGCCCATAAGCGACGTGCGATTTTTTTTCATTCGATGCGTACTTTTTTCTTTTTTGCAACAAAAAAATTTCTTTTTTCCAACAAAAAAACCGCTACTCTTTAATTTTTCAGACAATTTCTTTCCGCGTAAATTATTTTTTTGCAAAATATAGTTTTTTCGCCTACTCTATATTTTTTTTTCGCAGAATTTTTTAATTTTTTCCGCAAAACTAAATCATTTTTTCCTCGGAAATAAATATTTATTTCCGCAGAAATATATATTTTTCGCGGAATAATATTATTTTTTCCATAGAATTTTAATATTTTTCCTTAGAAATAAATTGTATATATTTTTTCCAGTCAGATATCAAACTGCTCATGTAACCAGGCACACAAAACACAGATCAGAAACCAAACGAAATGTTATAAGCTGTACAAAATTCAAGGGTGCTTTTTTAATTCATCATCTGCTGAAAGCCGTCTCATCAATACCAAATGGCCCTCGATGACTGCTGTTGCTACATCATAAGTATGAAACATTACCCCTATCGGTCGAATAATGAGTTAAGTCTGAACGTTTGATAACATCTGGCTTATTGTTCTGATTCTCAATTAGGGTATTTGTAGAATGTCATATGTCATTTGTTAACACTTGGCACATCCGCACCTGAGTGGAGAAAGCTGATGAAGAGCTATAGAAAGATAGAAATGTACCTCTCTAAAGACTTGATGCAATATGTCATCAAACATGTCAATACGTGAAACGCTATGAGAACCCCTCGACATTGGTATTCACTGGAATTGGCTAAAGACGATTATTTAGATAACAGTAGCATTTTTTGGCCTATAGTCCCTATATAGTCCCTAAGAGACGATTATATTGGCCTGACTTGAGTTTGTAACAGCGCTAGAGTACATGCAGGCTTTTGGTGTGTCCCAAAAAATGAGGTTGCATTGATTTGTTTTTATGGCTAGTTGTGTCCCGTTGACTAAAAATGAGGGTTTATTTTCGCGTTTAATATGCTTTTTTCGGGATTTTATGCTAAAATCTCTGCGGGGGTCACACAACCTCGGTCTCAAGAGTGAACAAGTAAATATCTGCATGATGGGTTTGTGTAATCAATGTGACCTAGATGTGAGGCCAAGGTTGAGGAACGCATGGAAAGCACGTGATGGATTATTTAGATATCCAACATAGAGCACAAAAAAAACGACACACAAAAACATGATAAGTAAAGTCGTCTCCGAATTTCGCAAATTTTGATTGGTCAACGTAATACCAGGAACACGTCATGCACGTCGGTCGGTGCAAGCTTTGCCGTGATTGGTTGCTATTTTTGGGACCGGGGACATCCGTTGAACACGGAATGTGGTATGCTTGCGTGAAGGTCAAAGGAGGAGAAGCCAAGTCTTTACCTGAACTCAATGAAGATGGGCAACGCAGGTTTTTGCTGGGGATGGTTTCGTCCTGTTTCACACGTAACTGCCCGATAGGTGGCGCGTGGACGATTTCTTATCTGCTGTTTCGCTCTACAGTCAGTTTGAATGGAACTATCGAGCGGTGAGGCGCAACTTTTTTAGACGACTTCCGTCTGTTGAGCTGTCAAATACAGCTGCTTAACACCACAAAACACCCTCAAGTTTGCAACGGCTCCACTCACGTCGGATTCACATGCCGTCAATTCGACCCAGTCAAGAGAAAGACATTGGTTAATCAGTGTTTGTGGGAATATCACATGGTAACAGGTGCATTCAACAAGATGTCAACAAGTGTTGAACAAAACTGCTTGTCGGTTTGCAAAATGGTAAACTGGAAATTATCGACTCGAATGTTATAATTTGAAATAAATTCTGTTTTAATCGACACCAAAGTGAGTCGATGGGAATTCAATATTCCAGCTCTAGTTCATGCACATGCCCTGACCGAAACCGCGGCGGAATCCGCTATGGTGGAAACCGGGCTTTTATACCTTCTACTAGCTTCAAGAAACGTAGGAGTCCATCCCAGTGTTGTACTCGTCGCCCGCTTTGTTGCAGGCATGTACATTTTACACTGCTACAAGCGAAATGTACACTCTTAGCAAAAAAGGTTCCAAGAGGGTTCTTTGGCCTGTCATAGAACCTTCTGCTACTAAAAGGTTCTATCTGGAACTCAAAGGAACTTTATGCTGTTAAAACCATTTAGAGAAATTAGGGAGTGCACCTGATTTACCCTGCTCAGTTGATTTGCCAACCATATCTGTGAGGTTTGAAACAAACAAAATGATTTATGCATTGAACACGAAAAAGAAATCGACTACCAAAATAAAGGTGTGAGGGTTCTCCCACATGGGGTTCTTTGCCTGTCCCTGTGGGAGAACCCTCACTGAGGGGTTCTTTGTAGCACCCTCAAAATTCAATTGCAGATTTCTCAACGACGCTCGATGCAAAAGTGTATTTATTTCATTAGACCTCACGAATAAAGATATTACATCAGCTGGAGAACGGTGTATCGGTTGTATTCTCACGCATTCACAGATTTATTTTCTTATGAAAATAAATACAAATACAAATACAGATTTCTTGATGTGGATTTCAGTATCCTGGGGTTCTTTAGGGTTCTAGATAGAACCTTTTAGTAGCAGAAGGTTCTATGACAGGTCAAAGAACCCTCTTGGAACCTTTTTTGCTAAGAGTGTACAGTAAACCAAGGTGGATTGGAACTGCATGATAGAGCTCCATTGCTTCCCCAGTCATGCCAGTAGTCGCTCTTTGCCTTTGCAGTTACTCGATCTTCATCCAAACGAGATTACCAGCCCTGGGTGTCTCTGCAATTATTCCGCGCGCTTTTTCAAGTCATCAGAACAAATCATCTCCTAATTCAAAATGCATTGTAGAATGAATTCGGAAAATTAACCGCGGACTTAGAACGCCTTGAACAAAACATCGACGGTTCTGCTGCCCCAGGCTGGGTTTGCTCCGCCGCCCTGGGCGCGGTGTGGGTGACTGGAGAGCATCACAGACGCCTGCCTCTGTCATCTGAGAAGGTATTATTCACATGCCGTCAATTCGACCCAGTCAAGAGAAAGACATTGGTTAATCAGTGTTTGTGGGAATATCACATGGTAACAGGTGCATTCAACAACATGTCAACAAGTGTTGAACAAAACTGCTTGTCGGTTTGCGAAATGGTAAACTGGAAATTATCGACTCAAATGTTATAATTTGAAATAAATTCTGTTTTAATCGACACCGAAGTGAGTCGATGGGAATTCAATATTCCGGCTCTAGTTCATGCATATGCCCTGACCGAAACCGCGGCGGAATCCCCTATGGTGGAAACCGGGCTTTTATGCCTTCTACAGCTTCAAGAAACGTAGGAGACCATCCCATTAGAGAGGATGCGCAGCTTTCCGACTTCAACTATCAGAATGAATTGCAGTCCGCTGTAGACATCCTTGATAAAAACAATTTGATAGACGTTTGCAAATCGTAAAATGCCATAACTTTGTGGCAGAATAATTTCGACTCGTAATCGGAAGTGCACGTAAATCGCAAATATTACAGAGTTTTCGCAAAGCCCCCGAAACGCCAACGCGAACGACAATCCCATTGTTCGATGCCACGAAGAGAGCACCGAACAAAAGGATAGGCGTTCGCGTTGGCGTTTCGGGGGCTTTGCGAAAACTCCCTATTATAGTCGTGTTTCAAGTCGTAACGACTAGGATTACGACTTTAATATTCATTATTTATCCGCACTTCCGGTTTATAAGGTAAATTTTTCTGCCTTCAATTTGTGGTGTTCGACGAATTGAACACTTCTATCAAATCGTTTTTATCAAGGATGCCCATAGCGGACTGCAATTCATTCTCGTAGTTGCAGTCGGAGTCGGAGTCGGAAAGCTGCGCATCCTCTCTAAAACCAAGGTGGATTGGAACTGATCAGAACTCCATTGCTTCCCCAGTGAGTGGCTCTTTGCCTTTCCAGTCACTCAATCTTCATCCAAACGAGATTACCAGCCCTGGGTGTCGTCTGCAATTATTCCGCGCGCTTTTTCAAGTCATCAGAACAAATCATCTCCTAATTCAAAATGCATTGTAGAATGAATTCGCAAAATTAACCGCGGACTTAGAACGCCTTGAACAAAACATCGACGGTTCTACAGCCCCAGGCTGGGTTTGCTCCGCCGCCCTGGGCGCGGTGTGGGTGACTGGAGAGCATCACAGACGCCTGCCTCTGTCATCTGAGAAGGTATTTTCGAGTTGTGTTAATCGCCAACATCACCGACAAATCACCTTCATTCTTCTAACGATGTTCACCATCATGAAGTGGAAAGCCGAGATCCTGGTGAATTGACCAGTTTGTGTGCCGTGACGTGAATGGGCCGATGGTGACGACTGGAGGATCTTTAACGCTACGAGCAGAATTGCCTTGAGCAATCCGAGGAAAGGATCATTTTGAACTTGTGAACCTGACACGCTTGGCTTCATCCATCATCTCTTTACTAATTACTAGATTTCTTACTATGCTCCTCTAGAAAATTAAATCTGGGATATCCGCGGGGAGATATTATCTTTGAGGCGAATACGCTGCGTGGAATATCCCGTTTTTCTCAAACCGCCTACGGGGTCCCGATATTGGTTTGCAACGCATTTAATCCATCTTGGTTTGATGGGATGAACCATTAACCAGTTAACGAGAAAGAAGGGGAGTGTAAGAAATTCTTTGACCCTTACGTGAGAACCTTTGGCGGCGGGGAGGTTACACTTCTGAAAAAACCACTTAAGAGTTTCCTTGCTCGAAAATGTTCGAAACAAAAAGAGCAAAATCATTGACTAAAAGGATCAGTACCATAATACATGTAATCCTTAGTTGTCAGTCCTTAGTCCTTAGTAGTCAGTAGTCAGTAGTCAGAGGCGTACTGATGGACGCCTCATTTTTTGAAGATGGGGATTTGGTCTAGTGGTTAAGGCGTGCTGGCGATTGATGCCTAATGCGAGGGTCCGTGGGTTCGAATCTGGTAGGAAGCGATGTTTTTCACCTTAGAAACCCGTTTCTATTTCATGTCCTTAGTAGTCAGTGCCAAAGAGAAGAAAAGCACAAAAATTGACACACAATATATGATAAATAAAAAGGCAATTTCCAGAGTGTTTGCGAATTTTCGACCCCAACCGGGGTCTTCTTCAGGCTGGAACTTTACAATCCGAAACTCTAGAACAGAGTTTCGGATTGTAAAGTTCCAGCCTGAAGAAGACCCCGGTTGGGGTCGAAAATTCGCAAACACTCTGGGAATTGCCTTAGTAACCGCCTACGGGGTCCCGATATTGGTTTGCAACGCATTTAATCCATCTTGGTTTGATGGGATGAACCATTAACCAGTTAACGAGAAAGAAGGGAGTGTAAGAAGTTCTTTGACCTTTACGTGAGAACCTTTGGCGGCGGGGAGGTTACAATTCTGAAAAAAGCACTATAGATAAAAGAGTTTCCTTGCTCGAAAATGTTCGGAACGAAAAAACCAAAATCATTGACTAAAAGGATCAGTACCATAATACATGTAAGTACATGTAATCCTTAGTTGTCAGTCCTTAGTCCTTAGTACTCAGTAGTCAGTAGTCAGAGGCGCACTGATGTAGCCTCATTTAACATAGCGTCAACCGAGAATTAACTGGGTCTATCTGCATTTTTTACTTGACCCTAACTTCCTGTGCTTATAAGGGACTAAAAGCACAGGGAATTTGGGTCAAGGTAAAAATGCAGTTAGACCCTGTTAATTCTCGGTTGACGATAGGTCAGTAAACCATCATTTTTTGAAGATGGGGATTTGGTCTAGTGGTTAAGGCGTGCTGGCGATTGATGCCTAATGCGAGGGTCCGTGGGTTCGAATCTGGTAGGAAGCGTTGTTTTTCACCTTAGAAACCCGTTTCTATTTCATGTCCTTAGTAGTCAGTGGGTGTGATGGGTGCGTTAACCCCCC
>NMRB01000532.1:131110-165503 GCA_002633025.1 Notospermus geniculatus
GTCACACTTACTGGTTTTGGCTATCACCCATACCTTCAGGCAAGGGGCACCGGGGGCAAGCCACCAGGGTCCGACGGCTAGCAATTTCGTGAGGGCAACAGTCTACGTTGGGGTAACAAAAAGGTCCTCTCTCTCGAGGGGGCCTGCGGAATAAAGATACGGATGTTCATCCCATTGTTCAGTAAAGATGCTCAGATGCTCCTCACGCTGCTCTTGAGCTCATCTTTTTGTCAGAAGTCTCACACGATGTAATTATGAAGTAAAGTAATTTATTATTAATTAAGATTTTTCGTAGAGTTTTTCGCCCGGAGATGCGCCTGGGGATGAACGCCTGAGAGATAGTGCCGCGGGGTCACCATGCCCTGGCCGCACTGCTTGCTTGGTTTGCCCGGCAACTGGAGTTCGACGTATTTAAAATTGTTCCTAAGGTTGATGTAAAGTGACTGGAGTTGAAAAAGGAATCAGGTGCACCTTATTAGGACTGGAAACTAATGCCATTTTGGTCGACAACACAGCAACTGTTCCCCTGATTTGTTCATGCGTAGCCTCTGGAACTCAGCTGGATTCGACGTCGCCAAGCCATCAGACAAGCTGGATTCGACGTCGCCAAGCCGTCAGACAAGCTGGATTCGACGTCGCCAAGCCGTCAGACAAGCTGGATTCGACGTCGCCAAGCCATCAGACAAGCTGGATTCAACGTCGCCAAGCCATCAGACAAGCTGGATTCAACGTCGCCAAGCCATCAGACAAGCTGGATTCGACGTCGCCAAGTCGTCAGACAAGCTGGATTCAACGTCGCCAAGCCGTCAGAGAAGTTGACCAAAGAGGTCAATTTAATGTACTTTATGGAAAAGTACTGGGTATTGTCGGAGCACTAAATCACATATATCAACTACAGCTAACTTGAAGACTACCAGAGACTAAGAATACGATGGCAGAGCAAAAGAAACGGAATGGTAGAGAAAAAGACTTTCCAAAGATTGCTGAACGTATAGAAAGTGAAAATACCGCACCATACCGAGACCACCGAGCATCAAAACCCGACTGAATAACGAAAAACCTCAAACGAACACCTCATAAGAAATTTAAACGTTTGCGTTCGCCACTCATAATTTATTATTAATTAAGATTTTTCGTAGAGTTTTTCGCCCGGAGATGCGCCTGGGGATGAACGCCTGAGAGATAGTGCCGCGGGGTCACCGTGCCCTGGCCGCACTGCTTGCTTGGTTTGCCCGGCAACTGGAGTTGGACGTATTTAAAATGGTTCCTAAGGTTGATGTAAAGTGAATAGAGTTGAAAAAGGAATCAGGTGCACCTTATTAGGACTGGAAACTAATGCCATTTTGGTCGACAACACAGCAACTGTTCCCCTGATTTGTTCATGCGTAGCCTCTGGAACTCAGCTGGATTCGACTTCGCCAAGCCGTTAAAGAAGTTGACCAAAGAGGTAGTCAATTTAATGTACTTTATGGAAAAGTACTGGGTATGGGAGCACTACGTCACATATATCAACTACAGCTAACTTGAAGACTACCACAGACTAAGAATACGATGGCAAAGCAAAAGAAACGGAATGGTAGAGAAAAAGACTTTCCAAAGATTGCTGAACGTATAGAAAGTGAAAATACCGCACCACACCGAGACCACCGAGCATCAAAACCCGACTGAATAACGAAAAACCTCAAACGAACACCTCATAAGAAATTTAAACGTTTGCGTTCGCCACTCACCTGGGGTTTCCTAAAAGACGAACTGAAAGGGAAATGGCTACTACATACAGAAAAGCAGCGGCCAGCTATACGGGTTCGCGGCGTGAACGCGCGACGGGATGTCTTCCGTTGGAAAAAAGACATTCGCCAGAGTATTTATTTGGATTCTTACATAAAGCACAGAGTGTTGAAAGGAGCTATCTTCTCCGGCTATCTTATGTCGTCTCCCTTTTTGGCCATCTTTACCGTTTCTTTACACAGCATGTTTTGATATGGTGGATTGAATAGGAAGCCATGTTCTCCTTTGGGGAGGATCGGTTGAGCAACACAACAGACGCAAAGTGCCAAGAGGAATTCGGAAGGTTTTCGTAGAGGGAGAGATGAAAGAAAATTATTTTCTATAATTCTTGCAGTTATCATCAGAAATACATTCTGCGACATATTTTTGGTCTACATCCCACGTCTACCGCACTTTCCTGTATGGCAACTGAACCTACCCCAGCCCCCAAAATAAACATCGGATGACAAATGAGGGCAAGAAATAATAACGGGTTCTAAGGGGAAAGACATAGCTTTCCTACCGGATTCGAACCCACGGACCCTCGCATTAGGCATCAATCGCCAATGAAGCGGGTGATCCACTGTTGTGATTTTGGGTTGAGACGGGGTTGCGTTCCCTTGCGGTTACCTTATATGGCATTCGGAAGTCCTTATAAGGTAATCGCAAGGGAACGCAACCCCGTCTCAACCCAAAATCGCAACAGTGGATCACCCGCTTGAGGGGTGAAAATTGCCGTTAAACCTTTTCTTCCTTCGGTCGAGAATCAACCGTACGACGACAAAGGGAACCGTCAGATATATTATCTTCATGACTGATCTAAATTAATATCAATAGTAGGTTATCATGGTGTAGAATGTTCCAAAGATTAACTGACAGAACATCAAGTCATATAATCATTTAGTAACTGCAAATTTACTCCATATGTGACATATGTTTCCTTTGATGATGATCCAAATACATGTATACTAATAATATTGGGTGTGTTAATCATCCGCTTGGTGTCCACCTGTAATTGCGCTCGTCGCATCCTTTTTTATTTGCTGTTGTTTTACTGCTATAACGAGTAAACTGTAGTCAATAAAAGATTAAAGCAGAGATATATTTTCGTCGATTGGAGAGTTTCAGAAACGCCACAGTCTTATTGTTCTTCTATTGCCAAAGAGACATTCTTATGCAAAGACAGTAGGGTAGAAAGATCGCCAGGGTCATACCATCAGTTTTCAATGATTTTTTGAAAAATACTGGTCATCAGACTAAGAATCCTTCTCAGGTTTTTAAAGTCTTTCTCAAAACCTCCAGCCTTAAGCTCACAGAGTCAGAATGACGTGTCTTCGCCGAGTCCCCAAGTTATTGTCCTGATGATATCATTCCATTGTTTCCAAAAACCTTGATCATGTGATGCTATTTTTGCAAATTCGATCATCAGTTTCGTCAGAGCAGCCTGAATCTGCCATTTCCCGATTGATTGCTTTGTTTCTCTTTGTCTTCGTCTGCAAGGATCAAAATATCCAGCCAAGTTATATTCCAATTCATCTCTGGTTGACTGAAAGCAAGTGTACAAGGAAGTACAGAGAAACATAATCGATACAGGCAAACTGTACCTGAGCTGGACTGATTCTGTCTATTAGTTATTGATATACGCGACGAATTAGTTATTGATATAAGGGACATGTGATTAATAACGGTGTAAAAAGAGCCGTATAATCATTAGTTTGTTGAAGTCCACACTGTGGTTATCCGAACGGACCAATGACTAAGTCAAGTTCAACGGACTTCTCTTGTCTCCAACACTAACTCATGTGACATGGTAGTCAATGGCGGTCAATGGGCAATTGCTGGGTTGGCGCAATGTGACAGACTGAAGAAAAAATAGATATTCTACTAGAGGAACGAAATGGAACAAGTTTGCAAGCATCTTTTGGATTCTGTCCAATTGAAAAAATAATTATATCATTCAAATATAGCTTAATACAGTATAAACAATGGCTGGTAATCATAAAAGTTGCCATAAGCTTTTACTGAAGATTTGCACAGCAATGTCCAATGTAAATGTTCAGCAAAACTTGAAGCAAAAGCATTTGCTACCTTTTATGAATATCAGCTGTGTACATGTATTTACCTTAAGCCTTTTCTTATATGAGCGGACTATCTACCATAGGCCTATACTTTGGCCTTCATAACTTTTCTTGGAGGAGGGGTCTTGGGGGCTGCTCAAGACCAATTTATGAATACTTGAAGCCTTTTCATTTCACGTATGGTCAAATATCGTGAAGCGCAACATGCGCAGTGTGGTCCATTTGCAGTGAAAAAGAGACATGTTTGCGGATGCGCAGTTCTTTCGTCCAGCTCAACATTAAAAGGGAAAAGTTGATAGCATGGGAATATTCCTGTAGTTGCACCAAGACAAAAGCGTTTTTGCAGGCATTTTCGGAAGGTTCAGTGATGGCCTAGTATATTCTAGATTCTTCAAAATAATTGTTACCAATTTGCCTCGTTTTAGTCATATATTAATCACGCCCAAATCATTCAGAAAATTCCTGTCATTTTGATTTTCGCATGCGACGTGAATGCAACAGCGGCAACACATCGCATGACACAACATAATTAGTGTTGTGAAAGTATATAATGTTAAGGTTCAGGGGAAGGGTGGGTCACGCGATTTACGAGGGAGGACAAGGTATTTGTAAGAGTTAATTGGTGGGAGAAAATTGTATATATAGATTAGTGGGTAAAAGTTGGCTCTGGAAATTTCGTGATATTGTAGTAGGTTCCTTTGGGAAGTTGTGACTTGAAACATGAAAACCAGTCAGCGGGGAAAAACCGAAAGTCTTGCAACTAAGTGATCCTACGATCTTGTCTCTAAGCATTTGGTTTGAAGACGGGCCACAGGGAAGAGCTAGCCTAAGTATTGAATTTTCACCAGAGAAATGTTACTGGAAGTTCTTTTCACAGACTTGACAGGCATTCGCT
Source organism: Notospermus geniculatus (assembly GCA_002633025.1). Classification (NCBI taxonomy): domain Eukaryota; kingdom Metazoa; phylum Nemertea; class Pilidiophora; order Heteronemertea; family Lineidae; genus Notospermus; species Notospermus geniculatus. The sequence continues at coordinate 135,851 of NMRB01000532.1, forward strand.
GCTTCACTGCGCTATTCCGACAGTCCATTTCCGGTTGATGAACGTACAAATATGACAGCCACGTACTTCACTATAATTGTCTATTTCTAATTCCGGCTGAATATGGACCTGTTCACTACTGCTCCCAAATGAGCCCAGATGCGCCGTGGAGTAACCCCCGAACGTATTCTGGCGGATATTCCTCGCATAAGCNGACAGGATACGTGTCGAGGAGCAATCGGCGTCAATACGGTGTGGCAACAACGTAAGACACTGATTTGACCCTCCTTTGACCTTTTTTTACTCGGCAAGGGGTGCGGCCGGTGCGGTCTCCTCTACCGTTGGAAGAGGCAGCCGAAACACCGGCGCCAGACGACCACAAAAATCGGGAGCGGGAAATGGACCGAGTTGTTAACTAGGTAGGCCCTGTCTCAACAAATGCGAAGGAAGAAAAGGAAATTTTAGATGGAGAGCAGAGTCTACAAACGTTTGAGGAGCCACGGTGGTGTAGTGGTTCCGGCCTCCGACTAGCGGTCAGAGGGTCCCAGTTCGAATCCCACTGGGCGTGAGACTTTGGTCAAGTCTCTTTGCCTCACCGGCCTCTCTCCACCCAGGTGTATAAATGGGTACCGGTCGGAATGAGCAGCTCATCTGAGTTCTACTGAAAGGTTTCAGGATAGACTGGGGTTAAAGTGTAAAGTCGGATGACACCTCTACCGTCGTTGATATCAGACTATAAACCCAAACTTTAACTTTAACTTTAGGCTTGCCTTCGTGGCACTTAAAGTGAAGGCATGCGTAAACATCATTTTTATGATAAAATAAACATTTTCGATTTCAACATTACGATGCATTTATTTTGTACATGAATTATACGTGGAAGTACGCAAGGACATCAACGCCATGGCATTGGCTCATCACTTAGAACATCTATATTCTCCAGTTAAAGGATTTCGGATATTCGAGGAAGAACACAAACAGATTGCTGGCGCCCTCTTCAAAGGCTGGAGTGAACACTGGCCGCAACAACATGTTGTCTGTTATCCTCATCCCAGTGCTCGCTTATGAATTTTTGGTGTCAGGCAACTCCTGGCAAAGTGGCCTGTTAGTACCATCCTTTAAAACGGTGAAGACGGCGAACTGTCCTTAAGCCTCCACTTTATTGTGGATGAACCAAGAACTAGGTGTATGTAGTCCACTTCTCTTGGCCAGCAAAGCTCGATTTCCAGGAATGTACCATTTTGTTTGCCAACGTACTGACAGCACCCTTCGAATACCCAAGAGCCAAAACACAGAAGCTGGACGACTCTTCAACTCGTGACTGATGCTCCCTTTGGCAACATCGAACAAGATTCTACACTTTACAGCCCAGCACGATCTCGAAACGGCCTCGAGTGGCCCATTGGTTGTTTCTTTAGACGAAAACAATGATTGTTACCCACGACATGTCGTCAGGTGAAGCGATGTTGTATCCACGACGAGAGTTAACTATCGGTTACTGGGATGAAGCTGCACTACATGACCGCAAGTTGCTCATCACTTCTTCCACCGTCGCCAGGAACTTCTCGAGTCCCAAGCACCATGGGTAGGACCATAAAGGAATCAAACATAAAGGTTCAACTTACAAATTTATTTATAAATGTGGACAATATCCCTTTAAACCTCAACAGATTCGAATTCTGACTCTTCCATATGATAGGCAAGACCCTTCTGCATGTTTACTGCAAATTTTGTTGAATTCCGACTAGATGATCTTATGATACAAAAGGACTGAATTAATAAGAACCGCACGAACGATGAGAGCACAGGGTCATCTGTGTACATTTGAATAGGCTGACGTACATTTGCACATGGAGCACTAATTGTGCAGAAAATAGCTCTGTTATCCTCAGAAATGGAATTCAAGGCATCAAGTTGACAGGTTCATATACCCCTTCACCACAAAAAAAGTTGAAGCTCGTGCCTATTACGTAAATCCAAAATTCAGGCAGTGAGAGACATCTGGTGGCAACACATGAAGTGTATCCCTCAGTTAGTTCATCGTTCGCAATTAAATCTTTATGCTTGATTCCTTTATGGTAGGACGTCGTACGAGAGGAGAAACTGAGCCCACTGATAAACGCCCTGTTTCCCCACCTCACCCGAGCACATTCGAGAAACCCCCTGAATAAAAAAAACAGGAAGCGGCGTCTTTTACATCTGTTGTCATTTTAATACGTTTTCAAATATTCAAAGATAATGTAGTAAACACTCTCAACTTCTTTCTTTGTGATTTTTCTTTCTCAAAGGAATGCTAACTAAAATGATAGTTCTTATATCAACAAAATCCCTCAATCAAAACGCCCAGCAGACGTCTCAATGTCAACGGGAGTATGCCCGCTATTGTCCAAAGTCCTGAGATATGGGTTTTTCCATTTTGTTTGAGATCTCTACAAAGATGGACTAATTCGCCTTCATCCAAGCAGCGAAGTCCTCAATTAAGATTTACTCCTTAGCCTTAGTGACGGCGGTGGTAAAGCACGATCATTTAGGTTTCGTCTAGATATCACACGTTCTCTTTATCGTCCGCCATTGGCTACCATCACGGTGACACGTGACTGGGCAGCCAACCGCTAGTGGCTTTTAATCAGTTGGTGTTGCGACAAATTGGGTTCGGCGAGAAGGAGGGAGATTCGGAAATTTAATCAGGGGCCGTGATATCCGATACAGTCGAGTGAATGCTAAGTGATCAGTAGTGACAGGTCCATAATCGGGCGCGGGGTGCATGTTCAAATTGAATTAAATTCTCGACGCTGGTAGTGAGTCTTGGCTATTTGCTTCTTAAATGGAGGAGCTTCAAGTGGTGTAGTTATGACAATCGGCCAGGCATGCCAGGTATCGGATCTCTTAGGCACGGTCCTAAAGTTAGAACGTTTTTGTAATGATATCATCGATTAAAAGTGCATCTTTGACGATAATTTGATGATCACGTCATGATTAATGAGCAGGGGATATGCGCCCAGGCGTGATTATAACTGCCTAATTTTACAGAGTGAAATTCAGTAAATTATGAGTGGTGTTGGCAAGTGCATTGAATGTACATGTATCAAGTCGTGATTAAGTGGTACGGACCCGAGGCCCAAGATCGAATGGGTGTTCCGCAGGCTCATGTGGCAATATGTTATTACAGGTGAGGTTTGAGACATCATGAGGTGCTCCGGTCTCGCACACTGCGCCCCATTACAGGCACCTTCTCCTAGCGAGGGATGGAGGATCAGCAGATGACCCCAACTACGACGAAAAAGAAATCAAAAACTGTGTGTAGAAGAATAAGAGAGGAAGATCGTGGAAGAAAAGCAAGAGGCAGCATTGAAAACTACACGTACATGCACATATCATGCCATTAGGGTGGCTGGAAAAGGACATGTAGTGTTTTTTTCAGAAAAAGGTAGTTTTTTTTCTAAAATGTGGTGCTATTTTTATAACTCGGGGCCTGACTAATAACTCGGGGCCCCGACTTATAACTCGCATCCTCCCATCGCAGAGCTTTGGTCTCACTCCTCTTCATGCGAGCGTATGAAGAGGAGCGAGACCAAAGCTCTGCTATGAGAGGATGTATAACTCGGGGCTTTGACTTAGAAACCGAGGCTAAACACATGAGGCGGTATGGGCGGGTTATTACCGCAAAAAAGGAGATGGTCGAAACGGAGATGAAGACGATGTAACGGACATTTTGAAGCGCTTTCATCGGGCGTTGTTCATCGCGAATGTGTCCAGTCAATGGCTGGTATTCATAAAAGTTAGCAAATGCTTTTCCTTAAGATTTGCACTGCGAGGTCCAATGTAAATGCACTACAAAACCTGAAGAAAAAGCATTTGCTAGCTTTTATGAATATCAGTCATTGTATGAATGATTTTCACGATTCTGCTTGATGGTTTGAAAGAACTTATACCCACAGACTGAAATCGACATGATCTCATGGAATCGCACAGGAAGATGTATGAGTAAGTTGCCGGTAGTGGCGTTCGAGATCTGAATGACGAATCAACCTTTCTAGGATGGTTAAATCAACGTCTTTGTTAGATATGATAACACATCACGGTCGGATGCACAACGATTATACGGATAGAGACCGCGAGACGTCACTTCCAAGCGAGTGACTCGAGTTTAGCATTGTCCGTCCGTCAGGATAGTTGTATGTCATCCGATCGGCAGGTCACTCGGGACAAAATGCATCGCACTAACACAGCATAAATTGCACAGAGCATCTGAGCATATGAAACCTCTTTATTCCTGAACATACTCCGTAAGGATATTATCCGTCATGTTTCTTTAAGCGCCGAGAGTGGCCTATTCAAGTTAGATTTTTGAGAGTTCGTTCGTCTCAAAGCCAAATCCGACGACTAGTCTGCAGTGCAACATTGTGGGCACGTTCCAACTTAAAATGAACGAGGTGTACGCAACGTTTCCTTCACTGACGTACAGCCACAGCGTTCTCCTACGTGTGGAATGAAAAATTAAATCTGTTCCATCCCCAGAAGGTTTGTCCTGGAGAATCACGTACTGTAGATGTAGTATACGCATGGTAAGGCAAGTTAGGTTGGGAGTCAAAATCCGATGCCCATCTGGTGAAAGAGTACCAATTGATCAATTTGCGATGACAACCAAAATAAACATCGGATGACAATTGAGGGAAGAAATAATAACGGGTTTCTAAGGTGAAAGACGTACCTTCCTACCGGATTCGAACCCATGGACCCTCGCATTAGGCATCAATCGCCAATGAGGGTTGAAAATTGCCGTTAAACCTTTTCCTCCTTCGGTCGAGAATCAACCGTACGACGACAAAGGGAACCGTCAGATATATTATCTTCATGACTGATCTAAATTAATATCAATAGTAGGTTATCATGGTGTAGAATGTTCCAAAGATTAACTGACAGCTGACATGAAGTCATATAATCATTTAGTAACTGCAAATTTACTGCATATGTGACATATGTTTCCTTTGATGATGATCCAAATATACTAATAATATTGGGTGTGTTAATCATCCGCTTGGTGTCCACCTGTAATTGCGCTCGTCGCATCCTTTTTTATTTGCTGTTGTTTTATTGCTATAACGAGTAAACTGTAGTCATTAAAAGATTAAAGCTGAGATATATTTTCGTCGATTGGAGAGTTTCAGAAACGCTACAGTCTTGGTGTTCTTCTGTTGCCAGAGAGACATTCTTATGCAAAGACAGTAGGGTAGAAAGATCGCCAGGGTCATACCATCAGTTTCCAATGATTTTTTGAAAAATACTGGTCATCAGACTAAGAATCCTTCTCAGGTTTTTAAAGTCTTTCTCAAAACCTCCAGCCTTAAGCACACCGAGTCAGAATGACCTGTCTTCGCCGAGTCCCCAAGTTATTGTCCTGATGATATCATTCCATTGTTTCCAAAAACCTTGATCATGTGATGCTATTTTTGCAAATTCGATCATCAGTTTAGTCAGAGCAGCCTGAATCTGCCATTTCCCGATTGATTGCTTTGTTTCTCTTTGTCTTCGTCTGCAAGGATCAAAATATCCAGCCAAGTTATATTCCAATTCATCTCTGGTTGACTGAAAGCAAGTGTACAAGGAAGTACAGAGAAACATAATCGATGCAGGCGAACTGTTCTGAGCTAGACTGATTCTGTCTATTAGTTATTGATATACGCGACGAATTAGTTATTGATATAAGGGACATGTGATTAATAACGGTGTAAAAAGAGCCGTTAATCATTAGTTTGTTGAAGTCCACACTGTGGTTATCCGAACGGACCAATGACTAAGTCAAGTTCAACGGACTTCTCTTGTCTCCAAAACTAACTCATGTGACATGGTTAGTCAATGGCGGTCAATGGGCAATTGCTAGGTTGGCGCAATGTGACAGACTGAAGAAAAAATAGATATTCTACTAGAGGAACGAAATGGAACAATTTTGCAAGCATCTTTTGGATTCTGTCCAATTGAAAAAATAATTATATCATTCAAATATAGCTTAATACAGTATAAACAATGGCTGGTAATCATAAAAGTTGCCAAATGCTTTTACTGAAGATTTGCACAGCAATGTCCAATGTAAATGTACGTACAGCAAAGCTTGAAGCAAAAGCATTTGCTACCTTTTATGAATATCAGCTGTGTATTTACCATAGGCCTATACTTTGGCCTTCATAACTTTTCTTGGGGGAGGGGGTCTTGGGAGGCTGCTCAAGACCAATTTAGGAATACTTGACACCTTTTCATTTCACGTATGGTCAAATATCGTGAAGCGCAACATGCGCAGTGTGGTCCATTTGCAGTGAAAAAGAGACATGTTTGCGGATGCGCAGTTCTTTCGTCCAGCTCAACATTAAAAGGGAAAAGTTGATAGCATGGGAATGTTTCTGTAGTTGCCCCATGACAAAAGCGTTTTTGCAGGCATTTTCGGAAGGTTCAGTGATGGCCTAGTATATTCTAGATTCTTCAAAATAATTGTTACCAATTTGCCTCGTTTTAGTCATATATTAATCACGCCCAAATCATTCAGAAAATTCCTGTCATTTTGATTTTCGCATGCGACGTGAATGCAACAGCGGCAACACATCGCATGACACAACATAATTAGTGTTGTGAAAGTATATAATGTTAAGGTTCAGGGGAAGGGTGGGTCACGCGATTTACCAGGGAGGACATGGGTATTTGTAAGAGTTAATTGGTGGGAGAAAATTGTATATATAGATTAGTGGGTAAAAGTTGGCTCTGGAAATTTCGTGAAATTGTAGTAGGTTCCTTTGGGAAGTTGTGACTTGAAACATGAAAACCAGTCAGCGGGGAAAAACCGAAAAGTCATGCAACTAAGTGATCCTACGATCTTGTCTCTAAGCATTTGGTTTGAAGACGGGCCACAGGGAAGAGCTAGCCTAAGTATTGAATTTTCACCAGAGAAATGTTACTGGAAGTTCTTTTCACAGACTTGACAGGCATTCGCTGCTTCACTGCGCTATTCCGACAGTCCATTTCCGGTTGATGAACGTACAAATATGACAGCCACGTACTTCACTATAATTGTCTATTTCTAATTCCGGCTGAATATGGACCTGTTCACTACTGCTCCCAAATGAGCCCAGATGCGCCGTGGAGTAACCCCCGAACGTATTCTGGCGGATATTCCTCGCATAAGCCTTTCCCCAACGGCTGAAAAGGTCCTTGACCCAATATTTCGCAAAAGAGTCATATTTTAATTGATCACAACAACACTTCGCTGTTTTCCAGCGACACAAGTCGATCCAGTTGGCGCCATTTAGTGCCCAGGCCAGACGCTTTTGGGGAAAAAAACGGCGAAAACAATGACAGGATATATATTGTTGTTGTAACGGCGTGAAGGAGAACTGGCGGAAACAGGGTGCGTGGAATAAATATGGCGTCCAATAGTTATGTTGCATTTTCGAGTGCCTCATCGGAAAATTACCAAAACGCATTTCTCGAGTTGGGCAATTTATTCTTTTCATTTGACTCACAAAGGCTGGGGCGTGTTAGAAATGTCATCGAAATATGCTCATATAGTTTGAATTGTTCGTATTGCGTTGAATATGCTAAGAGGCAATCCTACTTTGCTTCGATGCTGTTTCCTTTTACCTACTTAAAGTCACTTTCTATTTCGCTTGGAAGTTAAAAGCAAATAATGAGAGTAACCCTGGGGAAGTGAGAACATCACAATGAACACACTTTGACTTATAAAATGCGTTCTTGCTCTTTCGTTTCCTGTCGAAGCTGCTTGGATTTATAGTGATGGAAGATACTACATTCAAATTTATTCCAAACATTTCCAATGGAGTAGATTTTAATGACAATGCTTTTAAGTTCTTCAGAAAAATTGACGTGTTTGATGATGGCAAGAAAAAAGGCTGCATTGCTGGGTATTACGATGGGAAATGGTATCGAGAGGGTAGAATAATGCAAGCTGCCGAGAAACTGCGACTTTTCTACGCGGTGAACAGTTCTCTCAGACTTGCATCATTCCTATAGTTTGCCAGCCAATTTGGGTCGTTGTTGGTACCGATATCGAAACAGTAGATTCCGAATTGGACAAAGTTGTTGTTATCGGAGACGATATTATCAAATTCCCAAGCGAAGCACTTGTTTGCCCCGAAGCGGGCAGAAAAAGCCCGACTCTGGTTCTCCGTAAAGCACCTCAAGTGGTCATCGGAGAAGACAACAAAAGGGGCATCTTGAGTACAATCGTGGAAGACGATGGTGCCATCAACGGACAGGATACGTGTCGAGGAGCAATCGGCGTCAATACGGTGTGGCAACAACGTAAGACACTGATTTGACCCTCCTTTGACCTTTTTTTACTCAGCAAGGGGTGCGGCTGGTGCGGTCTCCTCTACCAGGAAGAGGCAGCCGAAACACCGGCGCCAGACGACCACAAAATCGGGAGCGGGAAATGGACCGAGTTGGTAACTAGGTAGGCCCTGTCTCAACAAATGCGAAGGAAGAAAAGGAAATTTTAGAGGGAGAGCAGAGTCTACAAACGTTTGAGGAGCCACGGTGGTGTAGTGGTTCGGGCCTCCGACTAGCGGTCAGAGGGTCTCGGATTCGAATCCCACTAGGCGTGAGACTTTGGTCAAGTCTCTTTGCCTCACCGGCCTCTCTCCACCCAGGTGTATAAATGGGTACCGGTCGGAATGCTTGGATTGTAGCGCTGAATGAGCAGCTCATCTGAGTTCTACTGAAAGGTTTCAGGATAGACTGGGGTTAAAGTGTAAAGACGGATGATACCTCTACCGTTGTTGATATCAGACTATAAACCCAAACTTTAGCTTTAACTTTAGGCTTGCCTTCGTGGCACTTAAAGTGAAGACATGCGCAAACATCATTTTTATGATAAAATCAACATTTTCGATTTCAACATTACGATGCATTTATTTTGTACATGAATTATACAAGGTACAGAATAGCACAAAATTGACACACAAAATGATAATAAGCAAGAAGTCAATCTCCAGAATTCACGAATTTTCGACCCCAACCGGGGTCTTTTTCAAGTGGAACTTTTACAATCTGAAACTCTAGAATAGGAATTATACAAGGAAGTACGCAAGGACATCAACGCCGTGGCATTTGGCTCATCACTTAGAACATCTATATTCTCCAGTTAAAGGATTTCGGATATTCGAGGAAGAATACAAACAGATTGCTGGCGCCCTCTTCAAAGGCTGGAGTGAACACTGGCCGCACCAACATCTGTAATCCTTATCCCAGTGCTCGCTTATGAATTTTTGGTGTCAGGCAACTCCTGGCAAAGTGGCCTGTTAGTACCATCCTTTAAAACGGTGAAGACGGCGAACTGTCCTTAAGCCTCCACTTTATTGTGGATGAACCAAGAACTAGGTGTATGTAGTCCACTTCTCTTGGCCAGCAAAGCTGGATTTCCAGGAATGTACCATTTTGTTTGCCAACGTACTGACAGCACCCTTCGAATACCCAAGAGCCAAAACACAGAAGCTGGACGACTCTTCAACTCGTTACTGATGCTCCCTTTGGCAACATCGAACAAGATTCTACACTTTATAGCCCAGCACGATCTCGAAACGGCCTCAAGTGACCCATTGGTTGTTTCTTTCAAGACAAAAACAACGATTGTTACCCACAACATGTCGTCAGGTGAAGCGATGTTGTATCCACGACGAGAGTTAACTATCGGTTACTGGGATGAAGCTGCACTACATGACCGCAAGTTGCTCATCACTTCTTCCACCGTCGCCAGGAACTTCTCGAGTCCCAAGCACCATGGGTAGGACCATAAAGGAATCAAACATAAAAGGTTCAACTTACAAATTTAGCATTTTATAAATGTGGGCAGTATCCCTTTAAACCTCAACAGATTTGCATTCTGACTCTTCCTTATGATAGGCAAGACCCTTCTGCACGTTTACTGCAAATTTTGTTGAATTCCGACTAGACGATCCTATGATACAAAAGGACTGAATTAATGAGAACCCCACGAACGATGAGAGCGCAGGGTCATCTGTGTCATCCAAAATTCAGGCAGTGAGAGACATCTGGTGGCAACACATGAACTGTATCCCTCACTTAGTTCATCGTTCGCAGATAAATCTTTATGCTTCATTCCTTTATGGTAGGACGTCGTACGAGAGGAGAAACTGAGCCCACTGATGAACTAACTGTTCCCCACCTCACCCGAGCATGGAGAAACCCCCTGAAGAAAAAAAACCAGGAAGTGTCTTTTACATCTGTTGTCATTTTAATACGTTTTCAAATATTCAAAGATAATGTAGTAAACGCTCTCAACTTCTTTCTTTGTGACTTTTCTTTCTCAAAGGAATGCTGACTAAAAATGATAGTTCTATGTCAACAAAATCCCTCAATCAAAACGCCCAGCAGACGTCTCAATGTCAACGGGAGTATGCACGCCATTGTCCAAAGTCCTGAGATACGGGTTTTTCCATTTTGTTTGAGATCTCTACAAAGATGGACTAATTCGCCTTCATCCAAGCAGCGAAGTCCTCAATTAAGATTTACTCCTTAGCCTTAGTGACGGCGGTGGTAAAGCACGATCATTTAGGTTTCGTCTAGATATCACACGTTCTCTTTATCGTCCGCCATTGGCTACCATCACGGTGACACGTGACTGGGCAGCCAACCGCTAGTGGCTTTTAATCAGTTGGTGTTGCGACAAATTGGGTTCGGCGAGAAGGAGGGAGATTCGGAAATTTAATCAGGGGCCGTGATATCCGATACAGTCGAGTGAATGCTAAGTGATCAGTAGTGACAGGTCCATAATCGGGCGCGGGGTGCATGTTCAAATTGAATTAAATTCTCGACGCTGGTAGTGAGTCTTGGCTATTTGCTTCTTAAATGGAGGAGCTTCAAGTGGTGTAGTTATGACAATCGGCCAGGCATGCCAGGTATCGGATCTCTTAGGCACGGTCCTAAAGTTAGAACGTTTTTGTAATGATATCATCGATTAAAAGTGCATCTTTGACGATAATTTGATGATCACGTCATGATTAATGAGCATGGGTTAGGCGCCCAGGCGTGATTATAACTGCCTAATTTTATAGAGTGAAATTCAGTAAATTACGAGTGCTGTTGGCAAGTGCATTGAATGTATCAAGTCGTGATTAAGTGGTACGGACCCGAGGCCCAAGATCGAATGGGTGTTCCGCAGGCTCATGTGGCAATATGTTATTACAGGTGAGGTTTGAGACATCATGAGGTGCTCCGGTCTCGCACACTGCGCCCCATTACAGGCACCTTCTCCTAGCGAGGGATGGAGGATCAGCAGATGACCCCAACTACGACGAAAAAGAAATCAAAAACTGTGTGTAGAAGAATAAGAGAGGAAGATCGTGGAAGAAAAGCCAGAGGCAGCATTGAAAACTACACGTACATGCACATATCATGCCATTAGGGTGGCTGGAAAAGGACATGTAGTGTTTTTTTCAGAAAAAGGTAGTTTTTTTTCTAAAATGTGGTGCTATTTTTATAACTCGGGGCCTGACTAATAACTCGGGGCCCCGACTTATAACTCGCATCCTCCCATCGCAGAGCTTTGGTCTCGCTCCTCTTCATGCGAGCGTATGAAGAGGAGCGAGACCAAAGCTCTGCTATGACATGTATGAGAGGATGTATAACTCGGGGCTTTGACTTAGAAACCGAGGCTAAACACATGAGGCAGTACGGGCGGGTTATTACCGCAAAAAGGAGATGGTGGAAACGGAGACGGCGACGGTGTAACTGACATTTTGAAGCGCTTTCATTGGGCGTTGTTCGTAGAGAATGTGTCCAGTCACTAGCGAGGTTTCGCAAGTCTGACGAAACACGAAGTACGAAATACGAAATTCAACTTCATTTCCAGGACCTAATGTATTTCTGGAGATGGTTGCTACCACAAATGTCCCTGCTGCCGGCGCGTTTTTTAGCATATTATGTAAGACCGAGTGAGTTAGGGTGCATCTTGAATTTTTAAATTTCCAATTCGTATCTACGAAGTCGATACGAAAGATAAATTTCAAAGTTTAATATATTACATGTACACTGTAACTCTATCGGTCTAACGTCATACGCTAAAAGACGCTCTTGCAGCAGGCGATATTTGTGGTACCAGCCATGTCCTGAAATACATTACGTCATGGAAGTGAAGTCCAATTTCGTATTTCGTACTTCGTTTTTCGTCAGATTTGCGAAACCTCGCTACTGTATAAATGATTTTCACGATTCTGCTTGATGGTTTGAAAGAACTTATACCACAGACTGAAATCGACATGATCTCATGAAATCGCACAGGAAGATGTATGAGTAAGTTGCCGGTAGTGGCGTTCGAGATCTGAATGACGAATCAACCTTTCTAGGATGGTTAAATCAACGTCTTTGTTAGATATGATAACACATCACGGTCGGATGCGCAACGATTATACGGATAGAGACCGCGAGACGTCACTTCCAAGCGAGTGACTCGAGTTTAGCATTGTCCGTCCGTCAGGATAGTTGTATGTCATCCGATCGGCAGGTCACTCGGGACAAAATGCATCACACTAACACAGCATAAATTGCACAGAGCATCTGAGCATATGAAACCTCTTTATTCCTGAACATACTCCGTAAGGATATTATCCGTCATGTTTCTTTAAGCGCCGAGAGTGGCCTATTCAAGTTAGATTTTTGAGAGTTCGTTTGTCTCAAAGCCAAATCCGACGACTAGTCTGTAGTGCAACATTGTGGGCACGTTCCAACTTAAAATGAACGAGGTGTAATGCAACGTTTCCTTCACTGACGTACAGCCACAGTGTTCTCCTACGTGTGGAATGAAAAATTAAATCTGTTCCATCCCCAGAAGGTTTGTCCTGGAGAATCACGTACTATAGAAGTAGTATACGCATGGTAAGGCAAGTTAGGTTGGGAGTCAAAATCCGATGCCCATCTGGTGAAAGAGTACCAATTGATCAATTTGCGATGACATCCTACAGAAAAGACTAGAATACCGACATAATGCCAACTCAGACTGACAATGGCTCCATTTGAGAAGATGACAGCTCCAGTTACACCCAATCCAATGGAGATCCACTCTTATGGACCAGTGTCATTCGATGATCCCTAATCAGGAACTCTGACTATCCAGGTATAACGAATAAAAGGGGATTAAGACTTTTCTGTATTTTCTATTGATTTTGAATTAGTGATCATCTGCGTGGAGACCGTTCTAAACAGGTAGGCATGCAAGGATGCAGACGTAGAGGCGATGCCCTGACACGGTGAATTATTTTCTCGGCTAGGGTGCAACAGCGGTCATAAACTCCCTACGCAGTTGTGAACCGCGTCCCCTCCGGTTTACCCGCCCTCCACAACTGCTGCACTTCGTAGAATTTTCCGCGTTTGGTCAGCAGATGGCGTCAGGGCCTGGCGCGAGTTTTATAGCCTATCACCACGCTGCTTTCAGAACTCTTTGGCCCGTTGGCAACGGATGTTCTTGTGCAACCATGGCTAATAGATCACATGATCCGTTCAGCCAATGAAAAAGTGTCTCAGGCCAGCTTGGTTACGGGTTGCTCGGCGCTGTCATTGGTCGACTCTCTCAGCGCCATCTATTGGTCAAACGCGGCGAATTTTACGAAGTGAAGCAGTTATGGAGAGCGAGTAAACCGAAGGGGCGCAGTACATGTACACAACATAGGGAGTTTACAGCGGTCATGGCGGTTCCTTTACCAAAAACTACGACAAGTGTGAGATATGAAGGCTCAATGTCTTCACAAAGTTTAACTTATACATGTAGGTGCATTCAATGGCAATGCTGACAATCTCACAAACTCATAAAACCTCGCAAGTTCGAAACAATGAGAGTTCTGAGTTGATGGTATGAACAGGCCAACCGAACAGTGCATGCAACCACCGCCACCATCTTTGCAATATACGTATCTGTTTCAGATTTACGAAGAAAAAACTGTACATGTAATAACCACAATCCGACGGGGTAAAGAGAAAAAAAAGAGATCATAATGATAGGGGCCCCGGAGTCCATATTGATAGGGCGATTGGAGATCATTGTGACCAGGGCGGACAATATTGAGAAGAGGTTGCCAGGAAGGCCGACCGATACAGAAAAAAATCGAGAACGTATTGACCACTGGAATGGAATTACTGGAGCAAATTGCTGTGGTCTCACGTGACACGACGAGATAATACGATGTCCTGCGAAAAAAATCAAGCTTTGGCTTTATAGATGAGGGAATGATATATTAGTGTTCTAATTTTGGACAAGATACAGTGGAACCTGTCTATTTGGGACACCTTTGGGGCTGGAAATTGGTGTCCTTAAGAGAGAGGTTTCCTGACTATTACAGAGGTCAAAATGAATAGAAATGACCTGTTTGGGACTGAGCTTTAGCGGCCTTAATCAGTGGTAGCGTTAAGGATTTTTTTTCATGAGTCCATTTTTTTCAAGTGGACTCTTTTTGCCTCAGATTGCTTGAAAATGAGGAGTCCAAATTCGATTTCCATGAGTCCAACTATGGACTCTTTTGCAGGGAAGACCAGCAAATATGAAGCGTCCATACACTTTTTTGATGAAAAAGGGGGGCACTCGGCACCTCTCTATTAAGTTAATACAGAGGTGCCCTCCTGACAGAGGTGTCCACTAGGAGAGATTCCACTGTAATGCCCACTGGGATTGCAATTTTTACAAACCAATGTTGGCCTACAGGGCGGTCCATAAAAACGACTTATTTTGTATTTCCTCTGAAAAATGTTTCTCATGATGTTTCTCCAATTTTCAGGTGATATAGAGTAGAACCCAGACAATTCTTGTGATACCACCATGGATGTTGACAGACAATATACAACACAGCAGCGGATAAAAATCGTTCAGACCTACTTTGCGACGAAATCAGCATGATCAGTGTATAATAATCTCGGACACAGAAACAATGGACATGATGTTGAATTTCTTATTGAACAGCTTTGGCTTCAGAAGAAAGCGTCATAAAAGACAACACTTTTGCTGGCAAAGTTAACAAAAGCGAACTTTATTAACCACACCTAGCTCCTGATCGATCAGCTTCCAGATTGTAAACCATGGGAGGTCATTGTCATAATTTCCCTACGGTGACGTCTGCATCTTCGCGGCGACCCCTCACCGGTCCCTCCAGAGTCATCCGTCACCCACAAAGCAATAGATGTCACCGAGATTTCGCGGTCCAAGTATCCCGTGTTTGAGGGACGCTCCTTTCTCCCTCTCTAAGCATTATCATAATAATAAACACCATTAGGACGGCCAACTTCGCCCGGGTGGTTCGATTGACATGGATTCATTGCTGAGCATATGCCATCCAGAAATCGCATCGGCCCTTAAATGAAATCAAAAGTAATTATTTTGCCAACAGGATGATGATCCACTGCGTATGTTTCCTCAGGGGATGTCCTTCTAGCCTCGCGGCAACATTTTCAAGCTCAGTTTAGCGACAATTGAACTGTTAAAAGCAGCTTTTTTATCAATTAGGTTGTCATATGGTAGTAATTTTAAACATTGTTAGAGACGCACAAAGCGTGGACAATCACGAAGGAATAAAAGACGCCATATTGCCAAGTTCCGATTGTCATAGCACGCAGCAAAGGTTGACGGATTGTATGGTAATTTTTTTCTCTCATCGCCTGCTTGGGATGGCAATTCCAAACCTAAACTGCCATTTTTACTTGTGAAAAAGTCGATAGGGGTGGAAGAAAATAAAGATTAATGATTAAAAATGAGAACTATGATGATTAATTGGAGCACGTCTCAACACCTGAGAGATGTAGAGGATCATAAAGGATCGTCGATGGAAGAAGAGCGTGAAGGTATGTTTCATGGCTAAACCTTGTCTAGGGATGGAGCTACATGTAGGCAGTTCCTCATTTTTTGTATTTGATTTTTTTATGTCAGGGCCGACACCATAGCATTATTGGCCCTGGTAAGTACGGAGGAGGCCATCTCAGCTACTCATGTTCCTCATGTGGATGGGTCTTTTACTTGCCCTAGCAAAGAATCAAGGCACAGGACACCACGGCTTATTGTCCCATGCGACGGACGTGAAGAGCCGGGAATGAAATCCCATATGGCCCGGGCTGGATTCGAACCCGGGACATGCCGTTTGCTGAGCGGACGTGATAACCACTCGCCCATCAAGGCTCCTCATATCATAATGGTGTCTATCGCAGTGCAGCCATGAGATGGTCAAGCAGAAGTTCAAGGGTAATATGCAATGTTATATGAAGTTTTTGTTAGACTGGGACAAACAGTTGGCGTCACTAATAATTACTCGTCAGTAAAATGAGCAAGCCTCTCAAAGCCCATCAGACGTAAAATGGCCACCAGAACAACAGCCCTCGATCAGAGTTTGTCGTTGATACCAAGTCAAGAGGTACTATAGACCCGGTAGCGATATTAGCTTGCCTTTTAGCGCAGAGCTTGCTAAGGACAGCAAGTGCGTTTGAATGTTTATTCTAATGGTGATATTTTCGCATTAGGACAGTGATACGGAGCTAAGTGGCAGGGTTCTTTATGAAGTTTTAACCCCTATCGTCCATCGTGTGTAACCATGTAAATGAAAAGAGCACCGTGGGATGAAGTTTCTTCAAGCCCAAATGTGCATCATTACAGCCTATAATCGCCTTTTTATCCACCATTACTGACGTATCAATGCCAAACCATGATTAACAGACTAACGTTAAAACACACAATGTCAATTTCCAGAATGTTTAGCAAATTTTCGACCCCAACCCGGGTCTTCTTCAGGCTGGAACTTTACAATCCGAAACTCTAGAAAAGACTCTTTTCTAGAGTTTCAGATTGTGAAGTTCCAGCCTGGAAGAAGACCCCGGTTGGGGTCGAAAATTTGCTAAATATTCTGGAAACTGACTTTATATACTTTATAATATTGTGTGTCGATTTTTGTGCTCGCCTTCTCTTTGGTTAAAACACACAACTCTGAAAGTTCCCAAGATACGGATTTAGCCGTTCATCTCTTATTGCGACGGCAACGAGAGATATCTTTTCTGGGTGTGGTCTACCTATTAGCCACTTCTTATCCTTTCGCTAATTACAGAGGTCATCTTGAGATGAATCACATTGCTGAACATTAATAAGGTATGCTTTCGGAGAGTCCAAAACTAGAACACAAAAGGCGACACACAAAATGATATAATAACCGAAGTCGTCCTCCAGAAATTTTGCAAATTTTCGACCCAAACGGGGTCTTCTTCAGGCTGGCACTTTCAAGTCGAGCTACGCTTTCGGAGATGTATCATTTTGGAGGCCTCCAGGTTTTGTTCCTCTTCTGAGGTTCCAAAAATCCACAGCTGTTTCAGCGACGCACGACAGCAAGCGACGAAACGAGATCCACCGCTTGCCGAAGTCAATAAACTCCCCTGAGCGCCCCTCCCGTGACTGCGATGGAGGTATTGCACGTCGCCGAAGCAAAAGTCAATTGCGTCGAGATATTTAGACAGTAACTTCAGCTTCCCAATAAAGATCGCGTCCCCGCATTATAATCGATGGCACACGACCCTGCCATGTCATACGTGATTGACGCCTGTGCAAACAAATGTTTATGAGAAACTGCGGGAAAATGGGTTCGGTTAAATCACCGTCTTCAGAATGTGGTGCCTTCCCACAAAGAGCCAACGGCCACTGGGGCCAATTAGAAAAGATCCAGGATTTTCACCTAGTCAGCTGTACCAGGCGGTTCCAAGTAAAAACCCCCTGAATTTGATCATGCAAAGACCTTCCTTCGACTACAGAAAGTGAAAACGATTTATCAAGGACTCCTTTGGAAGAGAAGGCTGCCATCCTTAATCAAAGTGTCCTGGTTGCTGAAATAGGTCTAAATGACCATAAGTGGTAAATTTGGAATGACCTGTGGTGTCCAGGAGGCATCTCCACCCTGGTCAAGTGTAAGACTCATGTTTACATCTATGGCCATTACGCCAAGTGTCCATTATTTAAAAAAAATAGTGCAGCTGACCAATCTTTGGGTAGTCTCCCGTCTCTTACACAGACCATTCATACATCTTTCATTGCCAGTATACGGTCAACGAAAAACCTATTCCTTTATCCCGTATTTTTTCTGACACCTTTCACCGACACCTGATCTCCAGATAGTGATGGGGAAACCACCTACTGACGCAGACAACGCGTTATTGCATTTTCACAAGCCAGATTTTTATCCATCTTGCCTCTTTATTGTCACGCTCTTTTGATAAGAAAAACCTTCCTCGTAATTACCACTTTTTTCTCATTACCTTGATCAGTTACACCATCGAGACACCTACACCTCTGACAAGTTCTTTCGTGAATAAGCAATGCAAAGCCAATAATGTGTACGTTTTAACAAAAGGCCAACGGAGCACATGATACTTTGCCCAATGCCTTGGACTGAGAAATCGAGAAAAAAGGAAAAAAGCTTTGTTTTCCTGGCAATGACCATGACATGTGCCAATAACACATTAGACAAGGTTCGATACTCTACAAAAAAGGCGCATTTATGGCCAATAGCGGCGTGTGGAAAGTGAGAGATAGTGAAGAGCATGGCAAGCAAAACATTTGTTTCTCATCTACTGGGTAGTCTACATCATTTTTGTAGAATTCTTGAAACAAAGCAATCTGACGGGATGACATAGTGCAGTCCTGTGCATAAACGACTACACACGTGGGAGAGGAAAGGAAATACGACTTGTCAAAACAGAAAAGCATTTCTGATACAAAGGGATAACTTAAGTCTAAACAGAAAAGCATTTCTGATACAAAGGGATGACCAAGTCTAAACAGAAAAGCATTGATACAAAGGGATAACTAAAGTCTAAACAGAAAAGCATCTGATACAAAGGGATGACCAAAGTCTAAACAAAAGAGCATTTTTGATACAAAGGGATGACCAAAGTCTGAACAAAAAGGCATTTATTAACTAGCTCGAGACATAAACAAACATAAATATTTGTCTATCCGATATCACCGCATATTAGTGCAATATGGATACATCACAAGCGTTGTTTTTATACTTCCGCTTGTGTAGTGCCTGAGTAAGGGTTCGGTCGATAACTGTGGCTCTCAACGGCCAGTTATCGGTCTTTGACTCTTGGTGAAGAGGCCCCGTCCGTTCGAAAGCTGGGAAGCTACCCTACGATAAGCAGCGGAGACGTGATGCAAACCAAAGGATAAATTACCCGAAGCCAGTGTAAGTGTTTGCTCTGCCTGTTAACTCTGACAGCCACAAGGCAGAGTGGCGCAGAAAGAGCATTGTTGGTAACGACATACAAATTGTAATTTGGCATCAAACAATGATACGGTTTTTATAGAAAAGCTAACCGCGGCGTTGCGGCGTCTATTAATATGTATCGAGAAAAAAAGAGCAGTTCCCATGCAACCACAGCCTGCATTACATGACTATGCGTTAAACAACGCCTGGTACATGTAGTTGTTATTTAGGCAGTGCCAGAAAATAATGTGAATTTATACATGTAGACCTTTCCAACGAAGATGGCTGTCTGACAGTTCCCACCATATGACGTCAGAACCTTAATACATGTACATGTACCATTCAATGGCCGCAGGCACGCAAAGCTGGTCAAGGGACTATTATGGTTAGGTAAAATAATTGTCTGAGAGAATGCGTTTGGCAGTGTTATATCATGCTTGGACAATGGCCATGACGACATGTGAGAGAACTAGTAAGCCACCATATTTATTGGAAAGGTCTTTCCGGCAATGAATAGTGTGAGAGTTACGATCTCCAACAAATGAAAATACACCGACTGATATTTTAATTTCTGGCTCAAAGTTTTGATTTTCATTCTTACCGAACATATCCGAGTCGAAGACACAATAGGGGCCTAGGCCTATACAGGGTTAACTTTTCCGCTACACGATGGTTTTTGGCTGTATGCGCGCGATTCTCGAGAAGGCAAGGGAAAGGACATACAAAATAAACTCAACGCCCTGGCTGCCTAGGTAAAAAAACTTCCATCAAAATGCTGCGGGCACTTCTGGTTCAAAGACAAAGGGCAAGAGAGAGAGGGAAACCACGTCAGAACCACAAAGAATAGGAGGACCAAATATTGTTGCATACGGATGGAAAGAGCTGACTCGTATGGACGTTACCACTACCTATGTTTATTACTGGTATATCATCAGAAAGGACATCGAAGAGCGTGTGAGCAAAGCCTTTGTTACGCTGGTCCTTTATGGAACAAAACAAACAAAGGGTTATGAAGAAGAAATGAAAAATACATGTAGACTTGTATGAATGGAATACTTCCCTGGGTCTAATGAACAACTGCTGTTGGCTACGTTATTCATAATGTCGAAGATACAATTCATCCGCCCACTTCGAGTACCATAATCTACCCCTGGTGTCCAGATAAGCAGATTTTAATGGAACATTCTTTGACAGATGACCCCATGGACTTAGCCTTGTCTCTGCTTCTCTGATTGAGGGCGTACCTACGGCGAATGACATCCGTCTGTGCACGAACAACCGGTTGGGCAAAGCCACATCATCAACAGGGAATTCCTTTAGTTCCTGAAACCAGTTGCCTCATTATTTGCCTATTGTCCATTCGGATGAAAAACTCCCTGGGATGTCCCTCCGTTTGGTGAAAGTAGCTTTCTAATTCAGAGTATGAACAGTTCTCACCTGGTTCCCCTATTCTGTGCGCTAACATTTAGCTTTAGAATTCGTGATGCTGGTTTTAACGACTGCGGAGGAGCCTATTCATGGTTTGCGGTCACTTGGTGCATTTTTGTTCGTCTCATAAAAAGATTTCTGTTGAAGTCTGAAGGTCATCTATCAAAAGTAGCTGACAATTTTTAAATATTATATCCAGATCCTTGCTTGAGGTTGGTCACAGTTTAAGACCTGCTCTGGTCGAATCGCGAAACGTCAGCTTAGTTCGATGGATTTTTTTACTGCTTCCGGGGATGCCGGGCGCGTTCATTTAATCGTTGAAAGAAATGTCAGCAATAAATTCACTTTTCATTTCAGGCTGGCCTACTAATTGAATTTTTCTCGTCATTGTTACTTGCTGCAATCAACCCCTCAGAAAAAGCACATGTTGTAAATGTAAACAATGCCAACTGTTGTGTTTTCAGTGTCCTTGAAGGACAGGTTGATTTCAATATGTTTAGAAGTTGAAATGAAAATGATAAATTTAATAAAGGGCAATATAACGTTACCATCGATTTTTAATGGTGAAACAGTTAAATAAATTAAATAGAAATGAAATCGAAATGGAAGTAGTAATCTCACTGCAATCGGACCATTTAATTAAATATCCACACAAAAAACGGACTAAATGGTTTGTAATTTGCAGACAAACACCTGTGTTTCATTTATCCTGAGCACCAATACTATTCACCAGCTGTGTCTTACTCCTATCAATTAGACGAAGACACTGAATGAGATAAACTCAACTTATTAAAAATTACGAAGCGAAATTGTCAATTTTGCTGTTACATCGAATTCACTGGTAACATATGTCGAGAGCGTCACTGCTCTAGGTCTTGAATGATGTTGGCAAATTTGGTCGCAAACAGATGCGAACTAGAATGATTTACAGCATTTATCACGCGAAGTTCTCATAACGTACACATGGTTTACAAATAAGTACTGGTTGCAAGAGAATGACAGTATTTGACTTTTGATGTTGCAAGTTCATTAAGTACATGTATATAAAAAAATAGGTAACCAGCTCCAGCACCCAACAATGGGGCCTTGTTTCTGTTCAACTTTTTTTAGTTCACCTAAACTTTTCACGCCTTCCTGTTTTTCCAGGGTTACTTTATTATAACTACGAATCCATAATTAGGATCCAGCTCATTCACTTCTGGGATCTCTACTAGAAAATGCCTGAGGAAATGCCGGTTGGGATCGAAAATTGGCGAAATTCGGAGACGACTTTACTTGTACTATCTACAAAAATGGGTTCGTGTCACTCTCAAGTGATGTTCCAACGGTATCGTCCCACCGAGGAGAAAGAGTAAATTGGACTGTGGTTCCGAGATCTTTTCCAAGTCAATACGGGGGAGGAGGAGGGAGGTAAAGCATAAAGTGAGAGTTGGTCCGGCACAGAGCAGTCACACAGGAAACTGCCAAAGACTCGGCCCCTTGATAATTCCCAAGTCCAAAGGCCAAACCAGACACACAAGAACAAACTTCCATACCTATTAACTGTAATTATCAAAGTTACCAACGTTATTACAAGTCCGAGAGTGGATCAATGAAACACTCTGTCTTTGTCGCCAACAAAATCTGAAATCGACACGACATACACGCTGCTTGTGATCATTGTCCACCCTAACCGTGTGAAGCTGACACCCAGGTTAATCGGAGTCAGATGACGACAGTGACCATCATTACAAAAGCCAATGTAGCAATAAGGATACTGTGATGACAGCTGTATGGAAGGTTTAGGATCAAAGTGATATCTGTTGTTGATTTCAAGTAACGGCTTTTGTCTCTTTTCCAAACTCTCTCAGATATGGTGTTTGTGACAATCAACCCACTGCTGTGGTACCATGGCTTTCCTTTGCTTTTGACCATTGGATAATTCGTTAGTTGTGACCCCAAGTCTCATCTCAGAGAATCTTGTACGTGTTTGGCAATGCAGTGTTAATTTGTCGACAGGTACAAAGTGCTGATTAACTCTGGCCGCTGAAGATAACAGGAGTTCTTTGGACATGCTCCAATCGTGTGAAGCAACGAAGGAAGCCAGAACACTTCGAACATCACTCGTTGTCAAATATGGTTGGCAACTTTTCCTTCGAATCTTCCCCTGATTCAGCTACTACCATACTAGGCCTACATGTTCATGAGTGTGTGCAGAAGCTTATACTGGACCCGTTCGCCTCCAGCTACTACCATACTAGGCCTACATGTACATGAGTGTGTGCAGAAGCTTATACTGGACCCGTTCGCCTCCAGCTACTACCATACTAGGCCTACATGTACATGAGTGTGTGCAGAAGCTTATACTGGACCCGTTCGCCTCCAGCTACTACCATACTAGGCCTACATGTACATGAGTGTGTGCAGAAGCTTATACTGGACCCGTTCGTCTCCCAAGTCCGTTGTAGAGTTGTCGTGCATGTGTAGATAGGGGGACCACGACAGGGGCATCTTCCTATCGACCTCTATGTAGGCCTATGCTTCAGCTTTAGTACAACCTATCGTGGGCCTTGGGATATACACTGTGCAGAGATCCTGCTGGACGTTATCACGGCGAAGGTCCAGTAGTTTGGTGAATGAGGCCACGGCGAATTGGTGACCAAATCTCTTCTTCAGAAATCCAATGAGTCGATGGTATATCGACAGCATACATTGTTATAATGTTATCAGGATAATAGTAATGACGTTCAGGGAGATTCAGCAGGTGCTTGGTCGACATGATTGCAGGGATTACCTCGAAGGCGTGGTCAGTGCCCTGGTAACGATGTAAACTAAGATTAATCCAACCCACCTCTCAATTGACAGTAATTGTTGTTGGGCAGTTTTCGATCCATAACGGTTTTTTCGCCGATCCACAACCTTTAACTGACACCGTGTGGTCTTCATTCGCTCCATCACTGACACTGACCAAATGATGACATGGGTAAGAAGGGGTCATTTAGTTCAAACCAGGGAGGATCTCCCATTTGGAAATACCTCCCTAGCAAATGTTTTGTAAAGCCAGGTTCTTTCAACAGACATTCTATATGGGGAAATCATACCAACCTTGAAGTAAATTTCATTTTTCCTTTCCTATTTCTCAGTTCCTCTACCTGCTAATCTAGTTTTCAGGAGGATTCGATAACATATTTCATCTCGAATCTGTGGAAGATTCTGTGGTTTATACTTCTGGTAGCTCGACTTGAAAGTGCCAGCCTGAAGAAGACCCCGGTTGGGGTCGAAAATTTGCGAGATTTTTGGAGGACGACTCTTTTTATTACATCATTTTGTGTGTCGCCCTTTGTGCTCTATTTTTGGAATCTGTGGAAGAGTAAATCCAAATTCAGATTCTACCTCTGTCGTTCTTTCTACTATTTGATGACGAATTTCCCCAACTTGAAAAAAATCCGTCAAATATTTGCTAATCTTGTTGATGGAACTCGTATCACTGTCACATGGCAAACAGCATGAACAATTGAATTTCGCCGTACGTAATTTATCTTTTACTGCCGAGTGCTGAAGTATTAAGTTTTTTCAATCTAAGAAGAAGACGATTTGATGTGTTCTCTATATGTGGATGATACAGGGATGTTCTTGCTCAAATCAGTGAGACCTCACTTCGTTAAGGATATGACGAGATGTGTTTCGATGCACTCTTTACGTCAATGCCGAATGTAAAAGACTATTTACGTTCGCTTTTTAAGTGCTATCACATTATGTTGTGTAAAATGGTCGCCGACACTTCAGGACCTTGAGTTGCACAGATAGACGAAATAATGGCAAACAATGCGAAAAAAGGCGAAATGAATAATGTTTTTGCATTGAATGTCAATAGAAATGACTCCTCGTGGAACCCAAGATAAGGGTCATCATGCTTCCTTGCTGCTGAATCTGTGCCGGAGATGACTTGGTGTCTTTAAAAAAGACATTATTGCTGTTGTATCAGTTTACTAGTGGGCAAGAGAGATTCGCGAAGCACTCCAAGTGATTGCGATAATGCGATGCAATCCTAATAACTGTATCTGAATGACAAAAAACTGATAACATTCGTCATGGGGTTAGTTACTTTCATTGTCTTGGCGGACTCAAGTGCGTGGGATTGCTCAGTCAAACTGGAATAGCCATTGTAAAAAGACAAACTGCATTGTGTCATTTTACCCCGGTTCTGGGCATAACTAACTGAAAACAAGTCAAGTACAGCTACAACAACTGCAAAATATGAAAAACAAACTTTGTTGATGGCATCTGATGAGAATGGCATCGTTGTAGTAATTGGTCTTGGGATACTTAACCATGAGCTATTCTTTGGAAAAATCGTCTTTGCAACGACACTAAATTATGGGGCGACACAATTAATAGGCCGACTTAGCATGCTTCTTCTGTCGTATAGCCTCAAAACAGCCTTTACACCCGCTCAACTAATCGCATTATAGATGAGGAGACGGACGAATTGTCGACATATAGAAGAGTTAGCAACTTTTTTACAGTGAAAGTTACAGTAGAAAAGGTCTTTGAGCGTCGCCCGCGGAGGATATCGATGGCAAGAGGAAAGCAGCAGGAAGTGGTTTGTCAAAAAGATCGAGATTGGCCCCTGGTAGGATTATGATGAAATATCCAAGCATGGTCATGTCCCTCGGCTAGAATGCCGCCAGCGGTTTGTATGGTAAAATGTGATAAGAAAGATTCTATCAAAATTATTGAAGGCAGTCTTCGACATATGCAATTATTACATGGGTATTTAAAGCAATTACTGCATCGATTGAGAAGCGAATGACCTTGACCAAAGTATTTAAGGATTAAAATGCCCGTATGTGACCACATCGTGCTGCTGCCGAGCCGATGTCCATCAGTCATCACGTCAAGATGACAGCAAGGAAACCGTTGTCCAAATCAGAAAGTGCTTTATTGAGAAACAGCTCATATGGTGTGAAGCAAGATAAGATAAAATCTAAAACTGCCCACCAACAATTTTCGGACATCTTCCGGTTCTCCAACACCAAGCGTTCCCATTGTCAGGGTGGTGTCAGTCATTCAGATCCCGGCTTGATTTAATTAGGGACGATCTGCAGGACTGTGAGGATGACCATCCTGTCACCTCCACACACATCGCCTTATCTTCCCTATCTTGTCCAATTATCATTATCTTGTACCAAATAGCCTGTAAATTTAAGATAATTGTCAGGTGGGGCTATTGGGAATCCCGGATTGACATGGTGGTGTCCTGGAGTGTGGGTGCAAGCGTGGAACTGGCATGCAACGAAAATAAAACAAATTAGCCATAGTAACACCAGCGATGGAACTAAGTCTGGTTGCAGGTCCTAGTTTCTGATTGAGAAATTGGGCAATGCGAACCTCACGGAACAAACTGAAGGTTAATTCTAGCTTTCTGCCGGCAGGCGACTATCCATACTGCCATATCGGTTCTCACGGCCTTCCATGATCAGCAGAGGAAGGGCAAGAAAAGCAGAATATGCAATCTCCGAAATTCAGCATCCAGAAATATTGGAACCGGGGAGTGAACCGCTGTTGGGAGAAGGAGGGGTTCTGGGTGATGAATTTGGTTTCTCTGCCTATGAGGTACTTTGAAGTACCTCATAAGCAGAGAAACTAATCTAACTGTCTAAAATTCTATCATTTTAAAGGTCTGCTGCCGCCAATAGCGGGGTGGGGTGGAGGATGGACGTGTCCAGCTACATGTACACCAATAGGGTTAAATAGGCCTACGCAGCAGACCCGGGCGCGGGCAGCAGAAAGCCTTGCGCCCGGTAGGCCTAAGTGGCATGCCAAATAAAAAGGCCTCTTTCCTCCACAACATCGCTAAAAGATTAGAACAAACTCAGACATGATGCAAGGACATGAATGTGGACATGATGTGACGTTAGAATGACGTGACCCACATAAGCTATTTGCTCCCTTCGCGTTGTCGCCGCTACGCGGCGGTTCGGGTCGTTGCGTCAAGCACAGAAAACAAGTTGTCTCGGAAGTCTACATGACCACCAACGTCAGCCCGTTCTGTTCCTTCCAGTCGTTGATCAAATTCTGTCTCCGTCGATATCGTCAGCAACGTTACGCAATTTGCAAATGACATGAATGAGTGTTCTCGTTACTCCAAACCTGCGAAAGAAAATTCAAGGTTAATTCAAATTTCTAACCAGGGTATTAATAATTCTGTGAAATTCACAACTTCTGTGGTGTACTAAATGCCCCCAATTCGTGATTTAAAACTCCTATGGGTTTATACGGGTTCAGGATCAGCAGGGTGACTGCGTTCCCCTGCCAAAGGACCCCCGGGCTAGCCTCAAACTACACACGCCTCAGGCAGTTCAAACAGCCTTACTCGGTGATGCGGATGAGGGTTCATTGGGTTTTCAATGAAGAAAAGGTTTATATGTACCGGTATATGTATAAACGGGTAAAATGGCAAATGCACTTATTTTACCTTAGGAGGTCGAATTCCTAATTCAAAATGGAATCTCACATTACGACAAAAAATGACTTTCCGATTTTTTTAATGATTTTTTTGCCAAATGATTTATTTTCCGAACCAGTGGAGGATCTTGTATTCAAGATTTTGTCCATCGTCAAAGATGTCAAAGTTCGTCCGATGGAACAATTATACTGTCTCAAATAAACAAAATCTCAACAAATAGCGTTAGACTATATTTGACTCCTGCATGCGAAACCCCTCCATATCTTTATTCATTAGTCCTGTTGTCTCATCATTTTGTCAAACCCAGATCTCCTAAATTTGGCAGCGGACAACCTTGCTAAGTATAGCCTACATTGAACGCCATTGTCCCCGCATTATCTCCGTGTTATTGCCAGGAGTCCGATTTCGCAGTTAGCATTGTGTGCTAGCGACAATGACTGAAATAATAGTTTATGCACCGAGTCACCTCCAGCTCCCGATGGATCACGTTCGCGTGCTGGCGGATCACCACCGGGAAACTACGGCGAAAAAAAATTGAAAATGGTCGCAGATATTCCGCACGAGAAGACATTACGGCCTCCAGTAGGGCGCAGAATGAAAAGGTGGAGTGATACGGATAGAAAAGATGCGCAAAACACAACGCGGATGAATATCGATTGTGAAAATCTCACGAAGAAGATTACGCATGCCATGATGCCGACCACCGGGGCAGACCAATGCTTATTCATTTTTTTAAATGCATGGCACTGTGTGTTGATTTAATTATGCAAGTTTCCGTTGTCCATCTTTTAAGTTGTCTCTTTCTATTCTGTATAAACATTTAGGGTCTGTTTTTTCATCGTCTTCAGCTTTTGGCAACGTTCAATATGAAATGCCAAGACAACATAGGCCTACTGACGTTATGTTAAAGAAAATGCATCATGACTTCATTGTATACATTCATGTTATTTTGGACTTTTGGGGCAGGCCGACGCACCAAATTGAATACTTTCGTCGGCATCAAAAGAATTTCTAGAGGGGCATGCCACCAACAAAGTACTCAAAAGACAACGCAACCTGGACACAAACAAATAAAATGTAAATAAACAATGATTTTTGTGGCCCGCAAAAATGCCCGTGATACATTATCTTTAAGGATATGTCAAATGCAGTTTTGATTGTAAGGAAAAGTTCCTCAGAAACTCATACATGCTCTTCTCTTATAAATTGGATTTCTTCAGCAGCCATACATGCATATACACCCTTTATTCCCTCTACTTTTTCAAGACGGTATCCTCTTCCCATTCCCCTGGCCCCACGTTGTCTGTTTACATCTCATCACCATGTTGGTGGTCTCTTCTCTATAACCTTATCAAGGTAAAAAATATGAAACTGGTCTATTCCGACACTATAAATGGTATTAATATTGCACAACTACTAATGTCGGTACACCGTGTTCGCACTCTGCTGACCTCCTCTTGCGTCGATTTCCCACAAAGCAAGTGAATAAGAAATGCACAGTCAGAGAATCTATCATTATGTATCATGGACGCCCACCACATGGAGCACGCCAGGCAAGACATTTCATCTCCTGGGCGGTCGATGGAATAGTGAGGTTCGTGGACGAGATTGGGTCGTAGGTTCGGCGACAGATTCAATTTGGCACTTACGTAATCCTTGTGAGCGGTACATGTAGGCCTACAGTGTTAGAAATAACACAGGATTTATAGAAAATTCCTGCAGCAGAGTCTCAGGGACTGGATCTGTAAAATTACAGACTTAAAGAAATGTTAACCGAGACTTGACTGGAGGCTGACCAAATTATATTTTCACACTGCTCTCAGAATTAAAGCATGATTATGGAAAGTCCAATTGAGGCCAACCGATACAGGAAAACATAAATCATACCATTATGTAAATTTACAGAAAGTTCCGGGGACTCTGCTGCAGGCAATTTCTGTAAAATTATTACAATAATTTCTAACAGTGACGCGAATTAACTACATTGTACCAGTTTTCATCCTGGACTTTTATCTAATGTAAAACATCACAAGAATTAATTGATTTATGTGCTACAAATTGCCTGAAATCGACACTCATGGTGATCTTTTCCCCGAGAATCCCCCCAACCTTCGGTTTCAGGGGTTCCTGGTAAAGCTTATCACTCCTACATGTATGTTCTGCTACCTCAGACTTCCGCGGAAACCCTTACTCGTGTGGTTTTATTATTTTACATACATGTACCCCCATGATATAGCTTGATATTGTCATACCACATTCATTCTTTATATTGGTTCAGACTCAAGACACTTTAAATCAATCCTACCACCTCTCAGGATCCAATCACACAAACCAACCCTTAGAAATCAATTCGCACAAATACTTCAGTCGCCTAAGGGTAATCTTCACTCCAACAATTCTGAATCGCTCGCAGCAAGAAAGTAGAGAAACTCCAATGTCTCTCGCCATCTCCTTTACGCCCGATCGCTGGTCGGTTTACCAAAGTCACACCGCGTTCGCCACGGGCGATGTAACGCTAAGCGTTTGAGCCTTCCTTGACAGATTCTGTTCCGCTGTTTAT
>NMRB01000532.1:166102-225436 GCA_002633025.1 Notospermus geniculatus
GGGGGGGGGGGGGCAGAAGACCTTTTTTGCCGTTTTTTTTCTCTCCAAAATCCGCATGAAAATCACGTTTTTTGTTTGGCTCGGGGGGCAGCTGCCCCCTTGCCCCCGCTAAATACGGCCCTGGCTCTGACTAAAGTCTCTTGAGAAAGTAAGTACGGTACGGCGAAGATGTCCTATCATCGTCTTCAGAACTGGGACTCAGAGGAAAGATCCAAAGACTACGCCCCAACCAAGATCCTTTATGTGGACGACAAATCTGCCTTTCACAGTCTGCCATTAGGTGGAACACGATACCAATTACGGTCATCGTCTAAGGTCAAAGGACATCAGATAACTTTTGAGAAATGGACGTCAAACAGACCCCAAACATTCTCGCTATATTTAGGCTGATACTTTTCTTTCATGATTAGTTACTTCTTCCTTTAGAATAAGGTGGTTTGCATCCAAAAACGAAAAAGAAGACAAAACTTTGGTTATTTAGCACACATACACTGGTGGACAGAAATATTAGGACACTTTCAAAATTCTACGTCATTTTCCTCTTTTGCTTTACTTTTGTCTCTAACCACTAGTTATTTTTCTTATTAATCAGAACATTTTTACCTTGGCAAGTGGGTTATATAATCCCATGAGATTGTCCATGCCAAAGGTTATTGACATGGGGTTGCTGGTAGATGAATAACAAAGACAATCATGATGCGCTTCATCCATACTTCTCCCCTCCAATAGTTTTAGCCTTTGAATTAGAGAGGTTTGAATGGTACCCATCATAATTATCTTTGTTGCCCATGGATCAGCAACCCGTTGTCTATAAACTTTTGAATGGACAATCAGAGGGGATTATATAACCCACTGGCCAAGGTAAAAATGTTCTGATTAACAAGAAAAATAATTAGTGGTCAGAGACAACAGGAAGGCATAAAGAGGAAAATGACTTAGAATTTTGAAAATGTCCTAATATTTCTGTCCACCAGTGCAAACATGCACGGTCATTTTGCTTTCAGACACAAACCTATTGTACCCGTATGTACCCAATCTAGAAAAAACCCTGCGTCTCTCAGTCAATGCACTTTCATTGGAATTGGGTCTTTTTTGCATGTAACGTTTCAATGATACCATTATAACTCGATATTAAGCCTACAAAATACTGTGGAACAACTCTTGACTTTTTTATTTGTGATAAATCCGAATCATTAAGAGGTTTATGCAACTGATGAAAAACCAGCGGAATAAGATAATTCCCTCTTGTACCTCCTCATGACGAAATCGGAGTAATTCGCAGTAATTTTGTCTCATCGTGGATGCTTCAAATGTACATCCATCGCTATTGAGCCATTTTGGAATACCGAATATCCGTCGAGTTGTATAATTTGTAGTAAATTACAAGTAATTTGCCGTGCGGTTGGTTGTTTGCTCGGCATGCCCAAGAACCGTATTAGTTGGGCCTATTATCGAAATATTGGCCTTTTGATGGCTAAACCACAGATTATAAATACTCAGATGCCACATTCGGCACGCATAATGTGATTTTTTTACCAACCTTTACAAAAGTGTCTACCGTATTCACAGCTAATAGCGAATCCAATACTACGGTTATAATGCTTTAACAGTGCAAAATAGGTTTCTACTCGGATTATACTTTCCATCCATTTTTTTGTCGACGTGGAAAACATTAATTGGCTAGGATTTTGCAAGGCCAAAAAATAGACAAGACGAAAATCAAATTGAGTCCAAGTGAATACGTTTGGTGCGATAAAAAAATCATTAGGCGTATTGCATTACACAGTCCTAGCATATCATATTTGTGAAAGTGATCAACAAAAGGTGGCGCGTACTGGAAAAAAATCCGGTCAAACACATCTCCCAAAAGGCATCTCTAGTATTCTGAGCACGTATCCTGGCTTCTTGTGGGCGCCAGGCTCCCCTTGGAAAATTTCAACTGCTCGTTATTATTGTAAGTGTAACTAATGTACAGGCGAAGTGGTCCGTCCCAGCGAGGGAGACTGGACTCGATTTATAGAGAGTGTCGTTTACCGCTCAAACAGAAAAGTCTTCTTGAAAAAAACTTTCAGTGTTCAATGATAACTGTGAACCTCAACAGAAAAATATCAATTGTGTAAAGTTCTTTCCCCGCCCGAAACAAATGGAATTTTATCCCACTGAATATTATGTCAACAGGTCTGCACTTAAATACACGGCTGTATGTTTGGTCTGGACGAAGCCAGGATGGTAAAAAATCACTTTTCAAGCCAATATTAATTGTAATCAGGACAATTCAAAATCACAGACTTCTTCTGTACAGAATGTAGTTTACGATTTTTTAAAACTGAGCAAAATATTAACAGTCTCCCATTTCACATATTGCGTTAAATTTTTAAATGAGCGCTGGCTTATCAAAGAATGACCGCTGATGCCAATCACCAATCAGTGAAGCATTTTTTTTCATCTACAGCGCACGAGACAATAGCCTAATTAAAATGGCAGGGCAATTCATTTCGCTTTCCTGATGAAAAATATATGGGATATGCTCATATTTGTTATGAGTTATACAAGCGCTGTAAAATTGAAAACTGAAAGTTATCAGCTGGGTATATACCACAAATCAAATTAAAAAGAATAATACTTGTTGAAGAAATTTCAAGTACGTGTTACCAAACGTCATAAAATGTTCGCATTACACAGACTTTCGAAAGCAAATACGAAAAGAACCTGAACTAACGAAAAATTTATCTGAAAGAGGAAATCGTGACAATTCACTGCAGGTCAGGCTGATATTAAATGACGTGTCAATTAAAAAATGCCGTAGATTAATCTTTTTTCATTACGAATAATAACATGGGACGTGCTTTTTGTCAAATAAAGCTGTTCAGTTGAAGAAAGCGACTGAGTCAGATTATGACCTCAACTTCTGAAGTCTGAAGTTAGAAAATGATAGTAAACATGAAGTCGTCTCCGAATTTCGCGAATTTTCGACCCCAACCGGGGTCTTCCTCAGGCACTTTCTAGTAGAGATCCCAGAAGTGAAGAGATACCGATTGAAATATCTATTTTATTGACTGAAAATACATAACCTGCGAAAGTGCAACACCAATTCCTTGCTATTAGCAAAAGTAACGCAGGTCACATGAGTCGATTGTATATCAATAAACAGTGTGAAATATATCCCTAGCATTAATGGCAAAAAAACTACAAAAATCAGTCTGTAGCTGCTGGCCAATGCTTACTTGCGTCAATCTCAAAACACTGGAATGAAAATTCAAATAAAAACAAACAGCGATTCGATGAGCCAGAATCGTCAGTCAGTGTGTGCCTCTGTCACTTGGCGGATTGCCATCAATGAGAAACAGAAAACAAAGTGCATTGTCGACGTTACCGTGACATATTAGCATAATGTGATTGATAACCGATAGGCTGCTCTCTTGGGTGTTGTGTTTCAAAAAGCTCTCATTACTCAACACACAAAGGTTCCGGGTACACATTAACATTAGCATGGGTGACGAGTGGTACTGAAAAGGAATGAGATGACATGCGGGGTGGAACAACGAGAGAACGTTATTTTTTCTGGTTTGGGTATATACATATACATTTGTGTGAGGAACTGATAGCTGAAGTAGTGATCCCTCGAAAAGGGTCAATCACAAACGCTGGCCCCTCCTGATCCTTAGTCAAGAATCAGGCACCGAAAATATTAGTCAAATTGCATTAGAACCACCACGAGTGATTATTTCAATTTCTTTCATCCGTTCGGCTTCCTTTTTCGTCTAACACTTACTAACAGGGTTTTTTGGTTACAAAGTATTTCTTCTCCGAAAATCGAGTTAAGTGCAGTACACAAGAGTTTGAAAAAAAAATACACGAACGTCTGAAGTGCATACTTCTTAAAAAGTTTTTTTGTCATGGTTTCCGACAAAGATCTCCGTGTACCCTGTAACAAAAATTGAACTCAGAGACTTCAGTTCGTAACTTATCTGTCTCAACATGTTGAAAGGTGCACTTATTACGGCTGATTTCTATATCCACTTCTGACTATCATCATCCATTTTTAACGGGATGAATTGTTCATTTCAAAACAATAATAACTTGAAATCTCGAAATGCACATCAATTGTAGAAGTACACATAGTTATCATTTATTACTTCTGGTATCTCTCCTACCATTTCCTGATGCGATTTTAAATTGCATTATGATTTATCTGCAGCGAATCCATCACTGTCTGCCTCCATTGTCTGCTACCTTGATACAGAAAGCAGTTGCGATCTGTAATTATTGCTGGTCTTAAAAATCAACGTCGAGATTAAAACTGTGTGCAGGAGTGGGCTAAAATAAATAGAAGTAGAAAGCACAGCTACTTGACTTTATGATTTTTCTCTTCAAACTTTTGATTTCAGTGCTTATAATTTTCGTGTTCGCACCTAAAATCTGTACTTAGGCAATTCAGGATATGGCGGAGTTTGCAGGCTTGTCATCTATATGCCGAGCAAACAATGCAATCACAGCCTGGCAGTCATTAAATAAATACAGCAAGCATTATTGTTAGAACTTGAAATCACGAAATGAACTTCTATTGCAAACGTAAGCAAACACTGGTCGTAATTACATGTGGTTTGTGCGATACCATTTCCTGAAAAAAGGTAGGTGCAATTTTTTGAAAATTTGAAAACTGTCCTAGGAAACAATGGACCCATCAAATGCTTTTATTAACTGATCAAAGTTAGTGGTACTTCTGATAGTAAATTTGTAATACTGTCGATTTCATTATTTTGGCAATGTCTGCTTGCGTTTGAACGAATTAACAAATGACGAGCTACATTTTTTCAAAATCTCTTTGTTATCAAGAAGACTGTTACAAAATAAATTTTAATACTGTAAACCGCATCTTAAGTTATACTTTTTAACGCTGATGATAGACAGGCGACTTTCTTTCGACCGAAGCACAAAATATCCCAAATCCCTCATAAACCCTGCATGCCATTTTAGGAACAAAAATACCTTGGCCTTACAAACAGAATATTAGCTCTGGCTTTGTTCCTTCTGGTTAGCTGCTCTGTCAATCACAAATTACCATTGGCAAGTTTTTTACTTTGTAGTCTACGAGTTGGGATTCCAAATGGACAACAAACGTCGTGACGGCAGTTCGCGCCCGGAGGCATATGTGCTTTTCATCGCACGTAGACATATCGTATTGCACCATAGTATTTATCCTAGAAACCCCGGCATATTCACATATCTGATAACCAATAGTATAACCTGTCGATGATGTTTATAGATAATGTTACATGCTGTGAACCTCTCCATAAAAGACATTTTTATGTAAACTGGGGATTTCTGTTTCGGAGAAATGACGGTCAATTTGAGGCTTTAATAAGTCATCTGTATTTTAGTGTTCTCGTCCATCATGAGAGGAAGGTGTAAATCTTAATAGTAAATGTTATTTTCTTTGGAGTGGTCCATAATAACCCCGCTTTAATGGAGTCTTTGACCGCCAAAAACGGAAATTTCCGTCTTTTGGTGTTTTCTGCATAGTACTATAGATGGCAGCCTCATGAACACCTGTAGAAAATTTCATGAGGATTGCTCAAATGGTTTTGGAGCAACATCTCTTTGAAATGTCCATTTTTACTGGAGAATACATTACACAAAATGGCCGCTAGTGCATTTTTCTAGTGCTTTTTCTGATATCCGTGGAAAAGTGAGAAAAATGGCCTTATTTACAGACCTTTTTCATTTAAAGTTTCATACTGGTAGCAGATATATTGGTATCAAAATGAAGCTGACAACTTCCTTGTTCTATTGGTATATTGTATTTGGAGTTATACCCTTCCAGTAATTGAGATGCTTTGCATTAAAGTTAGGCAAATGTCGAAAAAAGTCTGGCGGTGAAAGTGTTTTAAAGTAGTTCCCAAATGCCCATCCGGTAAAAGCAGATTGCTGGCAGGACCTTCACCGGCGAGAACTTTGATTACCGCTACGTCAACCAAGGCGTCCTTGATAGAGAAGTTTGCTGTAGTAACGTAGCATTTATAGAAAAGCTCCATAATTGATTGGATACTAGAATGACGAGCCAGGGTGACTTGGTGCAGTCTGTTTATATATACCGTAAGATATAGAAGAGGCGTCGACTGGGCACAATACAGCATTGGATGACACCCGGGACCAACGCTGTGCAGACGACAATTGGACGAACTGAAAACACGGCGGATAACAGTTAGCACTCAGTTTATCAATGAATATAAGGCTGATGAATACTGAAAAGTAGAAAATCTGCGGAAACTTGCCGTGAATTTCAGTTCTAGACTTCTGAGTTTTGTTTAATTGCATCAAAATATTTTTAGGTATTCAAATCCAGCTGCAGACATCCAACATTATAGAGCACAAAAAACGACACAGAAAATGATTGTAAACATAAAGTAGTCTCCGAATTTCGCAAATTTTCGACCCCAACCGGGGTCTTCCTCAGGCACTTTCTATTAGAGATTGAAGCTTTTCGGATCACTTCTGGGATCTCCTCACTTCTGGGATCTCTACTAGAAAGTGCCTGAAAAAGACCCCGGTTGGGGTCGAAAATTTGCGAAATTCGGAGACGACTTTATGTTTACTATCAAATCCAGCTGCAAGTCATGAATTTGGAAAATTAGTCTGGAGGAGACATATTTAGTGAACCTGCCTGTGTGCAAAAACCTAACACGGTGGCGTCATCAGTAAGTTTTGAATTACATGCAGTTGCACATTAGTCCATACTTGGTCAATAATGTCCTTCGCTGTCCTCAAAGAAAGGCCACCCAGTTATTTTTTTAAGTATCAAGAGTAATACATGTATTAAAATAAAGTGCATATGTCCAGTTTTAAATTCCCTCTCGGAAGAAGAATTTGATTTAATAAATTCGCTTGTTGCAACAATACGTTCAAGTCCAGGGGTGAACTGATATCTTTTTGTGGCGATTGATGCCTCATGCGAGGGTCTGTGGGTTCGAATCTGGTAGGAAGCAATGTCTTTCGCCTTAGAAATCCGATTTCTATTTCATATTTTGGTGTATCGGAGAGGTTTTTTCTATGAAAGGTGGCACTGATTACTTAATCACATCTTTCTTGAGACTTCAAGATACAGAATAGCACAAAATTGACACACAAAATGATAATAAGCAAGAAGTCAATCTCCAGAATTCACGAATTTTCGACCCCAACCGGGGTCTTTTTCAAGTGGAACTTTACAATCTGAAACTCTAGAAAGGATTCAGTCCTTTCTAGAGTTTCAGATTGTAAAGATTGTAAAGATTGACTTCTTGCTTATTTTCTTGAGACTTCGCTAGTTAACTGCAATAATCCACTTTTACATTGTTGGTCAGGACTGACTTGCGAATTATGTACATGTAAATCTATTTATTAAAATGCTGGTTATAAAGCTTGTGGAGACTCATCGCAGGACCTAACCCAACACTCACACCAAAAATGAAAAAGGACAGAGCATATCAACTGCGTGACTGAAAAATCAAACTTCTGTTAATGACAATCATTCGATATTGACAAAAAAATCACTCAATGTGTCATCAGAAAGAAATCGAATACAGTTACAGGGTGTGAATGCTCTTATTTTCTTCTCCGTTTACATGTTAATATCTATAATGAAGTAAGAGACTGGGACTAAGCCTTATTAGTGACCAGTATCAAACTCATTCAGACACCTCTCATATGACATTGTGTCCTCTTTCATAAAAGTCAATTCTGAAAGATTTGTTCGGCAACATAAAAGTCAGCGCCGCTTTGAAATATGATATTCATGGGTGCTCACAAAGATTTCAAAACAGAGCCGCGTATTATCTTTTTGCTGGTAGGATATGTACCAAACTGATGTGTGGTTGACTCCGTTAAAAAATCTTCGTTATCAGATTTCCTAATAGAAAATATGAAGTAATGCTGGCCATACACCATCCAGTGTTATTGCACAATATGGGGCCCAAATGGGGTCATGTGCTTCTGGCATGATGGGTAGAAGAAAGAATGGCAATAATACTGCCCATTTTGGTCCTCATATTGTGCAATAATATTGATCATGTATGGGCCGCTTTAGGTATAGAAAACTGTGAAAAACTCTATCTTTTTCAAGTTTTCAATCACAAGATTGGTTCAATAGACTATGTATTATACCCTGCCAGTCATGTTTATCTCAACCTTGTAACCCATGTGTTGTTCTTTTTGTACATTTTTTAAAATATTTTAGACGAATTTGATATCTCTGCCCCTCTAATGTAATCACAGTCCAGTTACCCTATCAGTACAACAGCGAAATACCCATTCGATCATAAAATGAAATGACCCCCTGATTTCCAATATTATCGATGGAAACATAAGTCAGAAGTATCAAGTGACATGGAGTATAAAATCTATAAACATGTAACGTGACCGTTATATGTCTGCTTGTTGACAGCTGGTGATCAACCACTGGAGAGATATCAAGTGTCCAGCTGGCTGTTCAAGCTACATGTTTACTGTAAACTCGGATAGGAGCCGCTGTCAGTGACTTCACTGTCTTCCAATAGCAAAAGGCACTACTTCCACTAGTTATTATACGTAAATGTACATGTAGGATGATGGTCAGACAAAGTACATGTGATAGTCTATCGTGTGCTACCAAATACATTAGAAGCATCAAGCACAACTTTTACATCAACCAACTTTGCTCCCACTGATTACTTATGGAGACAAAGGCTGGTATTAATAGAAGTTAGCAAATGCTTTTACTTAAGATTCGCACAGCAGTGTCCAGTGTAAATGTACTACAAAATTTAAGGTAAAAGCATTTGCTAGCTTTTATAAATATCAGACAATGCCTTTCAACATGTGAGGACAGGTGAATTGTGGCAGAAGTTACATGCAAACATCGAAGGTGCTGCCATCTGGAAAGCCCAGCTAGGCCCTATCCGATCAACAACTACCTTTGAACTTATTTTTCACCAACGTCTCTCCTGTAATTAGCTTTATGGAGCATCTATGATTTCCCATCATTTTTTGTATTTTTTTAAAGATATCAAGAGTTTACTTCGTTTGATTTCAATTTCAATTATCAAATTCAACCTTTTCCTTTAAAATACATCAGAAAATCTAGATTTTAAGGTTTTGGAAATGGTATCAACTTTAATGACGTGACTTGTTCGTGAGTTAAGTTTATTTACAAACTGTTTTATGCAATCTCACTGTTGAAATGAGCGAAATTGGGTGTATTGAACCTTACATTGTTTGGAAAGATCAACACTAAAGCTAACATTTTTATGTCGTTCGACTGTATATCATTTTCTTGTCTATCGATCATTTCCATAAACACAGATTTTTTTTTGTATTCCGATGACGAGGGTGAGCAAGTCACGGAAAAGTTTATCTCATATCCGGCAGCCATAGATATGTTTATCACAGATTGTATCCACGAAGTGACCGTATTTGGAGCAATGTTTCTATAAAAGGCAACGTGGTACAAACCTTCAACAACAAAAGTGTGAAATAGTACGTCCAAGTTGTGAAAATCGGTCTTCTGTCTTCAATGTTCATAAGAGGGAATTCACAAGATAGTAAACTAAGTTCTAACTGGGATAAACTGTACAGGGTTTTCAAGGGTTTCCTGGGGCCAAAACAATACGCTTGACACCCGTACAATTGTAAGGAATCTGTCAATCACATCATGATGAGTTGGCTGGAATAGTGTCATGATGTCTGTTGTCAGTAAGGCTTCCCGTTGGGTTGGAAGATTGTTCTCAAATACATTTGTGCAGCTCTTGATAGAATAATCGTACAGATTTGGCCATAGTCTCTTCGTGTCACGGCATCCAGTACTCTTTGTCCTCAGAACCATAGGGTAAAATTAACTTGACATGTTGGTATCCCGTCGACAATTCCAAGGCTTCCTCACGAGATAAAACGGTCTATTCTTCAAATAACAACCAGAAAATAGAAGATTACCATCTCAGTTCCTTGCGATATATCTCCTGTTTCGAGACAGATATGAAATTAAAACTTGTTCTCTCGGTTTCAAACCTCTTTTTACTCAAGATGGTGTTACATTTAATTGCCTGTCTTGAATGACATAAAACCTGGAAAGAGGAATACAAGCTCTTTAAATTCCAAAATATGAACGATTATGTTCAAAATCCCTTTAGTCAGGCATTTCTGCACCTAACCCACAGCTTTACATACATCTCCTTCAAAAATAGACGGCCGATTACCAAACAGAACAAATTCTCTACCTTCCTTTTCGTTATACAGATATTACAACATACATGTATCAATACTTAGTTGTTTTTAAGTGTCTCTAACAACATGAGATCTTCATTCAAAAAAGACTGCTTAGAACTCCAAGAAATGTTACCCATGCTGCAATCATGTGATCATAATATCAAGCCCCTAACAATGGGAGTTCTGCATGAACTTCAGCACATTATACACTCAACAGTGACTGACTAATGCCTAATTCCACTTACCAGTTTCATCAAAAATCGATTTTAGACGTTAATTGAATAATCCATGAGAGGATTAGAACCATTATAGTAACTTTACAGGTTCGTGTATGGAACATTAACCATCTGAAGTCCGATTCTTAGGAAATTCTCAAATCGAAATTTAAATCCAAGTCAAAACCAACCACCTCAAAGCAAGGCATACATCAGTGTTTTGGAAATGATGGAATCTGCAGATAAATTTGACCTATAGTCAAAATTCGGCGAACTACTATAATAACCTGTGACATTCGTTAAAAGGCTCAATGATGTTTTTTTTTCTCTTAAGATTTGGCTTTTGAGAAGTCTGCTTAAATTTCCCTGAACTGTAGGCTTAAACCGCCATGCATGTTCACGCCTGCAATGCATTGCACATTCGACGTGTATCGACCTCCACGAGCATCACGGAGCGACCAGGCAAGAGAAATTGTACCATCTATAGGGAAACGTCAGGAGTTAACAAAACGAACTGCGGTGGCCCACCTCTGAGGATCGAAGCAGACATCCTAACCGACCAAGGAAGAATTTCCAAGATACCAAAAGAGTCTGCGAAGCAACTGAACAGTGGATGGTCTTGCCTCTGATAATGGTAATGCAGATTTAGTGCATCGGGTGTAATTAGTCATTAATACACCCCCGTAGGAAAAAACTCAAAAACTCCCGTAGACACCATTTCTTTGAAGTGGGTGTGCAAACTTCCTAAGGCCATGTCGGACTCCTCTCCACTCCGTCTCGCACAGAAATCGTTCCGCAGCCCGTAGAAGTCAAGTGTGCGAGCACGCGTGAAATGACGAATTCAAATGGGTAGATAATGCAGAAATACCATAGGTAGAACTTTGGTGGCGCCGTTTTGCCGACACTGACTGAGGGACAGTTTAGCAAAATGTTGTACCACACCTTTTTTGACATCGTAAGGGCTCTTGTCGAGAGAACATCACACCAACCACAATGCATGATATTTTGTACTTGAACCGTAGTACCTATTCCATGACAAAGAAAACAATGCGATAGGCTTTTGTTGAAATATGTGACAGCTTTTCACGAAAGGCGATCGGAGACAGTTTGGCTGAAAGTTACCCACTTAAGCCTACGAAGTGGTGTAACTGTGATACTTTACCCATATTTACGTTGTTTGGCCTGCTCCTCCAACTGTAACATTTAGATTTGTAGGGGTATAGAGGTGAAACGGTCATCAGAACCAGTATCATAATTCATATGCACCGTGGGGCCTTTGGGGCGCTGATTGCTGGTCTGGTAAAACCATCAGTTTTGGATACTGGTGTTTCCAAGTACATGTACATGTAAATTCAGTCATAAGCCCACCGAAGTTGTACAACTAAGGACTATACACTGAAAGTCTTTCCATCGTCGGCAAGCTGCCTAATGTTAGGTATTATCTCATCCCCATAATGTCTATCATGTTAGGCATTTAGCCTAATGTTCCTTAGGCAATGCGTAAAGCTAGAAATCCACCATTGATTTTCAGCTGATTTTGCTTTGCGACTTGCTTTGCAACACTGGGTTGCTTTGCAACTGGGCACTCGATCGCTGTA
The DNA here is from genome assembly GCA_002633025.1 of Notospermus geniculatus. Classification (NCBI taxonomy): domain Eukaryota; kingdom Metazoa; phylum Nemertea; class Pilidiophora; order Heteronemertea; family Lineidae; genus Notospermus; species Notospermus geniculatus. Next base: position 178,134 of record NMRB01000532.1, read on the forward strand.
GTGGACTCGCTAGGCGTGATTTCCACCAATGGCGAAGATGTGGTCAATTTCAGTCGGCAATCGGTCGGCGACTGGTATCAGTTCCTTATGATCGTATTCAATCGCAGATAGCAGGTTGCAAAGCAAGTCGCAACGCAGAAAATCAGCAGTGGATTCCTAGCTTTAGGCAGATCGCCCAATGTAAAGATTGGACAAAATGTCCAATATTAGGCAAAATACCCCAAAAGATTCTGAGGATGAGATAATGCCTAGACATACATATTAGCAAAAATAGATATTAGGCAGCTTGCCTATGCAAAGGCTTTCAGTGTCCCGAGTTCGGGATACACCCTATCTACGTTCTGAAAGAGACATGTACCAGAGGCGTAGCTAGCTTTTATGGCCTAGGGGGCAAAATTTATTGAGTCTGGGGGCCGAAGCCGGAGGGGGCCGTCTGGGGGGTCCTTCCCCAGAGAAAAATTGAAAATCTACACCCTCTCAGATGCATTTTCCCCACATCTGACACTACAATACCTTGACTCGGAGAGGGCAAATGACATTTTAGAGCAAACTTTGTTTTGTCCCTTTTTGCTGGGGGGAGGCATTTGCCCCCTGCCCCCCCCCGCTAGCTACGCCCCTGTGTACATGTTGACATGAGGTTTCTGGTATCACATGGAGTCTCTTTCAAAATCTATCATTCCGATGCATCCTAAAATAGAGATAGAAGTGGGAACATTTTAGAATTTTAGGTATTGAATGTCATCAGTTTGCAGNCTCATCCCCAGAATGTCTATCATGTTAGGCATTTTGCCTAATGTTCCTTAGGCAATGCATAAAGCTAGGAATCCAGCATTGATTTTCAAGCTGATTTTGCTGCCGACTTGCTTCGCTACACTGAGTTGCTTTGCAACTGGGCACTCGATCGCCGTAGTGGACTCGCTAGACGTGATTTCCACCAATGGTGAAGATGTGGTCAATTTCAGTCGGCAATCGGTCAGCGATCAGTTCCTTGCGATCGTATTCAATCGCAGGTAGCAGGTTGCAAAGCAAGTCGCAACGCAGAAAATCAGCAGTGGATTCCTAGCTTTAGGCAGATCGCCCAATGTAAAGATTCGACAAAATGCCCAATATTAGGCAAACTACCTAAAAAGATTCTGGGGATGAGGCAATGCCTAGACATACTGGGGATGATGCCTAACCCTATTAGGCAGCTTGCCTATGCAAGGCTTTCAGTGTACCGAGTTCGGGATACACCCATCTACGTCATGAAAGAGACATGTACCAGGGGCGTAGCTAGCTTTTATGGCCTGGGGGGATCGATTGAGACTGGAGGGCGAAGCCGGAGGGAGGTCTGGGGGCCCTTCCCCAGAAAAAATTGAAAATCTACATCCTCTCAGACGCATCTTGCCCACATCTGACACTACAATAACTTGGCTTGGAGAGGGCAAATGACATTTTAGAGCAAAATGTGTTTTGTCCCTTTCTGCTGGGGGGGGGGAGGCATTTGCCCCCTCCCCCCCCCCCGCTAGCTACGCCCCTGTGTACATGTTGACATGAGGTTTCTGGTATCACATGGAGTCTCTTTCAAAATCTATCATTCCGATGCATCCTTAAATAGAGATAGAAGTGGGAACATTTTAGAATTTTAGGTATTGAATGTCATCAGTTTGCAGATGATATTGTTCAGACCTCACTATACGAATGAAGATGATACCACAAAACAAACGAATACAAGGTGACATTCACGCATTGATGTTGATAGACACACCTTGTGGAATGTGTTGTATTCATAGACACTCAAATGTTGCACTCCGTAACATCATCAGGGAGGGTCAGGGAACCTTCTTTACCCAATGGCACCCCGCTAGGTTCCAGCATATGTCTTTATACTCGATATGAATGATTTCCTCTTTCCTATAGTGGTAAACTTGAAGTGTGGGGAATTGACATACATAGCCGGATTGGGATGCTGGGCCGCCAACAATACCCGAAAGTGATGTGATAGTCCCTGCATTTATCTGAACCCAAGTCATGACAACAGCAGCTGGATTTTTAATTGGGATGCGGTGATGGCCCAGTGTATCCAAGCCTACTGCCATCTTGCGCACAATTCATAACAGGAAGTAAGGATTTCCATAGGGTAAAACTGTCAATCAAGTATAGGTACATGTATCTAAGGAATTTCTAATTTTGTTGTGATCTTAGATATCCAAAAACAGCACAAAAACGACACACAGTGTACAATAAATCGGAAAGACGTCTCCGAATATTTCGCAAATTTTCGACCCCAATCAGGGTCTTCCTCAAGCGCTATGTTGAAGAGATCCCAGAGGTGATTCACCTCCGGGATCTCTTCTATATAGCGCCTGAGGAAGACCCCGATTGGGGTCGAAAATTTGTTGTGATCTTGATATGGTCTGAGAAATTCAAAGGCCAATCGGAGAAAAATAATCAATTCCCTTATCAATGTGTACAATGTAACAGTGGTGTTTCTATGACGTGAAGTAGTAAAGAATGGGTATAGGAGATACATCCAGGTACCTTGCATGCCTGGCTATGAAGTGCTTATAAAGTTGGACAGGTCTGGTCAGCAGAGGATGGTTTTCAAAGGCAGGTTCCCGGGAAAGTCAATTTCCACAGGATATTCGTTCATGGTACTTCTGATCATCTATCTGAAATAGTTCCACAAGCGTTATTCGATGAACAGCTGTTTCGATTTTGAAATTCAAGAGAGCTTTTGGGTCATACAGTACCGCTGCCCTCATGTCGACGTGGACATAGGAAACAAACATGACAAACATCCTTCTCTACATGATCAACATGTGGTCAAGATGGGAAGAACTCGCTACAGCTGATACATGTAATCAGGTTCGGATGATGACTAACCTCAATTACATACCTAAAATGTTCCCAGTTACTGTTGTCAGAGAGGGGATTCAATTGATTGGAGTAAAAGCATTATGGACATCCCCACTGAAGCATAGTCCTGACCTGTCATGTTTTACAAACAGGTCCAGGGGAATGGTTGAAAAACATCACACCATTGTTGAAAAAAGATAAATATTTGTCAATGCATTACCACTTTGTCATCACAAGTGAACATCTCATCCGTTTAACTCCCAATAAATAAATAAACTAGGGAGACTACAGACAGATTTTTCCTGCATAAAAGCAGATGAAAACAAAATATTGAGAATGTACCATGTGCCAGAGTTAAAATCATGTCAATTAATTCAATCACCTTAAGTTCCTAATTAAAAGAAGTTCGTAAAACAGTATTTCTGCCCTTAAGTAACGAATAATTTGCAATGTACTTTTAACCAAACAATTAGGTGGATCATATCAATACCACTAGCAGCGTTAGCCCAATGGGAAACGCCCAGTACGCTTGGTCCTCCCATTACAAAGTTTTTTCAAATATTGGATTCTTTCTCTGACGTACAATGCATCTAAATTGCACAGAGCTTGCATTGTACCATAAAGATGCATAGTCTGCATAGTCTACTCCTAGCATATGGGTGTGCACTGTAGAGTGAATCAAAAATGTCTCATAATAAACGACTGACTGGTTTTTGTTCATGATACAAATTTATATGAACCCACGCAAAAATGTTTCGTACCGGAACTTTACTTCTTCAGAACTGACATCACTTTCAAAAATGGCGGCACTCTTTTGATTAGTCGAGATATTTTGCCAAGATAATGTATTGCAAAATGTGAGTACAGATGGGTAATCCGTAGTGGAAAGAAAAATATACACTGTGGAATGTACAAAAGGCTACGAAAGTAGAATTAAGTCATAAGACAAGTACAAAAACGCAAGTTCGAGACATTCAAAAATTTATTTCTATATACAATAGGATCACACGTGATTATGTACGCGGCCTGTACATGTACAACGTTCAACTGCCAAATATCAGAACAAATATCATTCATGGCAAAACCACATATTTTTCTTCAACTGATGCACAGTCGTTTTCAAGATGTAGCTAAACATATCTCACAAATTGAGGGTTTGCAAAACAGTCAAATATATCTATCATACTATTTCCAGGTGACTTGAGGCGATTTTTTTGTTAGATACAATTTTTAGAAAGGCGTTTTCCTGCATTGTTCTGTTTACAGAGAGACGTATCTGACTCATGGACAGGGCCAACGAGTCAATGAATTATTGTTCGATATATAGAAGCAGCATCAATCTGCTTTTTTGGAAGTATATTTCACTTTTCATATTTTAGGTAGCTTAAGCACATTTCAAATAAATAAAACATGAATGCAATAGAGGTTTTAGATGTACCATATTATTCTTGTTTTGGATCGAAATGTACCAGAGTCTGAGACCAGACTAATGTAGGGGTATAACTGACCCAACACCCTAAAATATGAAATAACTCATTCTCTCATATTTTTACATGTAATATCAATAGGATCGTGAAATGAAAATAACTCGAAACTTACATTGATTTTTACAACTTATATCGTACAACCCATCACAAAATAACATACCATCGTGATATTTTGAAACCCACATTATGATTCATACAGTATACATAAATAGTTACGGCCATTATACTGTACGCTACTCAAGGAAAAATTAGGTCAAGACTCGACTGAAGTCAAGTCCTTCTTGAAGCTCTCAGTCTGGCCTCAAAATACAAAATAGGTAACACCATGCTTGTTGAGCATGAAAGAGATAATACAGAATCATAAAAGCTACACAGTTATAACTTAATTCAATCTTGATACATGATGTTGGCGAAAAGAAATTCGGAAATTGTATCAAACGGAAAGTCTTTCGAATTGATCGAATTCGAAGTAAAGTTGTTCCCAATTGTACGTGACAAACCCGTATATTTTTAGAAATACATCAACTGCATAAAGAAATCCAGAGAGTCAAATTTGCTAATGCTTATCCCCCCCCCCAAAATACCTCCCCATTGCAGGGAGCAAGACAACCTTCCAGGTAAGTCAATCTAGGCCTATATGGAACATCCACAGCATGTATTACACAACATTTTGAACATAAAACATAACAAAAATACAATTAGAAACAAATGATGCATTTTCCTCAGCAGATACTCTGGGGTTGTTCGATAAAAAAATTATAACGCCACATTTGTTTTTTGGAGATTACCAAACATGCCAAAGCAAACCAGAGGACACCGAAGAGGGTTTGTTTAAATGCGAGGGTTTCCACAGACGTTTCTCGCAGTATTTGACATAAAGTTTTTAATCATACACAGAAATTTTCGTTTTCAAAATATTATGGTATCAGGTTCAAGCAGTGGAGTACTGAGAAAGACAAATCACCAAACACTGGAGAAATTGCTTCAAAGTTAAGACATGCTTCCCAATCGGAATTTGTGGGCATCACGACATCAGGACGACCACGTGAAATTTATAAAACTTTGATTCAAAATGCATTATTGATGTTGCTATTTCCACACAAATGCTTTTCAAGACCAACTTTTTTGTGTTTTTTTTTACTTGAGTCACAATAATGTGTTGTTAGTGAACAACGATGTGTGATGTATACAATGAATGGATATACTACTTAGGAATGACGTGTGAATTTCCATATGTACCAGGAATAATGGAAACTGGCGTTCAAATTGAAATGAGGGTTTTTTCCAAATCAACTTTGGACGCGGCTGGCTGTTTGAGCCAAATATCATAAGCCCTTCTATGACTAATTCTGACTTCTACCTACTGAAGCAAAACTGCAGATAGATGTGCACATGGATACTAAGATATGATGATCATCATTCGAAGTTGGTGAGGGCCCACTCAGGTTTTTTGTTGACAAACTATGAGTCTATTTTCGATATGTCTCAAAAGACATCTTGCAAATACATGTAATAAAATGCAGGGTGTACCTCAAAAACCAAAACCACCGAAAAAGGCCTATTATTCCCAAAGTATACATTCCATGGGAAAACCAAAACCCATATCACAATGTAGAAGCTATTGGCTTTCTTTTGGTATCTTCCGATCGTTAGCCTAGGTTATGGAAGGCCGAGTACCATTGCCATGCAAACCATAGGCAAAATTCAGAACGTCCAAATCAGTAATTTTTATCATCTCAGATTGTTTGCACACAAAGTATGCTACCGCGCTCTCCTGTCCTAACGCCCTAAGACATTTTTCTTTGTGCACCTCAAAAATTACATGTATATGCCAGTTCCTGAATGAGCTCTTGCATAATCAATTGAATTGTGGAGAATGTTGAAGTCTGACGCAATGATCCGGTCATGGTAGGGAGATTTGAACAAGATATATTTTAGTAATAACAAGCCTTTTGGGGTTTTGTACTTGAGGTCGACCCTCTGCTGATATCATTCCACATGTTTAGGACCAGAGCGAGTTAACTTGTATGGATGCAGTCCAGGATCTCAAGCTGATGAGGATATTAATTCGAACAACGTACCATTGTTACCAATTACGGTGGTGAATTATCTTCCACAATGCAAAGCTTGGACTAAAGACGACAAAGACATGTATTGTGACTTTCGAAGCATCGGAAATTTTCCAATACCGTCACACGTCTTTCAATTTCCTCCCCAAGACATTGTAGCCACAAGGCATGAGTTTATGTACAGCCCCCAGGGCTTCCCTAAAGTCTGGTAACATGTTCCAGTTTGATTTATCTAAACTCCTGGTACAATCTTCCCTCAAAGTGTACACTGCATGGACGCATACTGCATTTGAAATCGACTGAGGCTTCTATTCAAGATGTGAACAGACGACAATGACAAATGCGCATGCGCCGGCCGCAAAACCCGCGGGGCACCGCTGGCTCTCGTTTACTCGGCAAGACGCTGTGTAAACTACCACCTTGTTGCCTGATGAAGCTCGTACGCTTTGAGCGAGCCACCTTCTCACTGGACCCGCCATATGCTTTCCTCTGAGGAAAGTCGCTGTTGCTCATTAAAATGGTCTCAGAATAACTACGGGAAGACACATGGAATCTGCCCAGTATGAAACGACACGACCAGCACAAATTATAAGGCTGGTGTTTTGCTTTTGGAAACGCCTCGGGACATTAGAAGACGGTAGTTAGAAAGAGACAAAAGCTTCATTACTTGAGCAAGATTTGGCTGGTCTTCTCAGGGTTAATTCAAATCATAAGTCGAAGAATATCTCTTTATCTAACCTCTAACCTCTAATTTATACTAATGCTGTTTAGTGACCAAGGAAATTGGCTGTCTGCAGATTTTCGACTAGTGTCCAGTCGAAGCCCACGTACGGGAGGCTGAAGATGTCGTACAATTTACATTTCTTTCTAATAATAGTACCTCGAAAGGGTCAGCAATATTCACCTTCATTACATTAACTTTATATTCGACGACTTTTCGCAAATAAGTCGATGATTAAGTAAGTAGCAAGGCTACATTAAAGTACGATTCAAAGATTGTTGATTTGAAGGATGACTGAGGGGAAGCCATGGGCGAACTGATTTTCGTGTTCAGCCTCTTTTCAAGGGAGCAAATGTTCTATTTTGGTTACTCGATATTTTTTCGAACTTTTGGTTACCTCTTACACAGTGTATGCGCAATAGAATCAAGCCAATCCAAGTCAGAAGTATACACATGGGCCTGTAGGCCTATGCATAACGGTGGAATAGGCTTATTCCAGGTTTAACTTCACGTTATAATGTTAAGTTATACCTGGAATAAGCTTATTCCACCTATGCATACGGGCCATGGAGAACAGTTTCGTTTCCCATTGTAATTTTTGCATGCCTTTGTTAATAGTTGTGTTAACAAAATTTTATATGAATTGTTTTGTTCAGGTATGATTAATTTTTTTCATACTATGCATGGTCTCACGGATGAAACCGTTAGAGGACGCTCGTTACAGCTGAAACCGAAGTCGAATTCAACATGGCTTTGTCTTAGTTCATTCGAATTGTAGGCCCAATATTTCGGCTCAAAACCGGCACTGCAAACACCTGTTATGTTAGAATCATCCATACGCAGACTATGCAGCAAATAAATAGTTCGTATTTGTACTTTGGGGCTGGTTTGAAAAAGATCATCACGAGGCTTCCACTTGGAAACAAATTACACACACACCTCAGGCCAAGTAAAAAAGTCTTCAACTGCTGAACAACTCGCGTATAGATTTTACACGTACGTGTATACCTGAGCGAAACAATTCTTCATCTCCTATAGCAAATGCAAATTGCTAGTCGCAGAATATTAATGACGAGTGTTACATAGCCAAAGTTGCTCACTGTAAAATCATGAGTACCGGTATATTGGTAGATAAAGGAACATCTGAGTGGTTTTTAGCGTAATTTTTTTTGGGGTGAATGACAATACTTCATCAAACCAAGTTGAATTCGATGAAATTCAAGGTACATGCCCTAGTATAGCTTTTATCAAGTAATGAAAGTGGAGAGGCAGTAAGTTTCACTCTGTATTAAGGGATGGATGAAGCCTTATCGTTAGTCAGCTGTTGGTTTCAAATCCATTGCTTATGCCAAAAAGACACATAGAATTTCCGCTAGAAAAAATTCACACTCCTGAGGATAGTTAGTTTGGATATGGATTCCACCAAAATATCTCTTCGAAAAAACGATTAATGAAAAGAAGAATATCGTTTTTCCCTGTTTTCTAAGGTGCCTGACTTCATATTCCTGATTTGGGATAGCAATGGTGAGTAAAAATTATGAATTACACTATTCACAATATAGTCCCACAACTCCAAAGACAGAAATATAAACTGTAAACACGATATACTATCGGTTTCCTGACAGAAACTGATAGATATCTCGTAATGGCCTGAGAGTCTAAAATACTAACAGTTCTTTACATAGCTCCGCATCAGGCCATCAACTAAACATCGCCTTTTATTGAGAATGTTGACTTATAGTACCATTTCATGCTCGCTGCTGAGTTTTGAGAGATTCTTCTTTCTAATTGACATTTCATGAGCTGCGGCTGAGGAGAAAACTGATGATATTATTGGCAATTACTGGATGTACGCTTTGTATACGAGTGAAGTCAGTAGCTGCACTTCAAATTTGTACCATCTTTTCAGTTATGCTGTAATGAAGTCTAGTGATGTACTTAGTATGACGTTGCATTGCCTTAATCGAATCAATAGTTATGTGCACCTTTTGTTCGACTTTCAATATGTAATTTATCTCTGAAGAATTCGCCGAAATCTTCGTCTGGATTGGGCCCACCCAAAAGATCCAAAGCCTTCTTCAAGGACGGATAATGAGTACCCAGTTTTGAATTCGATGAGCAGTGGTCAACGCATTAAAGATAATATATATCACGGATATTTCGCGGGCCACGAAAATCATTGTTTATTTCCATTTTGTTTGTTTATGTCCAGTTTTTCTTTGACTTGGGAGTAATTTGTTGGTGGCATGTCCCTCTAGAAATTCTGTTGATACCGAAAGTATTCAATTTGGTGGGTTGACATGTCCCAAAAGTCCAAAATAACATAATGTAAACATCCATGTTTACAAACATCAAATGTAAACAATGAAGTCATGATACATTATCTTTAAACTATGATATCGTTCCCCCAGATTACTTACTGCAAGCATTTCATGAAAACGGGTCGTCGTCAAGTCCATTTCGTAGACATCAACAAAGCCTTCACAATACATGTATTTATCAAAGTAATGGTATATCAAAAATTGAAAGTGTCCCTCGAAAAACATGAAACAAGTTCTGTAAGGGCGCCTGTGGTATACATGTATAATAAAGATATTTTTCCTATTCGCCAGTGATATGAAACCACTACCACAGGACCAATGAGTATCACGATTAGTCATTCAATTTGTAAGTCACTACTACTGACGTACTGATGCTGTTATGACCCTTACTTACAAGATGGTGAGAAAACAACTCAAGATATAAGGAGTTACGACGATATCTTTATTGGTTTCTCATGGAAATCATTGTTAAATCATGTCAAGCTTGGGGAAAGCAAGTCATGGATTTTCATGGACGACAGAAGGCGTTTTGTTTCAATTGCTCTGTTATGAGCACCAGCTCATTAAAAGAGGCGAACAGCAGACGCCACAGCCATTTGTTAACAACGCATCCATATTGAACTTGCATGATTATTGGAAGCCTGCTGCAAACTGAGCATGCTCAGCCTATGGCATTCAAAACCCAGAGGAAAAATTTGAAATAGGATACCTTATATGCGCATTATTTATCTTACAGATGTCACAGACTTCGTTCCCAGGTGTATCTCATTAATGGGAATGAATGTCATTTTCAAGCCGTTAAATGATGCAGACTTCATGAATGATAAAACTTAACCAGTTACAGTGGGACAAATATGCAGTGCACCAATTAGCAAGACCATTCGGGTTGATCAGTGCAGAAATGGTAATCTTTTTGCGTTGGACCCATACGAAGGAACAACGTTTTAGTCACTGAACAGGATTTTGTAAGTTTGCTCACAGGTTCTTGTGGTTAGGAACAATAGGTCCTTACACACTTTACCGACAACGTATACGTTGTGACTAAAGTGTGTAAGGCCCTATAGGCCCCAAACCACAAGAACCTGTGGTTGACTTTAAACTTGCATTTCCTTTTCAGGTAAAATCTACTGACAGCGATGATCATTTGTGTTAAGTTACACTGCATGTAAATTTCACTGTGATGAGATGTAACCAAATCCTGCAGCATAGTCAACTGGCACCACCCTCCCATTATACTATTTGAAGAATGGATCATACCTGCAAACAGTTAGTTCAGTTAAAATATATTTTATTTCTCGCAGAAAATGTTTAGACCAAAAGTAGTACCCTCACGTGCTCCACGTTACAACGAATATGACAATGTTTACAGGTAAACAGTTGGAATATTTCAAGTATTAAAAGTGTTATGAATATTTGAAAACCAGTGGAAATGGTGAAAATATTGTCACTTTCAGTCCCTTGAAGTGTGCATTTCCAACAAATTTTCGGTGTAGATGAAACATTCGTTGATCAGAACAACAGCAAGGCGTTGCCTAGTCGACCTGGCCAACCAGTGAGCATCGAAATAACATCATTTTGACGAACGGGACGTTTGTACATATCGTCTGCGTACCCACTTTCGCAAAGCTTTCAATTTTCCACCTGGCCGATGACTTTTCGTCGTCAAGCACTTCACTGAACCAGGGAGCAACCTTCGCCTCTTTAGAGTATTGACGAATATCGATCTATAACCTGGATGGAGATTTATTAATTAACGAAATCAGTATTTTCTCGGCAGGATAATCTAACCGGGCAGAAAAAGACGGCAGTTACGAATGAAAAGGGCAAATGGTCACTCGGTGCACATCAATGTGACGTCCACAGGCAGGATATTCTATTTTATTCGATTCTTTCTTCGTTTGAATGGTATGATTTTGAATCAATTTTAACCGTTTGGGACGATGGGATGTTCGAATACCTATTGGACTGAAGTGAATAGAACAACTGGGTATGAATGCCGTTTGCCGAGTGGAAATGGTGATGTATCATGCAGAAGAGAAACTCTGTTTGGAGTGATGAAAATGTATTCCAAATTCATTCCATTAAGAATAATCATCGGCCAACAGAGAGTGACCATTTCATAATGAAGGTATGTTCATGCTGTAGCGAACACTAGGCTACACTTAATGAAATGAATTTGTATAATTGGTGTACTGGTGTGGTACACTGGAAACACTCACGAATGAGCAAATCACTAAAAAGAGTGATTTTTAAGGCCAGACTTGGCCTGACGACGTTGGAAAAGAGAGTAGAGTATTGTATTAACAACAATGACACAAACAAAAGGAAATTACTCGAGTGGATTAAAATAAGGACCCTCAAACCAACCATGAACGGGATCAAGGGCCGGACATTCAAAAATGTATAATTGGTGTACTGGTGTGGTACATTGGAAACACTCACGAATGGGCAAGTCACTAAAAAGAGAGTGAATTTTCAGGCCAGACTTGGGCCTGACGACGTTGGAAAAGAGTAGAGTATTGTATTAACAACAATGACAAAAACAAAAGGAAACTGATTCGAGTGGATTGAAATAAGGACCCACAAACCAACCATGAACGGGATCAAGGGCTGGACATTCAAAAAGCATACAACATACTTCTAATGCCTAAATCATTTGAACCTGAAGAAGCATAAGGTTTGCGAACGTCATTCTCACTTTTAAAGTAGGAATCAAGAAATCCACGAGAGGAAAAGAAAAGGACCCACAAACCAACCACGAACGGGATCAAGGGCTGAACATTCTAAAAGCATACAACATACTTTTAATGCCTAAATCAGATGAACCTGAAGTAGTATAGGGTTTGCGAAACGTCGTTCTACCTTTCAAACTAGGAATCAAGAAAACCAAGCGACTGTAACAGCGATTCCTAAGGGCCGTATGCACCAACGAAGATTATCTTGGACTCGCTAGGATGAGCCACAACTTTTCCATTGTCACATCATGCCCTGGCAAACCTGAACAATTGAAAAGTTGGCTCAACCTCAGTTCAAGATATTCTTCTTTGGTGCAAACGACCCTAAATGTCGTTCAAAGAGGATCTAAGAATTATAATATTCACTTTCATACAGGAGCAGAAATATTTATATAAAACTCATTTTGAATTTCTCTTCATATTCTAAGCTTTTTTGATGAAACCGACAAACTTTTCGTTCAATTGTTTCTGGGTTATTGGTTTTCAGATTTTTCTATTTTTTTCGTCTTCCATACCTCAGGTATTTCGTCAGGGTGCCCGTAAAACAAAGTGTGGCTTCACCCCGGCAGAATGGAATGAATCCTTACTCTGCTAGTTGATCAGTCAGGCCACTCCATGTGGAATGAATACATTACACTTCACGCAATCCAGAAAGTACATATTGTAACCGATGCCATTCGGCACAGAAATTTTGCATTGCAGCAAATGTCAAATGTCAGGATTTTTTATTTGGCACATCGGCAGACCATATTTGTCTTGCTGAACTTATTGTTTTGGCTTCTATGGTATCAGAAACAGGAGGATGAATCACACATAGGCAACGCCAACGTTCCATATTTTATTATCATTACCATATCAAGTTAAGCTGAAAGAATATGTTAAGGTATATGTAAGTATCTATGACTGATCACTGCATGCATCAGCGGCTGAAAAGGGCAGGTGGCAGTCAAGTACATCCTGCCATGGGCCTGTAAAATGGGAAGGAAAAGTCGATTTCAATATTGTTCGATTGTTTACCGACTTTTCAATAATTGCAATACGTCGATTGTACTTTACGGTCAATCCCTGGACGTGCAACTGCCTCGGGCATATNCTCTAGGGGCGAAAGGAGAGAAAACCAGTGTCTATCCAACCGATGCTACCATCACTACGAAAAACGGGGGCGAATCAGGAGACAAATTCTTTTGGTACATGATTTTTACTGCTGTACAGAAATTTAGGGGCCTACTTAGCTTTACCGAAGGATGCCACTGTTAGTATAGGCATCAGCACAGTGTTCAAGAATAAATATTTTCCGAAGCGATTCTGGTACCAGCCATTTTGCGCCTCCATCTCTGTTCAGTTTTGCACTTCAAAAACAGATTTACTGTATCGCACAATAAGTTGTATAAATGAATCTATCGCACCGGCGACACAACTGAGCAATTGAGAGAAATTGAGAATTTTGAAACTATTTCAAGACTCTCCAAGTCAGACAACATGACTCCGCGTGGTTCGATTACAGAACGCTAGGTGACGTTGTACGAAGGAATCCCCATTTTTTATGCGTGATGAACAACTTTCAAAGATGAATTTACACGAGGTCAGAAGCAGAAGTTAGAACTGTGGCTGGAGAACCATTGTTAAAAGATTGCAAAGGGAAGACTGAGTCACGAGTGGATTCTGTCAGACAGGTAAGAGGTGTACATGTACATTCAAAGAAGAACTGTCTAAAAATGGTCTTAGATTCATCAAGCAACTGGGATTTACATCCGATGGCCAGATGGCCAGATGTAACACTATTGCTGAATAACAGCTGGATTTTCCTTCCGATCACCAGGCAGATCCCACAGATGTCATCTTCCAGCAGTAATTACCAATAACGTCGTTTAGTGCATCCTAAACTCCACGAAGTTTTGAAGTATGTAACTAAAAAGTCAAAACCTTGATCCAAAATCTTTGTGGGCTGTTGATTATAGGACTGATGATTCAATCAAACACTGGAGTAATTGGATAGCCAAAGAACGAGAAAGCACAAAAATTGACACACAAAATGATAAATATCAAGAAGTCAACTTCCAGAATCTTGCAAAGTTTCGACCCCAATCGGGGTGTTCCTCAGGCACTTTTCAGTTGGAGAGACCAGAACATAAAGACTTTTCTGGTCTCTCCAACTGAAAAGACTTTTCTGGTCTCTCCAACTGAAAAGTGCCTGAGGAAGATCCCGGTTGGGGTCGAAAAGTTGCAAGGAGTAATTGGATAGAATGTCATTGGTGGGCAATATCCATCCATTTCGACCAATCGTGCTTAGTCTATCAGAATCTCACCAACTAGAAATACATGCAATCATTGGTGAGATTTATGATAGATTCTGTAAAAGAATCCTCGTCTATTGATGTCCACCTGTTACGTTAGGTGAATTGATCCCAGGCCCACGAAGCACTTGACGACATTCCAGTATGGTGTAGGGTTATCAGTCGCACATGTTACATGTCCTGTAGTCCGCCTAACAGTCATACTATCAGTCATGTTAGGTCAAGCACACTACTTCGTTGGATCAACACAAAGGTCTTATTTCAATAAGGACGAAGTCCAGCTGACATTGAAACCGCCAATGCCCATTGAAAGTCAATGCAGAATCGGGTGAATCATGGAGCGCATCATCGACAACAAATGAATTTGATACGTGGAATAAACTTCACTTTCATTTCGATTTATCAAAGCTTTTGTAGCTGGCCATGGCTGACGTGGATAGGCTATCTATGTGATTCTACATCTGGTCTAGTTATGACTGAGAAAAACTAAACAAAGACAGCATTTGACTTTGAAGAGGATGGGTCGAAGTATAACTATTTCCAATTTACGAAGCCCTAGATTCAGGAGATGAAAATTTTCCCCCAAACATGCTGAAAGTACTCAGAGTAATTTGGGGATAGTATACTTTATGGAGCGAGTCTATAGAACTGATATTTTCGCCCTCGTTCTTCAGGGTACCTCTCACTAATTCCGCAGGAGATTCTACAAATACGATGATCTTTTAAAAGGTAAATAATAAAAACCTTTTCGAACAGAAAAAATGAGGAAGTCAACATACGAATATAGTTTTCAATCACATATCTTTTGAATAGGGATTTTATTTTACAAAATAGAACAGACAATAAATTAAGTACATTTACAATGAATCGACTGTTTTCCAATTTATCTTACATTTATGGCGATTCATAAGTGAAGCAATGCATCACTCTTATATACCTTGGCGTCCAAGTCTAGATAAACGCACCGGAATCAAATTTTTACGTTTGGCAAACTCAGCTTCCAGTCAATGTTTCATCCAGAGTTAAATGAAAAGTTTCAGAACAACTTACACAACCAAACAATAGTCTTTCAAAGAAATTGCATTCCCTAAACCTTGACTGTAGTTCATTCAAGCAATGTAAGATTTCGGCGAACATGTTTCTGGGCAAACTGAGTTACCATTCATAAACATTTACATGAAAACTCGAACATGATGCAACCAGAAATTCTTTCCAAGTACAAATATGTCCACTGTTCGTTTACTTATAAATCTTCACCTTGCAACTATACATGTAGTATACCTATGATGTAAGGGCTGTGTAGGATTCGATAGGGTGCAAGCAATCGTATGTTGGTACATGTACATGTACATCATATTGACTACAACAAAACTGAATTTAGGGTAGGCCAACACAGGACATAGATCCTTTCCCAGAATGACTTTGTACCTGTTGCAGAGGACTAGAAAAAGATTGAAAAAAGGCTATGTCCACCTCGATGGAGTTGTTTAAGACACTATTTTATATACATGTATACCTTTTTCTAAGTGGTAGGCCTATCCTTCCTCAACCTTTTCCGGATTCAAGTAATAAAATAATCAAAGGTGGCTCATTTTACACTAGTTGATGGTATCTTTGCAATCAGCTTGAATTGTTATCTTTTCGATTGTAATTTGCATGTGAACTCATTCTTCCCTTTGCTTAGGCATTCGAAATACTAACTTCGATCTCAGGATATTTAAAAATCCTTTCGTCAATATCTGAAATGGGTTCTTAAAGAAAATATGCTTATCGTCACAAATACAAAAAATCAACATTTCTTCTTATTTAAAATTGGTATACCTGAAATAGGTTTGAATAGAGTTTATTTCGTTCAAATGGCTGTTGTTTGAGATTTTGTTTTCAATTACCAAAGATTTCGTATCTGAAACACATGGATATTTGAATATACGTTGATACAAGAACATCTTTCATCCAAACAACGATTTCAATATCAGTTAGATTTTTCTCGAAACCTGTTGTATTTAAAGTAGATTCGAACACAGGTTAAAGAATTAAAAGCAAGTAAAATCCTATTTCATCCATATAGCACTTTTGTTTTCCACGTCCAAAGAGTTCTGTTTAGATAATGCTTTCACGATGCGTGTATTTGACCGCTAATTCATTAAGTTAAGGATTCACTTGAAACCGTGCCTCAAATGGTTTATCATCTAAAATGTATCTAATTGCATTCTCTAACTTTTTGGTTACCTCTGAAACGTATCTAATTGCATTCTCTAACTTTTTGGTTACCTCAAAATTATATCTCCATCTTATTGGTTTGGACGCAAAGTAGGTTGACTGAATCTACATGGGCATTTTGCGTTTAGTGCGTAGATAGTTAAGTTTGAAAGACTTCATCTTATAGTACAGTTTTGGGAGGGAGTCCAAATACTTAAACATCCAAAGGTATGCAATAATGAGAGTCAGCATCTTCATGATGACAACACTTTATTTACAAAAAGATCGTGTGGAATTCTGTAATAAAGTGTTGTCATCATGAAGATGCTGACTCTCATTACTTCATCTTTTGATTTTAAGGGTTTTGTGTATAAAAGATTTTTACAGCTGAAACAGATGTGAGGAAAAGTAAATATACTTTCTGAAAGTTTTTCAGATGAATCGATATCTTCTGTAGCCTCAGGCCTTGTAGGCTACCCGTTCTGGCTTTGTCTACAAAAAAGTATTCAGGAAAAAAGAACGCAAGAACTGGGATATATTCAACGTTCTTCTGCCGAATTTCATGATGCATCCATCACCAATTAACGCATACACATACGCCTCGCAAAAACCCATCAATAAATATTGCACGGTGGAATACAGGACAGAACTGGTAACAGGCCATTTCATGATTCAAGCGGCATAAAGAACAGCTGAATTGACTGATTCTGATGGTAGATGCTCAATTGCCATTCAACTTATAGTCAGTTTAGGATTTTGACGTAAGCTCCTGTCCAAACAATGCATTCAGGTAATTATCATACGAATGCTTGCATAAAATGATAAATTTCATATCAAATGCTAACTTTTTGGTTGCATATATTCCCAGTTCAATTTAGCCTGAGGATTCACTTATTCATTTTTTATTATTTGATTCAGTCGATTGAGTCCGGAAGGGATGAAGTGCCCAAGTTTTTGAATTATTGTTTGATTTAGGTGATTCTGCAACAATAATTTTCTGGGAATGCAATATTTTTGTCTGCGATTTCTAAAGAAAATGTACTAGAATTTGGAAAGTTTTGCTGGCGTGATGTTTCTTAATTTTAAAAAAAGAATAAATACTTGATCGAATGTAAAACAGAAAAATAATAAAAAACAATCCTAATTGAATGTTCAGTATTTCGTCATAACCTTTAAACAAAACAAATCATGGAAGTTACCTGAAATTACTGGTTCATGATAATGAAAACTTCCACCACCTGATGAAATATCTTAAAATAATCAAGGCTTTTTAAATAAGACAGTAAACAGCCGATTAATTAACAGACGTATACCCATTTTCAACATGTAAAATAATCACCGCCCCAATTAACACTTAAAACACAAATAATTTCAGAAAACACATCACTATCCATAACCCATTGACTCGATTTTCTTCTAAGTAACCCCATCCAAGTCGACATGGCCAATTTTCACTGTTTTGAACGCAACTACACGGAACTAATGGTCAATTATGGTAAAAGATCAAACACAGAAGCACTCTGATCATTATACTGTGTGTTTGACATCAACTCTCCTTAATTAGTCCTTCTAGACGTAACCGAAATCAATCGATGAGATACCGTTGGTTGAGATTGCAGCACCGGAAGCCCTCCACAGTTAAAAAGGGCAAAACTCCCCTTGCAGACTGGGCAAAGGTAATTTGCACGCTGATAGCGCTGCAAGTCCAATTACCCCAAAGAGCCACGGAATATCCCATGATATTCCTGGGAAGTCGGATACCTTTCATGCAAGCGATCGATTTTTCTTAATCTTTTCTTACATCATGCACAAAAGATTATAACAATGTTTCACGGTGCCTGACCAGCCTTTTGATTCGACTGGTTGAATACCCACGCAGTACTGTGTGACTGGCTACACTACCTTTGCGCATCAAGATAGGACCTTTATTCCAAAAATAAGGTGGACTACTTTGAGCCGTTTATCGTGAAGACGTTTCAAAAGAATTAGTCGAGATGAGGTGGTTCATTTTCCTGATCTACTTCAACCCTCAATAGAAAATTTCTAATGTTGACAGTACTGAGATTATCCTCCTAAAATCCGCGGCTAAGGTTTGCTTAAAATGACCTAGGTGTCCCCACGTGTCATATTTAAACCCGCATTCTTATTGTATGGGATAAGGATCACACCTCGCCACGCCTGGTTGGTTTGCCTTTTGGAAATTCACACGGATGAACAAATAACAATATTTTAACACTAATCTTCTAACATTACTTAGGGCCCACTGACAATCTGATACAGCACCTCATAGAGATCTCATAACGTTAAGTTCAAGTTCGTGAAATTTTGTGGAGGACCTGTTTGTGGTTTGTGGCTTCACAAAGCATTGATAAGACGATGAACATGAGATTTGAAGCAGCCGACGCTCACTGAGGTACCGAAAATCAGACTCATTTTGTATTCGCATAAGGTGGACCAAAACCTCCCCCTCAGCAGTGTCTCTCCTGGTTTCCATTCTATTTGGCGGGCCAATTTTATTTCAACGTCGAAACAAGGCTACACAGCTCAACCGTCATTTCACTGGCAATTTACGTCCGCAAAAATTGGGAGCATGTCAATTCTTGGGTACTGAATTCGATCGCTCGGTGCCGAAATTAGTAGTATATCGAATGAACACAGTTTGTATTGATTTTAAGGAGGTCCGTTTTTAAACAGTTCCAACTTGAACCCAGACTCAGTGGTGCCATCGGAGTACTTCACAATGTAAAACAAATGTGGCGTTGCCATTTTAAAGAGTGTGACGGGGGTACGCATGGTTATGCTTTGTACACGACGCGACACAGATGCATCAGTGTAACGGTACATTGTACATAAGGAGAGATAATGCATTGATAAATAAAACAGTAGCATCATGAGAGTACAACAAAATCTGTCACCTTGTGTGGTGGAGGTACAGCGGTAACCAAAAATTAAATCACACAACTACTCAATCCACAGTTCACGTTACCCTATGAGAGTAAACATCAATGTATGGCACGTTGAGTTACAAATACAATATCTTATGTACAATATTAAAATGCTAAATCATTGTGGGGATTTTGTGTAAGAGGGCTGCACTGCTTGGCAAAAGGAATGGACTCGGTTGGCAAGACAGGCCGGGTGCACCTAGCAGAGACGGACGTGGAAGGTAAGTGGCCCCCAGAGAGGATGCTGAGGAAAATGCTGAATTGCTACTACAAGCTAAAGAGGACATAGCATGTCCCATTACCAGGGGGTCGTGATGATTTAGACCCTTTGGCATGCTCATTGCCATAGAAGAGGGTGAAGCACCATCGTGTAACTTACGCATATGCTTCTTCAAGTCGAAATTCCTACAGAAGCCTTTCCCACAAATCGCACACGTGAAGGGTTTCTTCTCGTTGTGGGTATGCATGTGAAAGGTCAGATTGTAGACCTGGTGAAATGCCTTATTACAAATGTTACACTTATACTGTTTTTCCGTACTATGAGTCAATCTATGATTTTTGTAGTTACCTTTTTGGTGGAAGCCTTTCCCGCAGTACTCGCAAGTAAAAGGTTTGAAACCGGCATGAATTCTCATATGAGTATTTAGCGTCGAACTCCTGTTAAACGCCTTGCCGCAAGTGCCACATTTATGAGGTTTCTCCGCCGTGTGAATGATTTTATGTCTGCACAACGTACTTGCCTGCCTAAAACCCTTGCCGCAGATCTTGCAAATGAAGGGCCTAGCACCCGTATGAACCGGCATGTGCCGTGTGAGGTTGTAATGTGCATTGAAGATTTTCCCACACTCAGGACACGTGAAGGTTTTTTGTGACTTAGTAGCGATTCGTTTGGAAGGTGGGGTAGAAGGGTTCACGTTGCAGCTAGATGTTGACTCAGACACACTCAATGAATCGCTGTTCCTGCTGTTCTCACCGCCACTCAAGTACGAATTGTCCGACGATTTTGTCCCTTTCAGCGATAGATCTAGCGTCTCGTCCTCCTGCCGTGCACCGATACTTCCACTTGGCGAATGATGGGGTGATTTTGTGGGTGAAAGTTCGCCAGACAGCGGCCGACTGACATCAGAGGGGAAAACAGGTTTCCTTGAATGTGATTGCATTGCACTAAGTTTAAGGGACGCCTCCATGTTTGCCTTTTCCATGGCCTCCTTCGCATAAGAAAGTCCGTTTAGTTGCAAATTCGAATAATGCCGCAGCATCGTCTGATTATAGTCACTTATTCCACCTAGAAGAAACGCTGGGTGCATGTATGGGAAGTATTTCACTGCCTCTTGAACGTCCCTTTGTGAGGCATACATCCCATTTCTTGACTGCTGCTCCCCGTAAAGTCCTAACTGGAAGGCCTGGCTCAGATTATGCGACGGGAGTCCAATGATAGGCGGGAAACTCATTGAAGGATCCTGAAGTTTTCGTTTGAAGTCATCCACAACAGAACTCAACGATACTTGCTCCCTAGCCGAATTTAAATTCGAAGAAGTCTTACGTTTTGGTGTTGATTCCATTATTCTGTCAATGGAAAAGGCTAGTTTCTTAACACTGGATCCGTCAGGCCCGTCGGACCTTTCCCTTGCTAGCTTGTTTGGCATGCTGACTGGCGATCCTCGGTTTGGAGAAGCCGCAGCGAGCGGGGACACCGAAGGTGACGGCCCCTCTAAATGGCTCATGGTTGTTCCACCCGTAACTGTGATCGGTCTCACTGTATCCTCTTTCGTGTTCTCACTGGCTTTCCCTAGAATGAAGAATACGGAAATTGTTCGAGTTTCTGAAGACTCTGAATGGGAAGAGTTGGGATAATATCCGTGCGAGTTTTGTCATCACATTCAGGCGTGTTAGAATGAGAGTGACATACACAATGGCTACTTATCGTACGCTGTCCACCATTTAGCCCCGGGTAAGCTTCTGCATTTAGTGAAATCTCAGCCCAAAACACCACAAATGATAAGACGGTCGATAATTGGGAGGAGACATGGCTTCAGTCCAAATAAGAGGTTTGCCGACAACGAATTCGTATTGAAATAATGCGGTGCTGAGAAAGATCGCTTAACGACGAAGTCCAAAGCCGGGGAAGTGTACAGTCGAATTCATTTTGTCATAAAATTGAATGCAACGCGTAACAATCATTGCGTGTATATAATGTGTGACAGTATTGCAAGGCATGCTAAATATGACTGAAGATGGACATGGAAAATGGCTTACCTTGCGGATGAAGATGAAAAGGTCCTGTCGTCTGCAAGGCCTGATGTGTGTCTGCTGGAGGTAGATCCGTGAAGCGCCAAGTGGGCTAGGATGTTGCCTATAGGCGCTGCGCATTTACTAAGTCCTGACGGTGTGTGGCTGTATGTATCTATGTGAGCCGAGCGCGGGAGCGATCACTTATCTCCGTAACCATCCCACTGTCAACTGTGTTCACGGCAATCAACTTTTCGCCTTAATAAACGTGGGTTAGTCACCATTTTACAGTCTAGCATAAACACACAAAAACCCTCCCCTCAGCAAGCACTGCGATAGGTCAATAAAATTGTTAAATTAGATACTTTTGCTAAATGATCAATTTTGCGTTGCGAATTGGCCAATCGGAATAAAGGAACGCCTGCCGGGTTGGTCTTCTCGCGAGAGCTGCTCATTCAGAATGAGACCATTTGATATGCATATGATGCGCCATTGCGGTTGACTAGCAGGGCGTGGCCAACAGCTCCTGACAGCTGTCACGTTCAAATGGCCACGATCAATGCCCAGCATGAGGCAGAGGCAAGACGAACAGAGGTTCCACGCGGGAGAACCAGAACTATTCTGGTCGTACAATGACAAATATTTGTCATTTATGCGATTTTGAAATAAAAATTCATTGGTTCAGTTGTATGTCATATATGTATGTACACACAAACGCGAGGAATGACCTCCTCCACGCTTGTCACAATCACCACACATTCAAACGACGTCTCAAAAGATATATGGACTCCACCTTCAGTTCGTGATCCTCTCAAACACGTCAAAGAGGATATCTAAGAAAATGTCGAAAGTCATTTTCATAATAAACCAATGTCCTGTTTCTGCAATAACCTAAACCCATACAATCGACTGTAGGCTGATTTGGGGATGGGGGTACAACACACCATTTGCCGGGCTCTTTTAGATCGATTGTCGAAGTCATTTTCTTGACCCAAATGGCGATGGCAGTTCTTGCTTAACCAAACGCTACGCCAGTAGAAATGAGCAGGGCAGACGGCCTCTTTAACAGAGAACGATCTGGGTATACTTTGTGACCTAGTTCTAACTACGAAATCGCGACGTAAGTGGACTCGTATTTCGAGCTTATTTGAACGCTGTCACTTTTATATCGTTACTTTTATTCATCTTTCGAAGCTATTTAATAGAAGATCCCTTGACCATTTGAGTGACTGTTTAAATGGGAAAACACGGGCTCCAATTGGGAGCCATTTTCGGTGCTCGGTTCCAGTGAATAGGACAGAAAACTCAAGTGGTTGGTGACATTTTCCTAGGCGCCCAAACCTCCTCAGATATAAATTGTGATGACCGAAAATGGATGTTGAAGTATCCCTTGCAAAAAGACAACCGTGCAATGTCTTGTCCGCAATGGACTTGAGTACTAGGTTTTAAATTGGCCCAGACAGCGTGGACTGGACGCTCTTGGACTCGCACAGCCACGATGAAGATGGAGCATTAGCTGCCCTCGAGGCACAACTTCGCAGCCGATTGCGCCCAATTTTGACACAAAAGACCGGTTGTAGTAATAGGCTGCGATGAAAGATAATCACACAGTGGGAGGGACTTTAACTAATTGTTTGGGATCTTCAATACCACGGCGAAAAAAGACCTGTGTATAGGATCTTGGTCGTTTTCTCGCCTTTAGTTTGCGATAGTTGAATGGGTGTACGTCAAGGAGACATGATAACAATGCCTTGTCTTGTCATCTGTCAATCTTCAATCGGTATTGTGCAGGAGTTTCGACAGCAAAAGATTTTAACGAAAGTTTACAAACTTGCCAAGGCATTTTCTTTTGTCGTATTGAAATCACTGACAAATCGGGCTTTTCTTCAGCGAATCGTTCGACAACTTAAAGGCGACATTTCGCTGCAACCTTTGGTTAAAATGTCGAGATAAAATGTCAATCCCTGCTCAGTACACAGAAGCCCGGAAGCCTCTCATTGAAAGTCTGAAGTCGGTGATAAGTTTCGTTGATCCTTCTGAGCTCTGGTAGTCGCACGAGTGAGGTGTTTATGGTGGACTGAAAAACGATGACGAACCAAGTAGTTGTACTGGAACTCTAACCGAAATGACGGCGAATTTATCGTTCTCAGTCATGATTTAACGCGGCATTGAAGTGACTTTCAAACAGCCGTCAAATGATGTCAATAGTCAGAGAGACTTATCAAATTTTAAGTGTAAATTGGTGACTGTGTGTGAAGACTTGCTTATCACGAGAGACAGTTGACTGCCATGAACAAAGTTTATAACTTTTTTGAGTTTTTCGAGTCAGAAGCAAAATGGGATTGAACAAAGTTCAGAGCAAGCGGGAAGAATCTCAAACACAGTAATACTAACATCATTTCATAAATCCAGCCCCTCCCCATTGGTGTTATCAACTTCAACACCGAAGGTGTCAAGTGTGCAACAAACTAATAGTGATCAGTCCCTAAACTTAGAATAGAAATTGTTTACGAAGAATAACCAAACGTATGGTAAATGACCATAGTGTAGTAAACCATCAGGCCCTTACCAATTTAGCGCGGGCACCTGAGGATCCCGTCGACACCTAAATTGTCCCCATATTGCACCCTTGCTGCGCACAAGGTTTTGTCTACCCGGTAACATGCAGGGAGATGGGTGCGCGTTAAACCGTAGAAAAGAAAATGATGCGCGGCTCTTTTTTAATTTTAATTGTTTATGTTAATTAATAAATTGGAATCAATTAACAGCTTTTCTTACTAATTAAATGCGTTTGGCTTAACCTGTGATCTTTTGATCAGGCCACGTGAGAAGCACGAGCATAGCAAGATACCTTTGAACTCGTACGCTTTTTAATTAATTTTACACCTATGGGGAAAATGAATCGATGACACTGTTAAATACTTTGTAATCGTATTTTATACTACATCTGTTTTCTCTCTACAGGAGACAAACAGTTGTATATCGGCCATACAATACGTGATGAGTAGGCCTGTGTACAAAGAACAAGCCTACTCCTACGAAGGAAGGCAGGAAATCACAGACAGGACTGAGTAAAACTGAAACAATCCGACATTTATATCTAAGATATCTATTTATACGTATCGGGAATAGCGGACGATATTTTCTTCGCAAACTGCTTCAACATGACTTTACATGTTTGGACTGAGATCTAAAAACCGCTTTTGGTCTTCGGAGTATTTAACAGTCCTAGGCAAGATCGCACATTCGCGGACTGTGAGAATCTGAGAGCAGGTTTGCAATCTGAATTAAGAACTTTCATCTAACTTTCTCTAGTTAGTCGACAATACCACCCCAAACCGCGCAATTAACTTCCCAAATCCAGCTGACACAACCAGCGGATACTAGTACTAGCTACTTTGCCGACGACCAGACTGTGTTACGAGTTTTAGTGCAGTTGAAATCCGCTAGGGTTTCACAATTGTTCGTGTATAGCCTGGTAATCGGCAATCGATTCGGGCAAATAGCTTGGTATGGTAGCGTTCGCTCCCTCGGTTCGTCACCACACACGAAGGCAGCGAGCGCTAAGAACCACTGATTACCTCGGGCAGCAACCGTTTAAAAACAAAAGTCGGCTACTCAATGTTGCAGTGCAGTTGTAGCATGCATCTAACCAGCCATAATTTTATTGTACTAAAATTGAAAGTGATTCGTGTGGAAAATATCTCAAAATATCTCATTCCCAAAAGTGAAAAGTCATCTTGGGCCGTTTCTCCCGTTTACACTCTCAGTTCTCTTTGAAGACATTTTGTTTACCATCGAATTATCTGTGCGCATCCCTCGTTGTCAGCAGGAACTCGCCATGGGTCTCGAATTAACTGGACAAAGCGATGCATGCTATGAAAAACTATTGAATATGCTGAACAGCCTCACAGGTGTATGCCTGACGAACCCGCTGCGATCACCCTGAGACGTCGTCGATGACGGCGGCCCAAACTACCCCAATTTGTCCTCAACCCACCCCGACCATGCATTCCTTCGGCAATCACTACGGGTTCCCACCCCGTCCTTTCAAAAGCCCTGGGTAGCTATCCAACGGTATTAGTCCTGGACCGGCATGACCGGTGGTTGGAGATGATGACTAGCCAAAATATTTGGGAGTACACGTTCTTGGTTTATCATCCTGCACTATGTCATGTACATTATCCAGCACCAAGTTGTGCACCAAATGGATAACATGCTAAGAACACTACCGATATATCATTTTACTACCATATGACATACATGTACATCCCGGATTTCAGTTCGACAGTTATGGTAAGTACAAGTTGGGCTTCCATCAGGTTACTAACACTCTTCCCCGTCATGCCAAGTAGGATCCGCAGCATGGTTTGTCAAATTAATAGGCATCGGTCTTCAGCAGAAGGTGCAATTGCGTAGGTTCAAAAAAATATTTGGTAAGGGTACATTTATTTCGCTATATCTCATTCTAAGGGCACGGCTGAAGACATCCTGAGCACAGTGGTTCTTACAGCTTCATCCTACGTCACACTCAGCGGTGACGTAGGATGAAGCTGTAAGAACCACTGTGCTCAGGATGGGCTGAAGATGGCGAGGGACTCGTCAGATTCATAATCATCATAATCATATTTAACGCATCATGGTCCTTTTGGACCTTTGAGCCTTATACGTCACCATGTGTCTGGAAGATTCAAGAGCCTTATACGTCACCATGTGTCTGGAAGAAAAAGTAGAGTTTTGGGAGTTCCCCAATATGATAATGATGAAGAAATTTGGTAACACCTTTTTCATGATCAACTGTGTTGAGAATTAGCTTTCGACCCCTAGGCCTACTAGGTCTTCGTCAGGTCTGATGGAAAACATTGGTTACATGGAAGACCTAGTAGGGGTCGAAAACTAGTCTCAAGAATACACAGGTGTTACCAAATTTCTTCATCGTTATCTTATTGCTGATCAACACGGTACCCATCAACAAGATTTTACTCAAGAATACACGTTACCAAATTTCTTCATCGTTATCTTATTGCTGATCAACACGGTACCCATCAACAAGATATTACCAATATGATCGGCACAGACGTGACTTTTAAATAAGGTTAGGAAGTGAATTTGCTATCTTCAAATGGAAAAGCCAATCATCACGATCCAGTGGGCAATACCGTCAATCATGTCTGTGGCAGATTCCTCATTGCAAAGATAAACTGCGCACACCGTTGCTTTCCGTTTCTGCAATTACCAAGGGCATCGTAAAATCGTCAACGTTTCAAGATACCGTAGGGGTTTGTCAGTCAGTTATCGCCAAGTGTTCGAGATGGCGTAGGCAAACGATCGCCATCACCGGTGCCATCTTCGATTATGTCGAGTAGCATCGTGAGCCTACCGACAGTGTACATGTAGAGTATCGCTGTTTGGGCGACCAAGTTTAGGGCTGCTGACCAAAGCAGGCCTTGCGCATCACGGATTGCGTGGCTCAATCAACATGCCATGCCCAACTTCTCAACACAAAAGACAAGTGAATGACTACATTCTTAATACTGCCGATTGACATCGTCAATTCGATTGCTATTTTCAGCCAAGAAGTACTCAATGCACCGACTTGACCCTGCCAGTCTGTGGTAAGCCATTCTCCTCCTTGGCAACAACTGGGCTCTTTTCTGTCTCTCGGAAATCACTTAAAGTGATCATGTACTGCCTGAACCTGGGACATTAAACTCTTACAATCACTACAAAACATCATTCTCTGATACTGTTTGTACCCGAATTTTACATTAAGGATGAATACAATTTGTCAATCTGAGTCCTTGGTAACATTAGTTCATCATCAATCTATTAAGTCATAACATTCTCTCTGAACCCCCAACCATGCAACAATACCATTTACATAAACTTATGTACTTTCATAAATGAAAATGACCTCTTAGCCCTTGGTGTCATCGTTAAACCAAAGCGCGGATCGCAAAACTGGAAATTTTATTCCCTCTTCAGGTACAAATAAGGATGATTATAGCATTACGTATTCCCTGCTGTTTATTCTTTGTTCATCACCGACCACTTTCTATCAAGCCAGAGTTTTCCAATCGGAAAAAAGCCCACAAAGAACCCGATACGTTTACTGTTAAATGTTAACTCTGTAAGTAAACATGATCCTTCCTTACTGAAATGTGATACAGACAGGTTGATCACCACCACAATTAATTATATACGGATAATATCATGTTAATTTATTCATGACATTTTCTGCAGTAATATGAAATAAAAACAACTGTCATCCAACGCACTGGTGGAGAATAAAGTGCAAGACTTGTAACACTTAATGTTGTTGGTGTAAGAAGGAATTACAATGTAGTAATAAGGGGAATCAAAGGGTGATGAGGGCACGTGTGTCCAGTGAATTTTCCGTCACCAATATTGGCCGATATCGTGTTGACCCCACGAAGGCTAAACAATGCAGCGTACAGTCTCCCTTCCAGGAACTTCTCGCATTGGGTGAAAAGCATGCCTGGACTCCCTCTGGGACATTTCTTTAACCCAACTGAACACGCGAAATCCTCTCACCCAGATGTGATGGGGGCATCGAGGTGGTCCACTGTCTTTGCCTTGATGGAATACGTCCATGTCAATGGCAGCTTCCACCCTCTGATTATCTCTACATGGCTTTACACTCAGTCTGGTGACGTAGAGGTATCGATGAGCACAGATCTCAGCGTTATCTTTCCACCTAAGAGTTCATTTTTATGTAAATATTGTGTACATGTACGTTTATCCCTCGGTTAGGCTACTGTGCATTGTCTTTGCATGAAATTTTCTGACCATGAAAGGAGTTACAAAGTAGGCCTAGGACTATTTTCGATGAGCTGTACATGTAGGTCAGTATATTTCACTGAAATCTCTATTGCCCCTTTAATAACTTCAAAATTTCTGCCTCGATTTTAACAATTGCTGTTCAAATAATTTGGATCATCTGGCTCACCTTTGGTTGTAACCCCGTAAATACTTGCTATCGGGTTTTATTGACCCATGTACTCATGAGTGGGCAGCTGATTCCTATTGAGTAATCAGAATTCAATTGTAGGTGTATTTTTATCGAATATGAAACACATTGTAGTGGGTTATCAAACAGTTTTGTTCCAACTCTACAGTTATTGAACTGTTTAAAACGGTACTTGCGAAGCAAAACGTAGAAAGTATCATAAACGTGCAGGATTGTGTCGTATAAGCGACTGAGAAGAACGTCTCAGTCGCTCCTCTGACACCGTCAACACGGACCAATGCATTTCAATAATTTGCAATAACCAATGCCATAACATGGCGGTCTTTTCGAAAGTTTTACCAC
Organism: Notospermus geniculatus; assembly: GCA_002633025.1. Lineage (NCBI taxonomy): Eukaryota > Metazoa > Nemertea > Pilidiophora > Heteronemertea > Lineidae > Notospermus > Notospermus geniculatus. Next base: position 207,305 of record NMRB01000532.1, read on the forward strand.
CAATTAATTTTCTGGCGTTCTTTTCTTGCAAACCAGCGTGTTTGTATTCAATGCCCTTTTCGGGAGACCTCTCATTTGTGGGAACACAAAAGGGCCTGTTCGGTCCGTGCTGATGAGAGATTGTTACAACTGTCAGTTGTAATTCGTCGTTGTCGATTTTCAAGGGAGAGAAATCCTTACGGCCAATTAGTTCTAATGATTTCTTGTTGAAGTGATACTTTCATTGAGGGAAAGTGTATTCAAAGAGACTGCAGACCCTTCAAAAGATGCTGTTGACAACAAATAGTGAAATTGACAATACGAAATTGTTGTATCTGCAATTACAAGCTTGGGTTCTTAGAATCATTCAAAATGACTTCTTTGTACGCTTTCCACGGTATTCAAACAGTATCGGTTCGTTATGACGGTTCTTATTGGACGAAAGACCATAAAACAAAGAAGAACAGCACTTTTCTTGATCTGTTATCTATTTTTTTGTTATTACTGATTAATTACCACGCTGGTAAATATAATGGTAATGAGTAACTAATGACTTGTTTTGCTGAAATGTCTATCATTCGTTGGTCTGGTCACTCGAGTTCCAATTAATACACCCACGTATTCCTACAACTTGAATAGGTCCCAAGTCTCCACATGACTCAGTAAATAAGGATTATCTTCAACTTGTTTAGCTGACCAGTAATTGGCCATATTGACTACTTATAATTACAGATTGCTTGTGGAAATAATCCAACGGTTCAACCACAAGGAAAAAATGCAGCCAATTACCAACATCCCTTCTCCCTTCACCAGAACTTGTCACTGTCATGGTCGTCCTACCTTACTTACAAAATGTACCGGCATAATTTGCTGCTGAAACACTGGCAAATGCATCTAGCGACATGGAAATTTCTTTAAAAATCTCGAAATACCATATAACACGCCTACATGTATTATGTACATGTTTGTTTTATTTTGCTCTCACACAGCCAACAATCAACAAATGACTCATTAGACCATCACAATACCCATGTCTTTCCCCAACGTCAGGAAACGCTGCAATGATGCTACTCTGACCAGACCAAACCACACACCAGACTATCACGTCGTGCTCTGTGTATTGTTCGACCACCACGCAGGGTGGCTTGAAGCTACTTCGGTACATGTATCTGTTGAAGTACAGGGTGAACCTCAAAAACAAAACCCAGAGAAAAAGCCTATTATTTACAGGCTTTGGATTTTTAATGAAATGTTTACTTTGGGAATAACAGGCCTTTTTCGGTAGGTTTTGTTTTTTGAGGTTGACGGTAGGGATGAAAGTCTACTACCCTTAATAGCCAGAAGAAACCAGCAACGACAACGAATACTTTTGCTTTAAACTCATATTTACACATGTAAGTTTGGCCTGGCTGACCTTATGTAGATTCGTTGTCGTTGCTGCTTTCTTCTGGCTATTTGGGCACCTCGACCCATATTCATAAAAGTACTTAAGTCTAACACTTATCCTTTGTTCAACACAAAAGATAAGTATCACACTTTGACTTAAGTATCTTTATGACTATGGACCCTGGACTCTGCCAAAACTGTAAGCCTTATATTATGTTGGGCAAACTCTTTCGACGGTTCTTAGCAGTGGGCGCGGCATATCTGTTACGAAATCACTGCTCCCGTTAGCTAATTCCTTAGATCTTCTGGAGTAGTCTCCTCCTGACGAATCAACGCAGGTTTGGTCCCAATACTGGAGCCTTTGAAGAGACTTGTGCCAAGGTGACTTGTGGCAGAGCCAGTCTTGGGACACACTGGCTAAAGTCCATAAATTACATCAGTTTCTGAGCCAGACTACTGTAACATGTAGTAGTAGGCGTGACCAGGCTGCACTTCAACTTTTATCCAAAATTTGTCTGGTAACACAAAACATCGTTCTGCACAATATAATGAATTAATTCACTCTTGTATATACTTTCAGATAAATACCATTCAACAATACAAAATCTGCCTTCAACCAAAATAGAAAATTAAGTTTGAGCACTTGACTTCGGTATCAAAAGCTGGAGTGATTGTACCCAAGTTCTTTAGCCAGCTCTAGTGGCTACTGGGAGCGCGACTGGCGCCATGCTGACGTGTCTTGCTAAAGAAGCGTCACCATTAGAATATACAATTGGAATATACAGTTGTATAAATAAAACTAAATATCAAAAGTCGTATCTCATTCAATAAATCACATTTGCTTTAAGTCATATTACGTGAAGACTTGGTCATGGATCTTCACTGTTATGCCCTGTATGCTGGTCCTTACTTCATGCCTCGTTGATTTCAAATTGGCAGATTTGGGCAATGACTGGGATTATCTACATTGTAATTGAAATTAGATCATCAGATCGTGATGGACCTTTCTTTTTAGGACCTTTTCTGTGTGCAAAATGTTTGCTGTTGTTTCTTCAGTGGATTTAGAGGAAGGTTCGTTACTCTACTACTATCTTCTCATTTTTTTTATAAATAACTGAGATCAGCTTTCTTAATCAATCTATAACGTTCTGTGTTTCAATTTATAAAATTACATGTGGACTTTGTCTACATACCGTTCCTTGAACATTGTCCTGTACATGTATGAACCAAGCATTTTTGCTGCTTATATGAAAATTGTCAGACGCGCCCACGATATCATCGAAGTTGTGACTGGCATGTGCATGCGATTTCACATTGGCCGGCGTCTTCAGAACACTCAGTTGATAACACAATCTTTTCTGTTACAACAGTGTTTTAGAACGTACCATGTGCATGTCTTCAAAATTCTGAACCAGGTTACCCATTTAAGATGCGAAAAATCGTTAATTTCGAGGAGAATGTTTTCGTTTGTGCATGTTTTTTCAGCACTAATGATATGCAGTGTGTTCACTCGCTCGACGAGCCTTTGTCTGCTGTTCACACTTCGATAATTAGATGCATGATTGTGATAAAGTAGACGGGTGTGTGGATAAATATAGAATACGCAAGAACTGTGCGTTAAGTCTCACTGCTGTCTCATGCCTGGTCTGAAATATACAGCACACATGTAAAACCTGGTACACTAAATAAAATAAACTGAGTACCGGTACGTCCAAGTACGTTTTTGAAAAAAAACAAGTAATGTACATGTACCTTGCAGTCTGAAATCCGCGATTCCAGGATGCGGAGGGCATATATTAGCAGTGGTAAAATTTGGCGAGAAAAAAAGTTATTCTTAGCCATACGAAATGCAAGATGTATACCGTAGGCCTTTAGAAATGACCCATATAGCGTCACAAGTCGATTGAAATGAAATATTTGTCCGTACTGTAGTTGGTTGATAAACCCAACTGAATTTAAGACAGTATCTCGACAATTGAATTTAACAGTACACCTGTTTTGAGAATTCTTACAAGAGCATGACGTCATTTATTTCTAGAGAAACTATACGACGTCCGAACAATGGAACTGTAGTCGTCTCACGAAAATGTCGTGTTAGTTGAATTTGAGAGTAAAAACCATAAGGAAATGTAAGCCTAATCAACTTGTCAACTGAACGAAAGGTCATATTATGGTCGTAAAGCAGAATAAGCAATAGAGCATGAACACAAAAGGAAGTGGAAATTACGACACTGTAAAATGGGATTCCGTTCATTTGTAATGACAAATCAAATGATTATTGTATAATAGTAATGCCATGATTTACTAGGTATACTGATGACGAAGATGACGTTTTCAAATATCAAACCGTATAGCTAAAAGCCAATGTTCCTTGGAGATTCATCTTGAAAATATCTCAACTTTATTTCAATTTCAGAACACATCACCGAGCTTCCAAAATCTAGGCATTCATAAAATTTTTCTTCGGTTTTCCATACCAGTCAGACATCTATCTCACGGGACAAAAGACTTGGACATTTCGTGAGATTTCTGATTCAGACTGTTAGACATCCCTGATATGAGCTGGCTCCTTCAACATGACACATAATGACAAACGCCCGTTTATGAGAAGTGACAAACTATTTCTAAATATGAGCAATAACCCGCAATAATGTACAACTGTTCCTACGTCATTTGTCATAACTCGCAATATCCCTTCCTGTTGGATTGGAAAAAGTACCCGGACTGCTTTGACTTACTCGCTAATTCAATGTCCACTAGCTCAAGCAGCTTCCTGAGAGCTATTCCCATTGTGCCAGACTCTAGGACACCCCTTTAAGGTGAAACGATGTAATACTTAGATACTTGAAATGACACCTAATATCCATTTGAACATGCGATAGCTGACCATATTTGCAGATTTCGTCCGCCTGGATACAAGTGGTATAAATATTTGCTGAAAGTAGACCGTTGCGATTTCTATTGGTTTGTCCGTAACCGTTGAACTGAAGAGGGAGAGGCGGGAACAACGTTCATCTAACATCGTCTGCAAATTCCTCTAAAGGATTCCCCATGGTTTCTTTCATGAAAAGTACGTACGTACATTTGGGTGCAAATGGGTAAGCCGACAGTATTTTTGCGGTACTGTCAGGAAGACCCTCTCAAAAAATGCTGATGTTTAGGTTATCACCTCCTCTGTTCTACACATGGAATCTTTCTTTAATGCTGTACGTGCCTATGGCAAGCGGTTTGTCCATTTATTCCAAAAACTAAGTTTTTGCTCTGGAAACTTAGTTTACAGTGCTACAAACTAAGTTTTTGCTTGCATAACTTCTTTAAGGGTTCGTCTTGTGTGGAAATTAAACAAAAATCAAATTTGGAGTTACTTTTTTCCTAGTTCAGTTCATAAGTAATTTTATTAATGAAACTGCAATTACAACTTGAAAGGGCCGAGACCCGAGGGCATTACTTTTTTCCTAGGGTTATAAACACAGTGATTGGTCCTATACAATAGACAAGAGACTGCACCAGATTTCAAACTTGCCTAAGGTTAATGTCGAATTACGAAACAAGTGCCTTTTTACCATGATATAAAGAATTATACTTGAAAAAAATAGATAATCGACGCACCCGTACTCTGTAAGACAGTTCACAATTGAAGTTTACCAAAAGTGAATATGTGAGATTCCAGTGTATGGCATGGATACAGTTCATACACTGCACGAAAGACGCTAACACCGTTTTGCACCATTTTCACACTTTCGTTCTAGGTTTTTCCACAGCATGACCATAATGAGTGCCTTCCCGAGACTAATAGTCGCGGATAAGGACACTCCATAGAAGCTTGGGGTATCAAGTCGGAGTCAAGGGCCTCTTACAGGTTGGTGCCCGTACATACACATTCAATCAAACAAAGGCAAATACTATTATGTGATTTTGTATCAAAATTGTAATGAGACTGAAAGCCAAATAGGACATTTAACAATCAGCGACACACTATTCCTACCAATACCTGGGGCCTGTTTCAAAAAGTGACTTTAAGCTAAGGGCACCTTTAACCAAATGGAAAATGCATTGAGTATATGGTACCATTAGCTTAAAGTCACTTTATGAAACTGGCCCCTGGTCCTCAACTCGGTTCCTGTTTCATAAAGTGACTTTAAGCTAATGGTTCCTTTAACCAAATGGAAAATGCATTGAAGTAAATGGTACCATAAGCTTCAAGTCACTTTATGAAACAAGCCCCTGGACTGACTTCTAAACAGTTTAGCCTGTTATTTTTAATTATTTTTCTGCCGCACAGGTAGATGCTGATCGGTAGGAAAATGGAAACACACCCTTAATTTACTGGGATACTTCTATGGTACCCGCATTTTCTACGTCACTGCTAAGACTACACTGTAAGAAATATACCTTTCTGAATACTGCACTTTGTGATAAAATGTGCTATCTTCTGGTATAATAACTGCAATATTTAGATCAGCCTTCTCACAAATTGTTTAAATAAATAACTTTTAGAAGGGTATATAGGGATTGATTGGTTCTATGAGAGTGAAAACCAAGACAACAGATGCCCAACGGAAACAAACAAGATACGAAAATCATTAGAAGTTGTGCAGTTGTTACATGATCTCCCTAACAAACATATGGCGTACATGTACTGTACGTGTACGACCCCGATCAGGAACCTGAGCTCAGTAGGCGTACGTCCAAAATGAAACATATATGTATTATGTATGCTATTTGTTTACTGAAAACGATTCCGTTTGATAGTTGTTCCCGTTCCCGACTTGCTAAACGAACAACAATGAGCTGGTGCTAATACACTATTTCAGATGTGCAAACTGGTAGTCCATAATGGCCTGTCAGGGTAAAGTGCTTGACCATTCACCAATCATTACTGCTCCTTTCAATAGCAAGTAGGTGCAAAGTGGCATTTCTATGTTTTAAAACTCAACAGGGTATGTCAATAAGATTTATTATTGAAGATATTATGCGCTGATACGTAATTCAATAGGTGCGAACAGGACTTCCATGATTAGCACTCTAGTTTTCTAAAATATTTACAATTAGTACCTGCTGGTAATCAAACGTTGTTATCTTCCATTCGCACTTATTTCATCCTATGTTGGCCTGAGACGTGTTCAAATTACACGATGCGTGCTAATGAACAATCACACAGAGCAGAGATCGCTACGCCTTTAATTTCATTTAGCTTTAACGACCAAAAGGTGCAAAGTGCCAATCCATATGTTGTTAGCGAGTTAGCACGTTTGACTGTTTTATTATTATTACAGCACTGCAGTTATCCACCGTTTACACACAGTTCAATAGATATTTCATTCGGCAGGGAACGGTTCATGAACTTGTCGAGCCATTTGCCTTTCTGGTGACAGGAACTGTGCACGAAGGGACAAAATTTGTAATACACTTTGTTACTTTGTTCCATGAAACTGCACAGAGACCAGAAAAAGTTCTTCCTGTCGTAGGCCTACTGTATCCCAAACACTTTGCGAAATTTTGTTCATACTGTTTTTCAAAGCTGCCTCTTTAATGACGTACATGTGTAAATATTTTAGTCATCTGAAATGTACAACGGCCGTTCTTTCATTAGAAGCAAAGAAAATGTCAACGCCATTACAAATTTATTCGATTTTGGCAGTAAAAACGGATTCGACATGTAGGCTGGGCCAACTTTGCCTGGTGCACGTGTTGTAAGTATGTTTATGAAAATCAATACGTTTTGCAACATCAGGTTCTACCGACATGTAACAACTGTGAGTACAAAAACCGTCGCTTTTAACACATGGTGGAGGAGAATAGAGATAGCTAAAAATTCGGCTACAAGAAAATTCAAATTAGAACAGTCACTGGCTCGCTTGTGTCAATTTATCCAAAGCTACTATCAATTACTAGGAAGGTTCTCAAAATCCTATCTTATCAGCTCGAGTTTTACTTTTAATGAAACAAATAGATCTTCAAATCATCGTACTTTGTTCGTATCATCTGGATTTTGTCTTCATTCTTGCATTATAAGTATCTACAAGGAACTGCGTTATATTAAGATTTCAGCTTGATTAAGTCCAAAAAAACGCAGAAACAGCAGGCGATCGTGAACATGGCCGCCATAGAGCGACAAATGAGCATACACTTCCGGTGGCAACGACGCTCAAGGGCCTGACCAGTCTCAAGTTACACTTCAGACAGGCGGAGCACCCGTCATATACTCAGGGAAAGATAGTTCGGAAGATGCACGAAATGGGGCAAAACAATCAGGGTTGTGAATCTTAGATCGCAGAGGTCCAACTTTGCTGACAAGTTTTGGGTTATAGATAGTAGGTAGGCCAAGGCCTATAATACTCTGTGGCATACGATGCAGTGGAGGGGTTCTGCCCTTCCTGATGAATGACACGCACGATCATAATGGTTTTGTATATAAAGAAAACGATCAGTCAATGTTTTGTTCGCTATCTAAGAAATGTTCTGTTAACTGCTATCATCATTGCTGCTTACCATCATTGAGTGATTTCAATGTACGATTGGTTGTACACAATGAATATCATTCATGCTCAAAGGAAAATGAAACCATTTTACCATGGTTTTACTTGCATGGCCTGCAGAATGCATTGGCTACAAATATTTTCAGAAATTCGTTTATGTAACATTTGTTTACGAATTAAGTGATTCGTACTACATGTTAGATTTGCTAGAAAAAATTGGAAACTCCATTCTAAACTGAATAGGACTTGTTGGTTACACTGGCTACCAATAAGTATTTTCAAATTGATATGATATGAAACAGGTGTTTCGTAAGGGGCTTGGGCTTTATTCATCCGGTAACAATGTTAGAAGTGAGTATTAATGCGAACGGCCATTACTATTGTTGAGTAAAGGGAAGTTCAACATCATGTGGCGTTAATATATCTGATCTGCCTAGTAGTAGGCCCCTGTACTTGGCCGACAAACCACATGATAGCAGCGCTTCATCACCTTGTTGTCGCAATTAGTGATAATATGGGTAATTTCTCAAAGTAACATATAAATAAGTGTTTATTCTATCGTTGATTTTGACAGCATCATGCCAAGTAATTTGCAAGTTCATATTTCATTTCATTACCTAACTCAGTAGGATCACTTATATTATAGTCATTGTCCGTGGAGTTTTCTTCATCAAAGTCTCATTGGTGGCCGTATTGAACTGTCATCGAAACGTGTGAAGATATTTCATCAGTTGAGTAATAATTGGTAGTATCACAGACCCGATGGCAAGATTCAATCAAATCATAGACACAGTTGGAAAAATGTGCGAATCTGGGAATTGATGGCAGGAGGAACATACTGCATGGGGGCTTCCCGTTGATATGATGACGAACAGCAGAAATTTTGGATAACCACTAACTGAGTAGCTGACATTCTCATTCAATTAAAACCTTACCCCTATTGTACTTGATAACACGTCAAGATGTCCAGCGTTGTCGGCTTCGCAGTATTACGATGCCAACACCCATTCAGGAGAAATGTTTTTCACACAGATTTTTCTAGTTTAAATCTGACAAATATTACCTACCTTCGATTGTGTTCTTCACCAAACACCAGAAATTTAGAAGTTGACACACGTTTTCGCTGAGATACATATTAGCAACAACATACCAAACCAGTGGTCTTTATCTAGGCCTATTTATGATATCAGCCCTCTCCTTAAACAGGTATAGATCGTTAACATAGACTTAAAACAAACTGAATGGTAAAACAATCTGCTTGATATTTTATTGAAACGTACTTTTGAATCTTTTGAATATGAAGCATTTTGTTTGCCAGAACAATTATGACGATTCTAATTATGAATTGGATAGTTCAAATTTCATCAAATTGTGGTTCATGCAGGGTACATCTGAGTCCACTTTCTATATGTTCAGGGCGCTTCTATTTGTTCAGGCTTACTTTGTTATATGCTCTTAACAGGTTCTCTATTTTGTTCCACAACATATCAAAGGTTTATTTGTTACAGAACAAAGCGATTGGTTTCAAAAGTTTTATGAGTGTTGGGCCTATTTGAATATCGAACTACTTGGTGTGATACCTGACCAGGATACATACAGAAGCAGAAATATGGTATGTTTCATCTAAAAAAAACTTTCCCAGTAATATGAATATAGGATACCCAAAGATAATCCACTCGCTGACCGAGTTGTACATCTAGAATGCAAAAAATACATCTTTTTAGGGCATGAACTCTGTTGAATCATTTTATACTCAACTATATCAAGCTGCACGATTCCGTGACTGAAATTCTGAAAAAGGATATACTATACATCAAAATCAGAACCCTTTTTAGAGAGGACATTTAAAGTTTGTTGAGAACGTTAAGACGATAGCCAAGGGTTAAGGGTAAAAAGACCTAGATTATATCAAGTTACCACCCACATGCCATTATGGATGCAGAAAAAAAACTTCTATTGATAATTGGGTACCACTTCATGCAAAATCCTCTTTGAATGTTCAATTTGAAATACTTCATCCCCAATTAGAGCGTTCTGTTTAGATTTCACCGAATAAATGAGTATGAAATATTGGGTTAGATTCAGTTTTTATAAAATTCTACTCAGCCGCGTGCCATTTGATACCACAGCAACATTACTGTGCCAGCATAATTGGTCACTTTTTGATACGTATTGAATTTCATCTCGAGTACTTTAAGACACATTCCTTAAAGAAGAAATTTGAGAGAATGCTGAGTTCGGACTCGGTTCGCCACGGTTTACTTTATCAGAAAAAACTTTCCTTCACGGCCTGCCGGCGCAGGAAAAAAATAAGTTCACATCCAACAAGAGAAAATTACATGTACAAAAGGCAAAATGGGAATTGAGAAATCATTCTTCAGAGCCAAACTGGCTCTTTTCGTAGGGTTGTGACGTGTTTTGGAAAATAACGATGAAGCTTAATTCCTTAAGATGCGGAAACCTTCAAATAATCAGTATACAGGCAACTTTAAAGAGGGGTTCTCTCAGAAGCAGTTCACTCCGAAATATAAAGAATAGGCCTACCTGTACTTTTAATACACAGTTTTTATGGGGTTTTTAATATCCTTGCAAATGTTTTAAAAGTCTTCGATAAATCAATGATTTTTAATGAGTCAAAAGAATTTTAGATTATAGATTATAGGTACAAGAGTACACCATACTAAAGACGATTCGCAATTTAACTGATTGCAATATGCTCATCAATAAAAATTTCAAAACATATTTCACCATATCTGGAGACGAGTGTTGAATATAATCAGCAGTTAAGGAAAGCAGGATTGGTGTCATTGTGGTTGTAATCATTGCCAATAGCTGCAATCAATAATATCAATTCGACGGTAACAAATGAGGATTTTATATGAAAACATTTCTTTGAAATCAACGATTCTATATAGCTATCTTCCTCCCAGGCCTGAACAAATGCCTCTCAAACTGAAGGGGACGCAAATTAGATACTGTTATATTACAGAATGTTAGTGGACAATTACATTACTTTCATTATAATCGTCACTCACGTTGTAATTGAATCAAAATACAGCTGCTCTAAGTGGATGAACGAATTCAACATACCTTTAGTGGCTTTTTCAAAAGGCCTAGTAAGGTACTCGACTATGATTTGGCGCCGGGGAAACAAACTACAGCACAAAGCATCGTTTATGGACACAATAACCACTTGACTTTTGGGCTCTCAACCCACGATGACGATTATATTTCATTTGTGACGATGCGGCTGTCGCTGTAATTGTCCCCTTGTTGATATTTCAAAACGTATCTGCTGACAATGCAACAGACAACAGAATTGTGAAATGGTTTGTCACCTAGCTGTAGTTATTGTCAAACATTTCGATGGATGGACATTTTTGTCCCCCCAATGTAACGTATTATTCAACGAATACTGGCCATTCCTTTCCAATATAGATGTGTTCTTTAAAGCCTCACTGTATTGAATTCAGAAAGTCCTTACGTCCTCCGACGTTAGCGCAGTGGAAAATGTACTATGCTCTATCTGAATACATTAGAGCTCTGCCTGCAGTTTTTTAGGCGTGCTGAAAACTAGGGCTTGATTCTTTGTACGTATCAGGCAAGTATTTTGGGGACCTTCAAGAGGCTATGAGACCTATACCTGCACTCTCATAACACTTTGAAAATATCGTAAAATTCAATAGAGTGAGGCTTTAAGTTCATCTTTAGGAAAGTCACAGGATGGAAGTTGACCAGAAAGCTATGTGTTTTTACCCAATGGTAAAGAACATACAAAAACACAAAAGGAAAATGATTTTAAAACATTAAGTGCAGAACTGATGGAAACAGAGAAAGCAGATCTTGTGTATTTCTTTTGCTTTTCATAACAGATGCATCCTGGCCAGCCACGAGGGACATCAACATCATGCAACAGTTCATGTTTTCACCCAAAGCATTTCAAACATGAATATTTTACTTCAGAATTGTTGGGAGTGAACCCATACATACGTCATAATAATTATCATTTCGCTTTCTAAAGAGCATTTGGCGTATAATGTTGCTGATGCCCTTATGAATTATCGAAAAGAGATAATACGTGCTGACGAACAGAACCAAAGACTCTTGCAGCGTTGTGTCAGGTCATGTTCACTGTGCGCATGCGTGAACCAAATGATCCTACCAAAATCAATCAGGATAAGGTCGAAGTCATGGAACTGACAAGCAATAACAAAAAGAGATAATAGATTGAAATTGCATCAAGTTGTTCCTTGGTAGAATATCAGAAACGGTAATCTTGAATCGATTTTCGACTTCGTCCAATGGCGCCTAATTCCTCTCACGACAAGACGTCACGCCACCTTACTCCATGGCGATGGCACGAATATCTAACGGTGATTCAAGCAATTTCATCATCGAAATTAAACCTTAATATCCTCGAAACGTAATATTGCAATTACTCACATTTATCACAACACGGTGTAATAGCCCCAAAAAGTGGTCAAACAAACTCTATTTCAATTTTACCATTTAACAAACGTTAAGAGTTAAAAACACGGATTCTAACCCGTTTTTGTCTTCTTGTTGACTGCACATTGTCGACCAAATGTTCAATGGAGCACCAGGCTTACCGAGTTATGAGATCCTGTAAGCGCACTTTATGCTGTCAAAAATCATTCGTTGGACAGAAAAAAAGGGGAATGAAGTGGATTTTTTATATGCACATGTACTTGCCCACCAGGTGTAACTCCATTCTGTGGCTAAAACGCGTTGAGCCAGCCATCTGTAATATTCTCTTGTGACCGTGACATGTTTTACTTCAGCTAGTTTTACTCTGACATAGAACATTTTTCGAATGTCTATTTCCATTTTGGCTTGTGGCTAGAAGGAACACTTGGAAAACATGTAGTAAACGCTATTTTCAGCTTTGATTTTTTTCCTGGCTCTGACGTTATATGAATATTTCAAAACATGCAAGTAACGTTAAAGTATGACGGTTAGCTTCGAAATTTTCATACCGCCCCTTCAGGAAAAAACACTGCAATTTCTCCACCCTAAACAAATGGTTTGATTATTATTCGAATCCAGCAATAAAAGTAGCTGAAAGAACTATTCGCTTTGTTTCCAACTGACTCCACGTCTAACTTTTAATTAGCCTTATTGTACAATCCTTGGGTTAACTGTGCTGGTTAGGGTCACATTTGCCATTGTCCATTTGGACTTGAGGGCTTTTTGTACATTTCTGAGCGATGGGAAAACGAAAAAGTTGTGACCACTTCGGATTTTCACGCCGTATCCTTGACTCAAGATACTGATGCAAATACATAATATCAGTTTCAATTATTTGCTTTGACTGAAATAATTGTTTGTATTGCCTTTTGCAATAGGTTTGTCCATTTCTGAGTGAGGAGTGGGTGCGCCGTAGTGAGAACAACTTTTAATATCTCGATCTCTTATTGGTAATTTAAATGAGCTGCATGAAGTAGGCGAGTATATTTCACATGTCCCGTTTTAAATTTGTTTGGTTTGCCTTTTGTCTCGGATGAAAAACATACTTTGGTGCATTGTTCTTCGCTCAAGAAGGAGGCATTTTCCTCCATTTCACGATAGAGTAAGACCCTACTCAAAGTTTGGAAATTTAAATGACAGCCAATATCATTGGGAACATTCTTTATTGACTCAGACAAAGATTGTTTATTTTGACATTTCCTGTCGTCAAAATCATCAATTCTGCACTCAGACGACTGCATCAAGGTTGTAAGAAGGATACGTAACTCTGACTTCAATTGGTTCGACTGTTTGCACATGCCTTAATGGAAGGTTTTTGTCTCTTCAGCAATTTTGTACACTTGAATTAGGCCATTTTCCCGAAATGATCCAAATGAACGAATTCACAGATGTAGCTCTGCACAAGCCTGCTTTCCAATGATTTCCTGCACATGAAATCTAAGTCAACTTCTGAACGAAGAATGACAGATTAGATGAAGACAGTTTTTAATCTTTCATTCTCATGGTTAGTCATATCACTAATTATGAGTTTCTCTTATTGATATAGATTTTAATTGTTTGTTTTGCCGTTTCCTGAACATGAAATATCCTGTCAAATCGCAAGTATACTTAGAAGCAGTTGATACAGCAAACCGAAATAATGTCGCTAAAGGACTCCATGATGCCAATAACGGACGAGCATCATTTCAATATTGTTCATCGACAGGCAAAGAGCACAAAATCAGCATGCGTTTCTTCGTGAAAATATTCTGACGTGTTTTGATTGGTAGTATTTGTTTCAGACGAAGAGCACTTACTGACAAAGATGTGGTGAAAAATATTTCAGATTTAAACCGGTGTAAAAGATTCCAATGTCCCCCGATATGTGATGTCCCCCAACAATACATTTACGGATAAAGCGGCACCATTGAATAGCACTCTACAGAGACCAAGGCCCTTACTCCTCTGACAAACAATGCAGGGGGACATCACGAGGGCGGGGCATCAGATTCTATCACACCGATATTCACGATTTCCAGGTGTGATTTGATTAATTTTTTATTTGTTTAAATGCACACCACCAGACCGATCCAAAATTATCGAAAATGAATTAAATGAAAAACTGGAAGTGTATAAAAACCGTGCAAAGGAAAGTAAATCTGATTTAGAAGAAAAATAAAGAAGTTTTCTCTCGAATTATTATATTCCACAGTCATTTATTCATGAAATTTTTTGGCTTAATGTAGCTGTTAAATTGTTCATAGTCACGCCTGTGAACTGCCGTTGCGATTAAATGCGCACTAAAAGAAACATTTACAATAATATCAACAAAAACTATTCATTTTTACAACTGTTTAGGGGATGCATACAATGGAAGACCCGCCGTGACCAGCAATGCTTCTCTCAGTGCACCAGAGCGCTCACTGGAACCACCTCTCGTTTCTCCAGAGAAAGGAGTAAATAAAAACCCCTCCTGGTTTGGATCAAATGTAAATTGGTCCATTTCAACGCATCTGCGCTTTCTGAGAGTAGGTTCTTCTCGGTTGGTTCGAATGTAACCGAGAAACAAAGTCCTGAACTGGTTTCCGGGTTACGAGTGAAATGTTGCGCACACGCTGAAACAATAAGACGCTGTGGTTTGTAACAAAGGGATGTATCATTTCAAACGGAATATAATCTAGAGTTCATGTCGTGTGTTTAAATACATACAAGTTGCAACAATGAAAATGAATTAACGGCTTGGCCAGTAGCATGGAACTTGTAGGATGAATAACACAAATGTGAAATGCGATGTAATTTGATACCAGAGAGGGAAACCTGATATCATTCGGTGATTTTTTTCTCAAATGTTAGAAACTAAAAGAAAAACTGATGAAAGTGACAATGTGTGGCTAAATTTGTTGATTTCATATCAATAACGAGGCGAATAAGTACCAAAGAAGGCACGGTCATCTACATGTATGAGTTGGCTTTGTTCATATGTACGAAAGAAAATTCTTTTGTCGTCCCTCGAAGGGTTAAGGGAAATTATGTCACAAAAACAAACATCGGCCCAAATAGGAGAAATCACGAACCAACCGATGGGCGATAGATTTGTTAGTAACAACGTCCCAAAATGAGACGGGTCGTAATGTTCAGCACTACACATATGTATAAAGCAAAGCAAAGGAAATGCTGGCAGATGAAACGGTCCTCTACCAAAGGCTGCAATAGTGGACAAGAAAAAATACATATTGTTATACTTACATATACCGTAAAAAATCATTGACTTTTTCCATTTCCAATAATGCATCCGGATTGCATGCGATAAATCCTCCCCGGCATCTGTTTTGTGATGCTTCGGGAGGCAGAGTTGTGAAATCACGTTAGTTATGAGAAAAGTTGGGGAAGCTATCAGACGCAAATTGGGACGCGATTTTTGATCGGAAAATGTTGGGCCGTTAGTCACCAGCGTGGGCGAAGATTATCGTCTTTTTGTGAAAATGACAAAAACGGGTTTAGGTTTCTCAGCAACTGTTTATTGTCTTTCGACTTTTTTACGTCCAGGTAATTATTTCGTGTACCCTTGTGTCTTTGCAGGTCCCAGGTGTTACGACCTAAGGTGTTCTCAACAACAACTCATTACTGGTAATCATTTTTCTCGTAGTTCGTTGTACCATTCTCCGATAATAAATGAATATTTTTTCCTCTAGTTTGTTTCATCTTTCTCTGAGACGAAAACGTTTTGTTTGACAACTGATCATGACATGTCATGGCATGTCATGGATATAATTATTGTATTGTTGGTCATCTCATTCGACGACTCGGCTTGACCAAGCGATATCGGCGGCAAAGCTTTCCACCCTACTATACATTAACATGAAACTTAGCCTACTGTTCATTCCACATCCCAATGACGCGAGATTTGTGGCTGATATCTCCGCAACTGCTGGATCAAATTTGACAAAACATACGTCAATCGACTTGTCTTTCTTGTCGGTATCTTTCTGCTATCTTCATTTTTCACGTAAGGCCGACATAACGAATCCCTTTCTCAAAACCCATTTCATTTCGCCACGGTGTTCAGTGCAGTTTACACGTGCGCGGTGCATTGCGTCATTTCAAAATGGCCGCCATTTCGGCCGTAAACACAAACAGTGACTGGTGAAAGAACTTTATTCTGTCACGTTTTTAGGGAAAATGACAGCGATGAAAGACAAATCGATTGATGTATGGTGTGCCAAATTTGACCCAGCAGTTGCGGAGATATTGACCATAAACCTCGCGCCACTGGGATGGGGAAGGAACAGTAAGATGACTGCGATCGTGTGCGTGAATATCGGTACACAAGAGTACACTGATTTATGAGTCCGGTTCCTGTTCTGATGAATGAAGCCCGCAATAATCTAGCACAACAATGATATCTTAGCCGCCCAACTGCTAAAGTTGTCACAACCGCCTGGGGTACACGTCATTACAGTTTATCGTCCGAACGTTATTACCAATAACTCTGGGAGAAAACCCCAGAAAACAAAAACCAGGTGTCAAAAATGATTTAATAAGTTTCGCATCTTTTTGTTGGGAGTGATCAGGTGTTGGGCTGTTTCACAGAATTCTATACCTGTATGATGACGTCATGCTGGGGACAAGATGGCGCCTCAGGCAGATTGCTGCGGGCAAGTCTTCCTTTCAAAAGATGTGCCAAAATGCATCATCTAAAAACTGATAATTTTGAAATTCTATAATAGAAACATGCCATGGGTTCTTTATCGCATTTTTATGATTTATTGAATATTCAAGAATGTGAAGCTCTTTTAGTTTAACTGTTGGAAATTTTTCTGGATATTTCGAATGCAATTTAAAGGAGGTTTATTTAAATTCCCTGGTGGTATTACATTGTAGCTATTTATCGGCATTATTTTGAGAGTACATGTATTTGCATCGGTAACTCTCGTAGTCGGGAATGCAACGCAGTTAGTTGTCCTGTAGAAAAATTCAACCAAGGCCACAAAGTAAGCAAGGCATATGAAAATTCGTCCCAAGGCAGGTCATTTCTGCTGCAAGAAAGTTTTGACTTTAGAACAGAACCCATCTTAAATGCTGCTGCCGCTGAACCTGTCGCATGGCGAAAGAATTTGGATACTGTTCGAGGTAGGGAAAAGTCATGGAAACTACCAACAGCATGCGAAGACAGAGCTGACGATACGACAAGGCCAGAGTTCATGAAACAGAGAGAGTCAATGTTCCATATCAGTAGGTCACGAATTTCAGAACGAGCTATAGAATTTGATCGAAGGCCGATTTGTTCCTCTCTCTTCTTCGCATTTCAATAGTTGATATTATCAATGCGTGAATATATTGAGGTCAGTTAGTACAGTTCGGATGCGGGCATTGTCCGCGGGGAGAGGGGCATCAATTTGCTCTGCGTGGTGCCCGGGCTAGGCGTCTCCAAACACATGCAAAAGCCACGAAATGCTCAATTGAAAAACCTCGCCCCTACTGCTTTGCGCATGGTGTGTACCGTTTGCTTTTGGTGTAAACTTCAAATGAACCGTGATCTCGAAATCGCGTGACGAGGAGAAGATCGTAACCCTTTCGTTCATGATTTCTGCAGATTTTCCAAGATGGCGCACACCCGTCCGTACTATAATCACCAAAGATGACTCCATGATGAATGGATCCAACGAACTTCTGTTCACCAGCATCTGCTAGCTGGTATCAGATTGTCGTCATATAGGATAGGTTGGGGGCGAGGCTCCCGGTGCAATGGGGAGGATCTTTCAATCAAACTGTACTTGCATAACGCGTCTTCCTGCTTTTCTTATTGTGTGTGTGTGTGGGG
>NMRB01000532.1:225456-238988 GCA_002633025.1 Notospermus geniculatus
AGAAGCTCCGTACGAGGACTCAAAGTAGGCAAATTTGTGTCGAAGGAAAATGCAGGAGTTTCAACGACAGAAAATATTTTTGAAGGCAATCAGTATGTCTACCATGTTATTCTAATCTGTGATGCATAACTTGACACAAACTACCCAAATGGCCATCAAGAGGCCATTTTGGTCATACCAATGCCGGTCCCATTTTTGGGATCATAATAGCCCCTCGTACACCCCGTCATGCACCATACCAAGGGCCGGAAAAGGGCATCAAGAGGCCCTAGCAATTTATATTGCCATTATGCAGCTTTAATGAACCCCTTTCATGCCTTTAACCCCGGCCTATTTGGAAAGGGTCACGACATGGACATTCCACCAACAAGGTAGTTTGGGCAAAATTGTGGTATACTTGAGTAAAATTGAAAATCCCCGTTCCACCTCTAGAGCAACGATGCACAAAAGAAGGGTTAGAATTTGAAGAGTCGGGCACCCCTCAAAATCGTTCAAGAGGCAAACCCTTCCTCTAAAGTACTCGGCATGAAGGGGCAATGGGAACTTGTTTGGGCCTCTCTGTCGCTTATACACCATTGTTTCTTCCAAGACCAAATCCACCGAAAAGGGCATCAAGGGGTGTGAGGGCTTGTGAGCTGTCCAAAGGGCGAGTTAAGCTCTTGGAGTGAAAAGAGACAACTTGTTCAGCATGAGAGCTTGTCATATTAACAATAGTAACACTAATCCCAATAGTTGTAATCGTGTAATCTTGTTCTGAACATGCCACTTCTCCTACAGCAAGGGCATGATCAGTTCGGATTATTTCAAGCTTAGAGGGTTTAAGCTGTTGTCGGAATGTCAACCAGTTGGTGATACCGTGGTTCCTCAATCATCATCAGAAAAGCAGCACACTGCAGGGAGTTGACAACCCTCCCCCTGAAACAGAGATACTTATAGGTATTTATCACTGGATGCTGATGTTTACAGTAGGCCTAGAGGAAACTTCCGAACGGGACAACGTATGCTCTGATAACTCTAGGGTGCGATCTTGGATGACAATGTTAGTTGATCCTTTTGTTCCATGAAGAGATGCAATGCCTATTTCTGCAGGTGGTAACATTTTGTGCTGCGAATTCGGAGTAATACGTCCCTCCGCCATTCTTAATTCGCAATCCAAAATATAAAAAAATCAGTTTCCTACGACTTCGCATGGCCGCGTTCGTAGTAACAATGAATGAATCTGAAAGTTACGACTTATCGGGACATTAAAGAGGAAATGAAATGAGAAATAATGTGATGACACACGGTCATCATTCCATTTTCATTCTCTCAATTTATCTGGTGAGTTCCTGAAGCTACACGGTTGTCGATAAAATGCGTTCTGCTCCGGAGACCGGCACATCAGTCTGAGACAGTCATGACGGTAACACCATTTTGTCAATGCCACGGGTGATAAGTACAATAGGATGTGCTGTACTAGACACTGTCAGCAACTGAGCGTGTCCAACCTGAATTCTCTCATCAATGTAGCTTGACGGAGATGGGCCGAATGTGTCTGTGGACAATAGTAAACAATGTGCAATTAAGTTGACACCTGAGACAAAGCCCAATAGTTTACGGATACAAACAACGACCGGACAACAAACCCCAATTTCATGCGTAATTGGCCTACCCTGCTGATATGACCTGCAACAAAATATGTTTTCTCGCCATAACCCAAGGAAAATTGGCCCCATACATGGACAGGGCTGGTGAAGTGCGAACGGTATCGCCCAAGACGACCGTCCAGCAACACCCTGGGATTGGCCTAGCGATCAAGTAATATTGTCTCCGTAAAAGTGGTAATTAATGGAAGAAAAACATGACGTTAGACACAAAAAGACATTAAACGATGAACGATTACTTAATTTACGTCTTTGATCCTTAGGATCTGATCATTAGGATCTGCAGGTGTGTGCTTGTGTGTTTGACAACGGGTGTTGCGTCACTAGGACCATTTGCACATACTGTGCACCATTGTTCAACATGTTTGAAGAGAAGCAATTTTCATTCTTCGCAAGTTGGCGTTGCTTATGTTATAAAGTGATCGTGTCCTGTTCTTTGTCCATCCCATCCTCATATGTAATTGCATTTCCATGGTGTGATATACCATCCTCGAGACTGACAACGATGGCTGAACCCCGCTGACAAGAGGACGCCGTCACAAGTTACGTTACGGTAAACGAGTGAATTGCGTCATCGTAACTGAGACACGAGCAAGAAAGCAACACTTGAGCCCATATTCTAGAAGCCTCCTTATTAACTAGGGCCGTATGCTAGGGGTCGGACTTCAGCCAAACTTTCATTAAAGTTTGACTTTTCTCAATGCTTCAAGCATAGAGAAATTCTAACTGCAGCTATACTTTTGGTTAAAATCCCACCCGAGCATACGGCCCTAAGATCCACTCCAATCTTTTGGTCCGTATTCTAGAAGCCTCCTTAACTCAAATGTCCACTTTAAGCTTTTGTATTATGTCCTGCAAACAATAGCTGAAGGTAAACCTTAGAGTTAAGGAAGCTTCTAGAATACGGTCCTTTGTATTTTGCCCTGCAAACAATAGCTAAAGGTAAACCTTACAGTTGAGGAAGCTTTTAGAATACGGCCCCACTGGAGTGAGGACGTTGGTCGTCAATGAATCGTTGTATCGACTGCCTGCGAGATCAGCAAAGAAGCAACACCGTACCCACACAGCAGACTATGGAAAGTTTTTCATTCACAAAAAAAAGAAGCAGACTGATGTCGTGGACAAGATCATCAGCTCACACTACATTTGCCGTTGGTATTCCCATTACGACAAGAAAACCCCATTGAATTCCATCCGGACAGGGACCTTGTAATGATTTTTTTCCACAAAGGAACATCACAGCCACGGATGAAGGATCCCACACCGAAGTTTAAGGTGACTAAACCACTCCGGATTTCCATTTGATAAAAATACTGTTTTCATGTAATTACCTCTAATAACCCAATTATATGGACAAAACATGACTCGAGTGTTCCCATATATCGCAATACTTTGACGGTTTCCTTTCACTCGAGTAGGATCAACAGGTAAACAGGTGGTTACCCTTGACGTATTGCAAGCAATGCGAATTTCTGACCGTTACACCTGAGAGGACCATCAAGTGTCTTGTCCCGGGCGCCCCAATTTTCACCTTTCACTCCTTAGGGATCTTTCCGGCCGTCTGAAGTGGCCTGGTGGCGTCCCTCATCTGGTCTTAATGACGAAAAGTTGTCAATTCTACTAGGATCAATTGGGAAAATTGTCTCTTAAACTTGAAGGATGCGCTAAAAAATGTCATTGCATCGTGTGGGAAAAGTGTCAGGAGACACAAATCTGCAATTCATCTGTCATTTGGAATTTGACAAATTTCGACATGACGTAAGATAATTGGCATAAAACTGTGAAATACATTTTAAATCAGGTTTCGGTGTGGTCCAACAGCAAGTTACAAAACATGCTGTAAGTGATTCAATTTTCTTTTCCCCCCTTTTTTTAATGGATCCTAGACCGGGGTCGGGATTGGTATACGTACGTTGTAAGTTGTAGATCTGAAACTCCTTTTGTTCCGTACAGTAATGAAAAGGCATCTCCTCTGAGTTTCTGCTAAACTGCTACTTGACCCTTTCACATTACATGGGCAGATCTCCGACTAAGTAGCGAAAGTGATGAGCCCTTTGAAGATGATTGTAATCTATTTTTGGTGTGAGATATAACGGTCATCAAATCTTGGTCTCAATCGAACGGAATGAATGATTATCTGTGCCAGGTTTGCATTAGCACAGGTGCATCCGATTTTTGCTAAATGTAGCTGTAGTTTGAGATTTTCAATGTCGTTTGACTAACGTTCCATGACATGAGATCGATCAACTAGACGACGAGGAGATAAGGTCCAACAGGGCAAGCTGAACCTTTGGTGCCATGAGTTGCAGAGACCGCACTGAACAAGTTGCGGTCTCTGCAACTCATGGCATGTACAAAACACGTTTTGATAGATGTATAGCCTAAACTTCAAAATTTTATCACATATGAACGTCAATGTACACTATACTGTCCTTCCACAGGAAAAGGTTAGACTGCCCTGAGAGCAGGACTGGTCTGACCTCACCAGTCTCTGACCTCACCAGTCTCGTGTCGCGCCATGGAACTTCGTATTACGAAATACAGCTGCTGATTGCCTGACAAAGCAAGTAAAGCGATGGCTTACCAAAACCATGATTTCACACAGCCATGGCATAACCCATGCTGGGAACGATGGTGACGCAAACTAACCAAAGCCGGAAATGAAACAAAAAGCAATACAAGAAAAAGGAAGATATCCTAAAAGCTGAATTCGCATCCCATTCATGGACGTTTTCAAATTAAGCTGTCACCAACGAGCACACGATGATAGTCAGTCCTGGGGCAATCCATCTTTCTTTCGCTTGGTAGATAATGCCTGGGCGAATTGATACGATTTACAGTGATACGTGGGGAACCACAAAAGGCTCAACATTTATTAGCCGGGGATATTTCACGCTTCTCTGAGACCTTTTTAAGTCACAGTAACTATTTAATTGCTCATGAATCAGGGTTCAAAAGGCGGTGAGTGAAGATCGACATTACTCGCCGAAACGGAAATGGTTTGAACTAAACAAGAAGGTACACTTCTGGGGCGACGTCCACTCTGCATGCCCAGTTTAAGACGGATAATTGGCGGTATTTTTACAACAGTTCCGTTGCCCCAAGATCAAAAGTGTTTGTTTTTAAGAGAGTAACGGGTCGTTGATAATTTGAATAAGGGTCAACTAGCATGAACCGAAACCGCTCCGTGAAATTGGATGGGTGTGAATGGTGACACCGTGTTGAGGGTTTCAACTAGCAAGGATAGCTGAGGGCGCATGGTTATGGCGCAGGGCTCTACGCCCCCTTTTAAGAAAGACATAATGAAAGACCAAACCTAGGAACATTTCAGAGAGACACTTTCAGATGTACGTTTAGTAAGTTCAATGGCATACAGGCAAAAAAAACGACACAGGAGTGCTTCTGCGTTTGATGACAAGTAAAGCACCATCAATAGCATTCATCACGATTTTTACGGGAATCGTTCCTTATGTTACTTTGAACAAAATGGCGTTCGGCTGGGGCCATGAAGTGCACTCTCTGAATGAAAGCCAACTGGCAAATTGTCACGGCTTCTAAAGTCAAA
Organism: Notospermus geniculatus; assembly: GCA_002633025.1. Classification (NCBI taxonomy): domain Eukaryota; kingdom Metazoa; phylum Nemertea; class Pilidiophora; order Heteronemertea; family Lineidae; genus Notospermus; species Notospermus geniculatus. The sequence goes on from NMRB01000532.1 coordinate 230,665, forward strand.
AATCGGCTATCGAATATCACTAATGAGGAAGTGACAGCAGGTACCCTTTACTGTTTCTTAGCAGAAGAACCAAAAGATATGAAATGATTGACGTGCCGTATTGTCCGGAGTTGGACTGGGGCCGTTTCTTTACAATGTAACAGAACGTGGTCAATGACAATGGATGAAGCGTTCAGCAACAATGATGGATACGCTAGTTTACCATCGGTTAGTATTCATGAGGCTGCAGTCGCACCTGTATCAGAAAGAAGCCTTTATTCGACACAGAGACAACACCCCGTGATTCCGGCCAAGTTGAAAAATGCCATTCAGTTCGTCTGCGTGATTTAGATCACGCTGCCAAAGCAGACGTCAGCTGGTCATAACTCCTTCTAAAATCCACAATATCACATCCAATAACTGAAAAAAGTATATCAATTGTTCGATGAGACAATTGCTCAATAATACGTGTCCGCCTGCGCCGTGTTTAAGATTTTATAGAAACAAGGGGATCCTGCCGAGCACGTGAGGTGGGAAGCCACGAACGAAGTCGAACCATGAACACCCGTCAGACTGATTTCATAGATCCATTACTTATTATTGAGACAATTCAAACACATTCTACACCCTCCTTGGGTTCTATTTGAAACCGGATTCTTGCATATATTCACGGTATCGTGTTACAGTGGAGTCATTTGGAACCTTTCAAATTGATTCCCGGAGATATTCTCACGACTATTTCCCACACAAAATCTCACAATATGTCGTTTGCATTACACCTAATTTAGGGGATTTTATACGTAACTGGTTAACTAACTGATCTGCTGCATGTCGTCAATAACTTTTGTTTGGGAGACAATGATAACCTCTACAGGATTATCTTAAATTCAGTTACATGGACTGTTGCATAAAAAAGTTAACAAAACTTTCATGAGGGGCCTATCAACAAAGTACTTTTTCACAGTGACCTACACATCGCACTGCACTGAGGCACACGAAGAGACGAAAATCATTTTTTTTATTTATTTATTGTAGATTCATGGGTTTACAACAAATAAAACATCAATGGTAACAGAACATAAAACAATGGCATACAAAATCAATGAACAGTATCAAGAATATATTAAAGTACTTATATATTCTTGACAGTATGTACCTTCAAACCCCTCTGTATTGAATTTTACCACCGGTACTTTCAAAGTGTTAGGAGAGTGCAGCTGGAGGCCTCATTGCCTCGTGAAGGTCCCCAAAATGCTTGCCTGATACGTACTTCAACGAATCAAGACTTAGTTTTCAGCACACAGTGAAAAAACTGCAGGCAGACCTCTGATGTATTCAGATACAGCGTAGTATATTTTACATACACTGACGTCGGCAAACGTAACCACGTTCTGAAGTGAACACAGTGTGGCTTTAAAAAGTATATACATGTACAATTAACGTTTTATAAATAGTAAGCCTGCCTCAGATTTTTAAAGATTTTTTCCAAAAATTCGATTTTGTTAAACACTTCATCTCCTGGCAACGTAATTATAACAAAAAATCTTCGATTCATTACACACGATCCGCAGTGATCGTAACCCCCACTAACTAACTGCCTGGTTTCAATTTCATTTAGGTCACAATGAAAGTATCATATTTCCAGATTTCAATTTAATCTTCAGTTTTGGTCAGCTGTAATGTGCGAAGTTATTGTTTCCATTCAAAGCTGCCATTATGACGTGTCCTGCATGTCCTGGTCACTTGAGGAACGTCGATTTGTTCGCGGTAGTAAGTTTCAATGCATTCATCAATCTAAGGAAGAAAGAGGCGTTCTCAAGTTCAGTCATGTGGCATTTCATTTCGATGTCATTGTCAGAGGTCGATTTACTAATGAAATACCAAATTAGAACAACGAAAATTTAATCGCGGAGTTCGCTTAGAACAATGACAGCCTGCAAATCTATGGCGTCTCCTCCATGCGCCACTCATGTTCTGAACGTCCTTCTACACCTTTCTTTTTTTAATTTCGAATCTTTCCACGCCGACGAATCTATAGTATTATGAATAATATGAAAACTTCTCACAGAGAGTCTTCAGTGGGAATGAAATTAAAGAACTGGGACCTAATTCACGAAGCTCCCGTAACTTACGGGAGTGCGCAAACTACACGTATTGTCCTTTTGCGGACAACCTATTTTTCACTATCAGCCTGACAAAGGATTTGCGTACCCTTAAACTTACGGGGGCTTTGTGAATAAGGTCCCTGGATTTCAACATGAAGTCCTCACCAACGGTGACGAGTTAACAGGAAGTTCAGCAGGAGAGACCCGAAATGAACCGGAGAAGCAAAATTTCACGGCTACGCTTACATTTTTAATTCGCTGTACAACAACTGCATTTTTTTCATTATCGATAAAGGATTTCAATTATGAGAAAAGAAACTGACGGAAGACGACATTTTTTCAGTGTTATGTAAGGACAATACACGACCCTCGAAGCAGGCCGAACAGCCACCTTGACCTTACTGGTCGATAGTAAACATAAGTCGTCTCCGAATTTCGCCAATTTTCGACCCCAACTGGGGTCTTCCTCAGGCACTTTCTAGCTGAGATCCCAGGAGTGAATTCATCACTTCTGGAATCTCAACTAGAAAGTGCCTGAGGAAGACCCCGCTTGGGGTCGAAAATTTGCAAACTTCGGAGACGACTTATGTTTACTATCGTTTTGTGTGTCGGGTTTTTTTGTGCTCTATGTTGGGTACATGTATGAAAGTCGCCTTACGTTACCTTCGACTTTGAATCTGCTATTTTTTCTGTCTTTTGTGACATTTTCCGGGTGAGAATGGGCCAAACAGTTGAATTTTCTGAGAAAATTTACGATTCAGGTGTCATTCGAGCAGAACAGGGTTCGGCTAGCTTTGATAGGATGCAGATAATGCGAAAATGTTCACAGTATATCAATCAGACAGAGCTTTCTGTGTTCCATTCATTTGAAATCGTGATTATCATCAACCCAAGGCATCAGACATGACAATACCGCTATCAAATTAATTCCAGTTGACGGAAACTGCCGAGATAAAGCAGTGTGGAGTAGTGCCTCGGGATCGACCGGGCTGGAGTAGGCACTTGATGAGGATTAAACTCTTTCCTTTTGAACTTCACTAATATTTACGGAAATCAGTTAAAATGTTCCCTCGGCTGAGGCTATGGGATGGGAATATGTTTGCAGCGAACTTAACTCGGACAGTTCTGGTTTGGAGCGTGAACAGAGACTATCAAACAGAATAGAAAACACATGTAGCTGATGCCAAAAATCACTTTTTGGCGAGGGAATCGTGCGTTTTATTATCATCATGATGCGCCGCGGTATTTATTGCAGAGTTAAATCCGTCAAGATTAGACTGGCTCTGTCCTGCCTGAGGACACGATATCGGTACCCGCAATTTTCCCTAGGGAACAGATGAAGGAGCCATGATAATAACACACATCTCGCGGTGAACGACCCACAAAACAAATTGATGTTTTTTTCAATCACACGTACAAAAATAGCAAATAATTGTAAAATCTCCATCTGTTTCGTCGGCACAGGTACACCCATAAAAAAGGACAACTGCCGCCTGTTAACAAGACTTGAAGTGATCGTTCAAATGTCACCCCAATATTTCAGTGCAGATACCCAAATTAAAGTACAAAGAATGACACACAAAATGATATACATGTAATAAGATAAAGCTGTCTCCGAATTTTGCAAATTTTCGACCCCAACCGGGGTCTTCCTCAGGCACTTTCTAGTAGAGATTACAGAAAAGACTGAGCTGGATAACAAATGTAGATCTAAAATATCCTGTACAAAGAGGAAGGTGGGAAAAGTTTATCTCTACTAGAAAGTGCCTGAGGAAGACCCCGGTCGGGGTCGAAAATTTGCAAAATTCGAACACGACTTTATACGTATCTTAATATTTCAGTGCAAATGTTGATCCAAAATATTTTTGACATTAAAATCGCATAGGGAATCATTCCAAGACTTCAGTTTCAAGTGAATAGATTAAGAAAGTGTCCATTGATTGTTTCATCTTGGTTCTATCTCGGCAAGGTGAAGAATCTTTAAACGTCTCATCATATCAAATTCAAATTCATTGTGAGTCGTAACAAATACATAAATCACCGAATTAATCTTCATATGAATTTGCTATTTTGTACCAAATTTATTCGGGTCAGCAATAAATCACAACCTAGAGATGAGACAGATGTTGGTACAATTCACATAATTTGTTTTCGCCGCATTTTATGCCATGAAAGAGAAAACAGTGAAATATTATGCTCGGTTTTGTTGCTGAGGTTCATCGCAAATAAAGGGAGTTTGCTTAATGCGCCATGACTTCGTGCGCCTCTTTAGTAGTCATGGTTACCTGCGGATTATCTTCATTTTCACTGAGATGGGACACTTTTCTTGCTATTGTTGTTCAAGTGTAGCCGTATGCGACTATTTCACATCTTGCGAATTCAAAAACATCACATTAAGGCGTCTTGCTCGGTTTCTTCTCTATGGGACGTATTGAGGCAAAAAAGCTACGTCTTGTGATAAAAAAGCTACGTCTTTTCCACCCGAGTGAATTGTTGATGAGTGAGAACATTGTATTTTGAAATGTTTGATGCATCTTCGTGTTACTTTCGCCTGGATGAGGCGCGTTCGGGAGCTTTGAAAGAGGGTCGCCTCCCACGGGAGGGCCACAAAACCCCGGTCCATACGGTCATGGGATAGGCACCGAGATTTCATTTGAAAAGATAACAGTTAACTGGTGCGTATCACGAGCCCAGATCAACTTCCGCCTATCTGAATACCCGATTAAAACACCAAATATTAATTGAAAGTCGATTTGGTACGACTATGTCACCCTTGGGACCGAGTTTTGATGATTTTATCATGAAAATGACATCCATCTCTATGCGGCGTTCATTATTCCATCGTGGCTTTGTAACCCATAATTAATTAATGCGACAGTGGACATGAACAACCATATGGCAAGCAGACGATGCCGGAAACCGGTCTCAACTGATGTCGTAAATTCAACATGGCGGACAACAAGATGAAGACTTCTTTTAAATGATACCCATTAGTTAAAACTAAACAAAGCAGAAGCATTGTCGAGCACTTTGATAATTAGATGGCATTTTACATACCTTCATTTTCAAAGTATTTTGATCGTTAATTGATACAGGAAATTAATGAAATTAGTATCAGGATTTACATGTATTGTTTTTCACTTGTGGGAAAGCAGCAGAAATTTATTAGACGCTTCAGTAACCGCTCTGCTTCTCAAGCTCGTTGTTTCATCATTGAAACGAGTCGGTCGTTTTCATAGGTTTTACATTTTAAGTGGGCTCCTTCGGGTTCTCTTGGAACATTTTTTGGGACCATGAAGTTTTACGTTGACATTCAACGATTTCTACGAATGACACTAAAGGATCATTTTTGGAACCTTCTTCCTTTAATTCATTTTACATACTGAACTCCCATGGTTGTATGCCCAGGCGATTCAATTTTATGTACAGTAGGCTTCCGAAGCCAGAAGAACGACCAGTGTTCTATCCTCTGCTCCTTGTTCGGAATGAGCTGTATAATAAGTGTTTGCCTCCACAGCCACGCAGAACAGGTTGCTTGCCCGTCGTTCATCAACAGATCATGTCCATCAACACTTCATTTCTCTTCTGCTTAAGTTACTTCACACTAATGGTGAATCTCACAGAGAATAGATGACTGGAGGGTGTACGCCGGCCCACCGCCCCAGCAAAGCTGGATCGACCCGGAGGGCTGGAGACTTTTTTGTGGGAGTGAAATTGAGTGTAAATGAATCCATGTTATTTTCCTACTCATTAAAGCTCATTGAAGTGAATGCTACTGTTTTTGATGAATGTTTCAAGATGCGGTCTCGTGGGGGCGACGCAGGGTTCATTCCGATGTGAAACAACGAGATGATTATTCAGGATTTTTAAATGACAAAACTGTAAGCATCAGTCGCGTCTTTCACGACAGTGGGTCATATGAAAGACAAGTACACTGTACATTTACCTGAATTTTGCAATATAAATGCACTAGGCACTGCTGTACAAATCTGAAGTAAAAGCATTTCCTCGTCTTTATTAATGACCCAGTAATTGGGAGGAATTATTAGTTTCTCCAGGCTAGGAATAAGAAAACAGTGCCTGAACTTTTTGCAAAGGATATAAATACTTTGTTTTACAGAGGGGTACCGTGAGCAACACAACACGAATGGTTCAATCACGAATGGTTCAATCATAGTCGAGGGGGCATTTTTTTCTGAAACGCGCAGTAGCAAGGACTGTCCTCAGAAGAACGGGAGGCAACTGTCTCGATTTTATGGCCACAGTTTACTTCGCGACAGATAACACTATCAGATGGTGCGACATGAGTCGTACAAATTACCCCGGTAATGACAATCAGGCGTCCTTAAATAAGCCATTTTGCAAGAATTATCTTGGATAATTCGACCATATTGTGAGATTTAGCACGGATTAACTCAGATAGGGCAACTGTTTGAAATTCACAATTTATCCAGTCGCATCGTTGTCGGATTTTCTTGCGACTGGCGCACATTGAGTGTTTAGAAATCATTGAAATTGACTCCGTGATTGTTCTGTCGTTAGAGGATTAAGTTATGAGTTCCGGGTTGGCCGTGGACAATGCATGGGCGACCATGAATGTACTCGGTGCGCAGTCTCCATATGGTGTAGATTAGAAAACCGATGGCTGGGCGGGGTAATTACTGAAATTATGGAGAAGCTATACCGGGCACCGATCAAGAGCAGATGGATAGGGATCAATGTAACAAAAGACTAACCGATGAGGCCATGGTGTCATCCAAGTGATTTTTAGCCGTCGATAAACATTTGGTGACAGCGTGCTCGAAGCGGTGGCAATTGTCACGCGGCGCGCTCTACCATGTCAAGGCTGTCGTGTGGCAATCTTTATGATTAAGAATAAACATGTCGCTCATTTAAGCAAAGCATTCCTATCCGCTAATGGCCGAGCACAAACACGCGCCGGATATTACTTCCCGATTCCAGGAGAGTTATTAATCAAGTTGACCACTTTTTCATTTACCGCCAAATCCCTGTAGACTTGGTTTACAGCGTTCCCTGTCAGCACTCGATGTTCACACCAGAAACACAGCGGAACTTCACAATATCTCACTAATAAACGACTCGTTAGAGCAGAATTGGACCATTACCGGCAGTTCCCATGTACAGATTCGAGACGTATCCTAATTACAACATATTAATTAGAATTAATTAAAGCTGGCTTTATTTTGACTGGCTCTAATCCCTCTCCATCTGTTATTCAGTCGACGACTCGCAAGCCCCAATGTGCATTTCGTAATTAATGTCCCTTTTATGATGTTATCGCAAGTTTATCATGTTTGCTGAGGCCCCGGGTCGAAACGTCAGCCGCTTAGCGCAATGATCATAAGGTAAATCCGGGACATTCGATCTACGTAACACATGGCATTTCGAGATATCTAACTTTGATCTGAACCCAAAATGACGAATATTTTTTTACCAAATAAACAAATGACGCTTTGATCACTTAATTGCCTTTTGTTAAGCTCCATGTTAACTTATCCCGTCCACTCTTGCAGAAATATATTGGTACCGTTCCTGCCAGCACGAGATGAACGTCGGCATGCGCACTCGTACTGACGCATTTTGACTTTTGAACAAATCCCAGCCGCACCCTTTGTCAACAGACGGACAGACAGACATCAACCACCCGCTCACTTTGAGGCCGTGAAAATATAGTTCATCCACCCCACCATCCACCCCGCCAACCTGTCTGAGAAAACTCTCACGTTGAGTGGTGCATGTAGCCTAATTGAATTCCAGGCCTTGAGAAATCATATAAAAGGAAAGTCGTCTCCAAAATTTTGCAAATTTTTGACCCCAATCTGGGTCTTCCTCATGCACTTTCTAGTCGAGCTACCAGAAGTGTAATGAGCTGGATCCCAACATTAAAAATAGATCTGAAGTATAAAAGGAAACCCTGTGCAAACAGGATGTGTGAAAAGTTTTGAGAAATTATATTTGTATTTGTATTTCATTTTTCCGTCAGGGCCGACGCTATAGCATCATTGGCCCTGGTAAGTACGGAGTAGGCCATCACAAGCTACTCATGTTCCTCACTTGGATGGGGTATTTTACTTGCCCTTGCAAAGACACAAGGTACAAGGCACCACGGCTTACTGTCCCATGCGACGGACGTGAAGAGCCGGGAATGAAATCCCACATGGCCCGGGCTGGATTCGAACCCGGGACCTGCCGCTTGCTAAGCGGACGTGATAACCACTA
>NMRB01000532.1:239567-257873 GCA_002633025.1 Notospermus geniculatus
TGTGACCTTGGCCATGGTAACATCCGTTCTCATGAAATACCTCTGTAACAGGCCTATGGAATTTCATATGTCCCACCTCCTCTTGAAAGATGTGTCCTGAGAAGAATACATCAATTATGAGATAATGCCCTATTGTCCCCTGCGTTCCTAGTTCCCAAGGCCGAAGGGTTCATTAAGACTGGAATATCGAATTTCCCAACTGATCATGTAGGGTTCTTTTTCACGTATTCAATGTTGCCCTTTGCTGGAGTTCGCGGTTAACAGTTTAGCACGAACTAATTAAATAGTATAGAGACGATGACAAAGCATCCATACAAACCATGCCGTAAAAAGGTGTTGCACATTTAGATGGTTTAAGAAATAATGGCCATGTCGTACACTAGCTGATGTGGGGGTTCTACGAACAATCAAGAGATGATTTTAAGGGCGTCTTTTTCACGTCGAAAACTAAGGGACACTAGGTCATACCCGTTAAAGGTAGATACCTAATGACCCTGCACATCTCTCGGCATTCATGCAACACAAATGACTTGGCAGCAACATGGTGGTTGCGTCTATTTGCAACTTGAAAAGTCTTTGGCACAAACAAGCCAAATTATGAATGACGACATGAAGTTCTTACATGCTGGTATAATGAACTCTGGTTTTAGTCTAAAAAGAAGCTTCTTTCAAAGTATAATGGTGCTGAAGAATCCATTGCGTGACTCTTCGAAAGGGGTATGCCAAGAACGCTGAATATGCCAAAAGAACCCTAAATCATGTTTCCGTTGCCTTGCCACAATGTTCAAGACAGGATGCACAATTTGTATCAGCAACCCTTCAGCGGCACGAACAGCCCAGCGCGTCCAGACGAACTTCTCGGCCTGACTCTACAGGTAGGTCTAACGAGCAAAAAAGGAAGACATCTTCATAAGGTGGAAGATGAGACGTCGTGTGAAACGATGAGAAAAGACTCGGCCTGACTCTACAGGTAGGTCTAACGAGCAAAAAGGAAGGTATCTTCATAAGGTGGAAGATGAGACCTCGTGTGAAACGATGAGAAAAGATAACTGAAAAAAAGATTCCCCACCAAACCATTCATGACAGGGAATCATTCATGACACCAGAACGAAACTCGGTGTGATTTACTGTCTTGGAAAGTTTAGCATTTCAGCCTATCGTGTCCACTTTACAATACAAAAGATGATATGGTTTGCGTTTACATTATTACTGTTCTGGACGTTCCCCGCTGTGATATCGGCTCAAGGCTCGGAGGTCGCCCCGTAATGAAAGGGTTCAAATATCTTAAACCCTTTTCCAATATGATACTGTGTGAAAGGTCACTTCATCAAAAGCGTCATGTCAGGACATGATATTGCACCGGCTGATAAATTTTATAAATTTCCACCTGTAGGCCTATGTATGCATGTATGAAGTTAAAACTTGTATTTGCTGACGAATTGTCGTTGAAAACAGAAATTCCGAGAAAGGAACAAGGAAAGGACGTTAGGTGTCTGACCCTTTCAGTGGAAAAGGGGAACAAGGATGGGACTTTTCCATTTTGATTGGTATTCTGTCATTCAAATCGGAAAACAAAAGTCCCGTTCATTACCATGTTCGGGATTCTTCAAATATTTTGACACATATATCCGAAAGCGTTTAATTGTGCTACCTTCTCGCCCTGCACAATAGGGTTAGACGTGTGGTGAAAATTTGATGATTGACAGCTCAAAGTGACAGGTAACACAGCGGGGTAGCCCACGCTGTCATCAATGACATGTGTTGGCAGAATGGCGAAGAAGAGGAGCCATTCACTCGAGAGTTGACCGTGAAAGACAACCGAACCCACCAACACGGAACGAAACCTGCATCGCATATTCTTTCCACAGTCTATAGGAGATAACACTAACTGTCCTCTCGAGGGTGCATTATATACTGCCAGGACTGCCTATAATGGTAACAATTGCTACGCTTCATTATGGGGACAATCATCGTTGACACGGGAGATAGATGTACAATGATTTACAATAATTTTATTCTAAGGCCGGTACTACAATCTTGCATTATCTTAATGACACATCACAGTGTTTTGACAGTTTATGCACCCTAAAAGGCTTCGCGCTGAGCAGCCCAGAACTGACAGTGTCAATGCATTCAAGAAGGGCAAAAGGCCCACACAGCAGACACTACCCGGCTTGTCTGTGAGAAAATGGCAACGGCGTTACGGGTTCGTCGGGTACAGTTTTTCTGTGTCCTTTTGTCGTCAAACACAGCACGACTCCTAACGTCGCAGTGAGAACTTTGTTACTGACCCATAAACGAACAAATTTAAACGGTGAAAGAAATGCACAGTCTTGGTTTGTGACTCCCCTAATTGGTGTGTTGAACTTGACGTTTTTGGTAAATGCTCAAAAAGTTCATTATAGCTGGTTTCAAATTTATAACACACGTCTTCGCAATTATCGGCCAGAAGGTGTCAGCACTTCCTTTGAGGAATATCAGCTATAAATTTTCACACATATATTTCATAATTTTGGCGACAGAGGGCACTATACATTTATCTGCCTATTTGTACTGTAGAAGATGTTGTACCAAAAAACCACGAAGGATAGTATTAGAAAACTAAAAAGACAGCACCAGCACAAACACGAACTGCTTTCAACAACATTAAGCAGCAGCATTTTAAGAAGCGGCCGGTTAAGTTAAAAGCCAGCATCATATATTTGGTGTCGTTGGCGAGTACCCCATCTGGAACTCCACCAGGCTGGGAGGTGAGACAGTCGGTGATCAGACCTGTACTACTCAGTACGCAGGAAGAATCACGATGCCTCGTATCGAACGTCCATATCAGAGGGATGCAGATAATGTAATTTCTGTTAGCACGCGATGCTGATCCCATGCCGTGCCGTCACGTCTGCCCTCACCATTATTGCTTGACCTCCGTTCGTTCAGAAGCCCTTCACAGTCACCAATCTCGCAACCTCTCGTCAGCAGTGTTGTGGCTACACGAGAACAACTCCCCCAGGCAAAGAACCAATTTGCCTAAAAATTGTCAAGGGACTGTGAATGATCATTTGGTATGACCTAACCAAAGGATAATTATATATCTGTACGCCACAGATTGTGTGCTTATTTCCCTTTGCTGGCTACCAGTGGCGTTTTCTTTTAATCAAGGAATTATTTCGTGGTAGTTGATCAAACATTGCCGTCTCTAGGGTATGCTTCAGAACAAATGGTACAAGATTTGGTCATTTCGACAACTGCGTTGACAACGGTGGGTTTGTAATGCCGGACTTTCCCAAAACGAAGCTGTTGGGGTTGGTGTCTTTGATTATTTATGAGCTGACGTGAAAAAGGGAACATTATTTTTCAACTCGTTGCTGAGTAAACGTGACTTTCAAAGTAGCCTTCATTGTAACGATGTTATGAAAACCTGCGACCATCCCACAGCCAGCGAAAGAAAGGTTTTGTAAGTGGTAAGCTGACATCAGAATCGTTGGTTGTGAATGAAACCTTTTCATCCAGAATACGCCCTATAACACTATATCCAGTCGAAATCGTAATTGGAACACCAAACGCATGTGTAAAACTTCTCTATTAAACCCAATTAAGACATCTGTACGCTGGACACAATACGTATAAACGCTGAAAAATACGTACTTGTGGAAGTTAAGAGAGGAAGAAGTGTACTTTATTGGGACAGTTCCAAGCGCCTGTCATATGATACATTTCAAGTATAATATTGGCAATACTTACAAAATGGGCGAAGTGCCCTAGAGGTGCTGATCTGAGAGGGGGAACGTTTAATGTTGGTAGTTTCGCACTCTGTTGCATCGTTTGAATGGTTCGATGCTGAAGATGACTTTCAGATCGCCCAGACTCTCCCGGAATGGACCTTTCGAAAAGGAGTGGTCATAAAAAAAGGTTCAATGCGATGAATGATGTGACAGATTGTACTGGCGTTCAAGAATGCACAAACTGCAAAAACTGTGCGAAATTTTTGGGAATGATTTTAAATGATTTGTTCACTCGTGCTTTGCTGGCAGTTATCCTGACCACCAGTCCTGGCATTTCAACTAGATCCTCATGATTGCATCTGGCTCGGTTTGAAGACTTGTAAAACGATTAGCTACTAATCAAGCCTGAGATTGTCTTTCGGCCTCAGCTATTTACATGTATACATGGAGGTAATAAGCCACGTCATTCTTGCTGCTCTAAGGTCATCAATGGCCACACTCTCCTCAGCACATCCAGTAAGAATATTGTATAGTGAACTGACGACCGGGACTAGTGAAGTCCAGGCCTGCTGTGGAAGGAGCCATTGGCACTATCTGGAGAATTAAGTTCACTTTTTGGGGAGGAACCAACCTACCTCAGTCACTTTTCAGATTTGTTGGTCCGCATCAAGGGTATCTTGCCGACTCAGATCAACCATGAGCGACACCTGCACCAATTAATTCCAACTAAATCGCGCCAGAGGGTGATGACAACGAAATCAACAAACAGATGTTCGGACAGGTCAGGAACCTAAAATGTGGTTTCCTGTTCCACTCTTACGCATCTGTGTAAATATATTTCTAGTCGACTACTCATCATGGATTCGACTTTTAAGCATGCATTATTATGGCGAGGTCACAGTTCCTTATACAAGCTACATGTGGTAGGCCTACTACCACTTCCAAAGAGCATTATTTTTCTCACGACGAAGGCCAAGAAGTCCTTTTTAGTAAGGCATCTGCCCCGACATATCACGCAGCAGGCCGGTGCATTTCGTGTTGCCCCTTATCCTGGTTTTCCCCGAGGTTGTTGCCCGGGGCAAGGGCCCTGGGGACGCCTAGCTTCAGGGAATCCCTCTCCGCTGCCCTGGAAACAGCCAACAAAACGAGCCAAATGGATCCATGAAAAAGCTTCGCCGAGTTTTTCCAGTAAATCGGGTTTTCAAATTACATGTAGTGATATTTCGAAAATTGCTCGCCCAGCCAAATGGCTCAAGTCCCCCAAATTCCCCCAATGTGCAAAAATGTGACAAAATACATGTAGTCGAAAACAATTGCACTAGCACTCGGGAGAAGAAACAGGTCGTCACAAGAACCACCTGAGTACTAATGTATCTTGGCTTGTGTGTGCTCTGTGTCATGCTGATGAACACAGTTCTCCTAAGATGTAACTTGGGAATTATACTCAAATACTGCTAGTTAACCGTTAACTCTGTTGCCAGTCGATGTGGAATCATTGGACGCCGCAGGTTGGCATGAGCGCCGCCTGTGAACAAAACAATGAACTCCGGTAATGGCATTCCAGTCGATAGGTGACTTCAGTATTTTCAATGCTATTCCAATTGGGTATCTTTTTGGGCGAATACCGGAAGCATATGCAGTTTCTGCGGGCCTGAGGTACATGTACACAACTGATGGTCCAATCGGATTGAGTTATTTCATGAAACATATGTTTCCCTTTAATTGAAATGGTGATTGTTGATGAAGTAGTACAATGACAGACAGCCACTTTTGAAATTGCGCTGGAGGCGGAAACTCCCGTCACTAGCCCTCAAGAAATACCTACCCAAATGGATAATTGTGGTTTTATGAGCGGAAACGAAGTGCCAGCGATGAAATCCGTCCCCACTTGATTTCGCAATCAAGAGATGCATTAAGCTCGCAATACTTGGACCATTCGCAAAAACAAACGGAAAATAAGTCAATTGGGCGAATCAAGTAAATAATGCACTTTTTGAGTTCTCAATATCAATGACTGAAATGGCTGTAGATAACTCCAGTAGTTTGGGTGATTGTCATTCGTGTGAGGGGGCACCTCAGCAACATGACGTCAAAACTCGTAATTCACAGCCAGAAGGAGCTGCCGCCCGCACCAAAGGCGAGGATTATCCCTAGTCCTGACGCTATTGGCATTTTCTATTCGCAAAAAGCAAAAATCTGTTTCTTCCTTTACACAAGAAATCAATTCAACTGGTACAGTACATTGCGCCTTCTTATAAGTTTTTCTTCTGCCGAGGTCCTCCAAACTTGGGATTGAGAAAGACTGGTGACCTAATTGGGTTTGAGACAGACAGATTTGCATGGACGCGTGTTGTGTACCGATACGCTCCCTCTCCCTCCCCATTTTTCATATACTCTTGGAGGCAATTAAGAGTTTATAGAAATCATTTCACGAAATGATATGACAACAGCGGAACTACATCTGTATACAAGAGGCAGTTGCTCGCGTGAAATCACTCCAAAGCGTCTGTTTTAATGTTCAGTTCCAATGAAGTCTCATCAGCTGTGGAACTCTTTAGAACTCCTTCCCAACTTCCGGTATGGGGCCAAAATGGATGGAAACACAGATGTTTCTATAAAGAGCACAGTATTGGCAGCTGAAAGCGACGAACAAACGGCATAGAATTATACGTCATCTGTTTCCTCCATGTTCGGCCCTCCTTCAGGACATATAATGGGTTCGGATGCATTCAGCTTAATTGCTATGGACCTTTGATTTAGGCCAAGAAACCATACTGCACTATAGTTTGGTATCAGCGCTAGGGTAAAATAAAATACAACTAGCAGACTGAAAAACCATGCCGTTGATGGCAAGGATGGAGCGAAACGTTCTCATCATTTTTCCTTCCCGACCCACATTTCGCCTAGTGGCGGCGATGCCGCGATGCCTGCTGATTTCATGGTCCGATGTTGTTTTACAGATATTTCCAGAACTTTAGGGTATTCCGTGTAAGGCCAACGGACCCTTTTTTACTCAACGCTGGAGCACCAGAGGCACCACATCAATGAAAATGTGTATCAGTAGGCCTGAATACCGACCAGTCTATACCAGGCCTGAATATCGGCCAGTCTGTATCAGTCAGGTGAAAGCATACCACTTCACAAAGCCACACGGTAGAAATTCCTATGTACTTCGGACTTGACTCCAGATAAGTACATTTATGGTGAAATAGAGAGTATAACACTCTCTGCCGACTATCCCGGATGATTCGAACTTCCGACGCAAGCAACTTGTTGATAATGTTCCTCAACGGACTTTATGCCTCGTTCGAGACGTCACCTGGTTGATTGCCATCAAACTGTATGGTGAGACTGTCGGGCTGGGCATAATCGATTTTTATATTGTTTAACAATATAACGGTAGAACACCGATCACCGCCATGACCGCTGCATAACAGGAAAACTCGACTGCCAACTAGACCAGTGTAATGTTTTTCACTGCCCCCCGTTTGCCAATGCCCCCGAATAAAAGATTGACGGAATAAGCGGCAACGTGACAATGAGGGAGGCACTGATAAACATGTCTTTCTGTATTTGAGTGTCCGCCGAACAATAAAGCGGGCATTGTCATACGGGGGGCATTCTCACACATTACACCGGTGTAGAATCTAACATATCTAATCCCCCCCCCCCCATATAGGATGTCCTACAACAATACCTACATTTACGGATTAAGCGGCACCACTGAATTGGACTCTGAGAGACCGAGACCCTTAATCCTGTGACAAACAATACAGGGGGACATCAGAAAGACGGGGGCACACCGGATTATAACTTAAATGCCGACGCAATCGCAGGTTGCATATGTAAATAAGTAAACTTCGCTACTCATGTGTTAGCAAAAGGAAACGTACATGTATGTACATGGGCTTGTAGGTGTACGTGATGATAAGACAAGATAATGATTGTAATGATTGTGTGCATTTCGACGACACACCCGTATAGGTCAGTGAGTAGCATCATCAACTTAATTTAGCAACCATTTTCATATTGTTCGAACGAACAGTTAGACGCCATCGATTGTTCATTTGAAATCGAAACTACAAAAAAGGCAAGCAAACCTGTCGAAGTATTGTAGTTTGGTGCATTTTAGAAGTGATTGTTGTGGTTCCTTCTAATATCGTGTTACAAATTTTAATTGGTAACACGATATCAGAGGACGTATGATTTCAACCAGTGTTTCTTTGAACGCGTATATGCGCGGTGTAGGGTATGGCCATGTGAAATTATTTACTAGTGCCACAGGCTAAGGGTCGTCCGCACGCAGTGTTATTGGTTATGGGTGGAATTCTTCTATGCATCTAACAAAATATGAATGACCGCAAGCATCCAAATGGATGTTACGATTACCAACTGTCTCATAAGATTGTGAGATCGACTTAGCAATTTCAGGCATGTAGACATAGGATGACTTGTGTTTCCACCGCCATCGCGAAAGCAAGTGACACCTAGAGGTAGACCAACTGCAGCCACTACTATGCAAGCATTCTGTTCAAATGCCCTGTGTGCCAACATTTATATTTANCGACACACCCGTATAGGTCAGTGAGTAATATCATCAACTTAATTTAGCAACCATTTTCATATTGTTCGAACGAACAGTTAGACGCCATCGATTGTTCATTTGAAATCGAAACAACAAAAAAGGCAAGCAAACCTGTCGAAGTATTGTAGTTTGGTGCATTTTAGAAGTGATTGTTGTGGTTCCTTCTAATATCGTGTTACAAATTTTAATTGGTAACACTATATCAGAGGACGTATGATTTCAACCAGTGTTTCTTTGAACGCGTATATGCGCGGTGTAGGGTATGGCCATGTGAAATTATTTACTAGTGCCACAGGCTAAGGGTCGTCCGCACGCAGTGTTATTGGTTATGGGTGGAATTCTTCTATGCATCTAACAAAATATGAATGACCGCAAGCATCCAAATGGATGTTACGATTACCAACTGTCTCATAAGATTGTGAGATCGACTTAGCAAAGATGGCACGTCTATTTCAGGCATGTAGACATAGGATGACTTGTGTTTCCACCGCCATCGCGAAAGCAAGTGACACCTAGAGGTAGACCAACTGCAGCCACTATTATGCAAGCATTCTGTTCAAATGCCCTGTGTGCCAACATTTATATTTACAAACACCTCCATGACCTATACTTTGTTTTTCAAACCGTGCCATCGGAAAATCAACTCCCACAGCAGCAACTGCATGGTTCGGACCACTCTCCCAACTAGGGTTAACGTCAAAATGGTGGCCATCTTGCAATTTAACGGTAGTTTATCACACCTAGACGCATTCTTTATTCATAAAGAAATGACAAACTTCACTTCAAGTGAACAACACTCAAAAACAGGCCTGTGGAACGTTAGTGCCGAATATGAAATTTGACTACAATGCTAGCGACCGGCTGAGGCCGTGTCTGGCCGAGTTTATGTTTCCCCAATTGAGTACTCTCTGGCGCCACTGAGTGGCTTCTGAGTACCACTCGACGTGCATCGAGTACGTCGATTACCACTTCGAAACCTATTGTTTCATTTTGTAATACAATGAACCGTCTAGCGTGCCTGTCGTCCCATTGGTTTCTGCGAACAGCGTCATGTTCACCGGATCGACAGAAGAACAGCCAATCAATGGAACAATGACTGCGCACGTCGCTTGCGCATGTTGCTGCAAATTATCACCCGACCGAACTTTTTGCAACACTGCCGATATTGAGTTCACGGCGACACCTGTTGGGCAAGGATGGAACTTTCCGCATGCAGTTTTTAGCATGCATGACCGTTTCTCTCATCACTGGACAGTTTCAATACGGCTCTTCTGGGTTCGAGCACGGTATAATCATATAGCACTGCAAGCTACACTCTCGCTTATACACCGGTTTGATAGTGGATAGCAATTTCAACCAGTTAAAACGGCAGTCTTTAAAACTTGTTTTTCCTCGTCGTACAAACAATTCTAAATTGCTGACACGAAATATCTGCACACGCCAAATGGACCAAATAAAATCTGAAACCATCATGCAATAAAAAGCCACGGTTTAGCGTGGCTTTTTACACCATGAATACAACATCAGATATCAACAGCACAGAAGCTGCCTTTTTATCATCAAATCACAAAATGGACAGTTTCGATAGTATGAGCGGATATTAAACACTACAGCTCGTTAATTGTCAAAGCAGAGGAATAGTTTTGACAGTTCCACGCTATTATCAATATCGCTCATGTAAATGGGAGATTTGAGGGGAATATCATCGTTAGAGTATCGGTTTTCACTGAGTACTCTGGTAAACAATTGCTCAACAGTTCAGGGGCCTGTTTCATAAAGTGACTTTAAGCTAATGGTACCTTTAACCAAGTGGAAAATGCACTGAAGTGAAAGGTACCATTAGCCTAAAGTCACTTTATGAAACAGACCCCTCCGCCCTATCTCCCGCTCGCCAAATTTGCAAAATAGATGAAAGTTGTCTCTCCAAAAGCACGGCTGATCTTGCGTCTCACACGATAGTTCTTGGTATTCACAGGCTGTATTTGAAGGATTATTAAGCCAAAAATCGGCAAATAAAACACTTTTTCTGTAGGGTATATCTATGCATATGCATAGATGACCTGTCATGGGCGGGTCAATACATTGCCCTTGAATCCCCCTCCCCATTACTTCTTTTATATCTGAAGAGCCGAATTCGTCGTCTTGGCATGTGCATCACTGTTATTGTATACATAAAATGTCATCGTACTGCAGCAAGCAACTAAGTTTTCGATATTGCAAAAAATGACATAACAAGAAGACATCACTATCGCATACTTTTCGCAATTTACAAAGCTGTTACTGCTTCTTTTCTCAACATGGCTGCCTATTAAGTGAAACTTGTAAACTTGCTTGTCACCATCAGCATCATCGAGCTGCAACAACTCCGAAATATAGGGTGATAATACTGGCCTCGTCAAAGGTCTTGACGTCAACAAGGCTCAAATACGGCACAAAAACCATTGGATACAACAAAGAATAACGACCATTACGTGTTAACGAGTCTAAGCAAGTAAATGCCAGTTAGTTGACATGCGTGTCCTGACACGCACTCGGACAATGCTGACAAGAAAATAATCTGATGACAAAACGGCAAAACGCACCATGTAAGTTTTTTACCGGTTCTGAGAGTACTGTATCAAAAATGGTAGAATGATTTCTGAAAATGCTAATTGTCAGAACCGTACACGACACAGTCTTGTACAGTCATGTTACCGATTGGAAATGTCATTTTTGTCATCATCGCCTGCTCAAAGTATTCAGTATTGCGATACATGGTCTAAAGACCCCCCAGCCCCCCCCCCCGCCACCACCACCGCAAGGTTCCAAATTATCAGGAGTAGGACACTATCTCATCTCTCAATAGTGAGTAGGAAATATTCAATCATAGGGAGAGAATTATGTATTCAGGTTTGTGTTTACATCTGGACGAGTCGAGTCGACGCTAACAAACATGTTAGGGTCCAATGTGCATTGACGAATTTTAGAATTCCGATCTATTCATTCCCACAAGCGTATGGTGGCCAGGGAATGTGGGATTTATGTAAGAGGCCACGAAAAAAAAACTCATTATCCTGAAAGCATTAATTGAAACCTTGATAAGTACGGTAGGATTTTTCTGTAAAGATTAATTCTTAGTATTGGTTCATCGTATTGGCGTACGTTTTGACAGATGGCATGCGCCCCACCGGTGTTATGATTTTATCATACAAGCAAGAAATTGACAATATTGGATCTAGTGCGCTAACGGGTAAACTCACACAATAATGGCAAGTGCTATTCATTCCAAATCGGACGGTTTTTGCATTTGTCATAACGTGATGACAACTGAAACGGCAACTCGACATCCCGCCAGCGCGAATTTATCATTGACTGAATAATAAAAAAGTGAATTTTATTGAGCATTTGAATGTGCAATCTATTGAAATGTAGAAAACTCAAGATGTCCATTTTGGCTAATTGTTCCAAAGAACATCTGCAAGTGGCCAGTTTTGCTCAATCCGAACCATTTGTCCCCTCTTATCGCCACTTGTAACCAGAGAATTGCGTTAAATGAATTTGAAGCTATAATGCTCTACTTGAAACAAGGTTTACATTGGTGTTGGCCACTCAAATGATTTCCACTTTTTGATAAATGATCAATTCGTTGCCAGTGTATTTATGTAACAGCATTTTGCAGTGACAGACTTCCTGCACACAATAAAGTTTGTCTGCACTAAAAATAGCTGCCCGTACATTGCTACTGCAGAAACGTAACATAAATGTCCTTGGCAAGTTATTTTTATAGTCTGCAAGCAATAACAATGCGAAATGCATTGCTAAACAAGCAGATGAGTTATGGAACGCAACCTTCCACTCGTCACCTCCGTGTATGAGACAACACCAGCAGAAATTGGACAGCGAGCACCAATTTCCATTGCGATCGTAAGAGGCTATTTAGGAATCATATTCATTAGCGTTGGCATAATCGGCAATTTTCTGTCTGTCTGGATCTTCCCGAAGTTCATACGAAAAGATGCCGCAGTATCGCAATACCTCTTCTGCCTGGCATTGGCCGACCTGGTCAGCCTCCTTCGTGGTTTGGTGGAATGGCTGCTGACGGGCCTGTCTGACGTCACTTCCGGCACTCACCGAGTTGATGTCATGGGTACTACGTTGGCGGCCTGCAAAGGGATCGAGTACGTCGGAGTGATCTTTCAGTCGTTGAGTTCGTCCGTCTTGGTGGTGTTTTCATTCGAGCGATGTATCGCCGTCACCTTTCCTCTTCACCTGAACAAGTTTATCACAGCTTCGAGGCGAACGGGGGTCCTAGTAGCCCTCCTCGTATGGACAATCATCACGTCTCTACCCTATGCGCTGTTCTACGAGTTATTTACACCCCCTGGTACAAAAACATCCATATGCTGGTACAACATGAACAACAAACACTTTGATAATCCGAGATATGTTTTCACTAAAATAACTTTAGATTTTACAATACCTTGCATTCTAATTGTTGTTTTTAACGCGATTATTATTTCAAAAATACACAAATCTGCCAAAGATTTCTCATCAAAAAACAAGAACTACAGTTCTGACAAAAGAAATCAACGTGAACTGAGATCGACCTTGGCCTTAATCATAGTTTCGATTTCGTTCGTGGTCCTCATGACACCCACAGGGGTCACGTGGACAATTTACATCTCTAAGGTGTATCTAGAAAAAGTGGAACCAACATATTTACCAACTGTGTTCGAAATTGGGAAACTAAGTATTGTTTTAAAGATGGCGAACCACAGTTTGAATTTCTTTATTTATACACTCTCCTTGGACTTTTTTAAGAGAGAAGTTCTGAGAATATTACTCTGTTCGAATATTCGAGGTAATGTAGAGAGTAGTGATACATGTACTACAAAGTAATACAATTGTGACCAACAATTCCTTCGAAATACATGTACTTAAACATCCAGAGGTATGCAATAATGAGAATCAGCATCTTCATGATGACAACACTTTATTTACAAATTCCACACGATCGATTTGTAATTAAAGCGTTGTCATCATGAAGATGCTGACTCTCATACTACATGTATATACCTCTGGATGTTTAAGTATTTGGACTCCTTCCCAAAACTGTACTTCCTTCGAAAGTTGTTCGCGATTTGTTTGTCAGAGTATCACTCTCGATACATCTCAACCGGAATGCTGCAGTCGCATATCACGCCGTCTACTCTTAAACCACGGAACTAGTTGATTGACCAAGTTCTAGCAGCGGGACTTATTCTTGACGCGTTCTAATGCTAAAATATTCACTTGCAGTAACTATGAAGCGGTTCCTAATTTTCTCCTTTTCCAAGCATTGCCTAAGACGAAATGTTCTACATGGGAAGACGAGAACTCTGCCAGTCTCATCATTCATAATAGTTTTTCCCTGACCTCAAAATCGGTTCTTCTGTTACTTTCTTGATAGACTCGCATATTCTGGCCCGGGACTCATTATAATCCCGAGTTGGATACGAGTAATAGCCAGCCTGTTTGCTCTTTGCGCTGGACCTTTTCCTCTCGCGTCTCTTCTTCGACATTCGGTTGTCGTACTTGCGCTCGCGACTCGGAGATGAGTGACCGCTATCTTCATGATCTTGTCCGTTATCAGGAACATTGGAAAGATTAGGAAATATTTATCATTCAATGCCACCAGATTATATGTCCAAGCCCTCGTAACATCTCGCCTTGATTTCTGCAATTCCCTCCTTTCTGGACTGCCGCTTTCTACCATTCATCCATTACAAAAGGTTCAAAACACTGCAGCTCGCCTGATCACCAAAGCAAGAAAACGCACGTCAATCACCCCCATCCTGAAATCATTACACTGGCTTCCGATTGAGTATCGTGTGAAATCTCACTTACAAGTGTCTTCATGATCTGGCCCCTAAGTATCTGTCCGACTTATTGACCCTGCATTCCACCCCACGTACCCTCCGCTCATCAACCAAATTCCTCTTGCATTGTCCAAGGGCTCGACTTCAGTCCTTCGGCTCTCGTTCATTCTCTGTTTGTGCCCCTCATCTGTGGAATAAGCTACCAGACCAGGACCCATGTTCCCGAAGCCGTCGTAAGGTTAACGATGTCGTTACGCTATGCATTTTCCCAGTTTTAACGACATCGTTAACCTAATGATGGCTTTGGGAACATGGGTCCTGGTCCGTAACTGTACCAGCATGGAAATCTACAAAAAGCAGCTGAAACACCTTTTCTTCACTCTGGCCTTTGATGAATGACTATCTTTCTCCATATAATTTTCTCTTGTACAGCGCTTTGAGCGACCATGATATTGGTTGGATACTGCGCTTTATTAAGTACCGTGATATAGGCCTATACATATATAAAAGTCTCGTGACGGTATTTTGTCCTCGCTGTACACTGCTGCACTTCCGTGAGCATCATGACCTTTCATTCTCTCCACATCAATCTTCAGATTCCGTACGTCTTGCTCGAGATTTATCATTTCATAATGCGAGGTGGCCTTGACCAATTTCACTTGTCTTGTGAGTTCCTTGTTCAGGTCTTCTCTCAGCGCGTCAGTTTCCGCTTTCAGCAGGAACCCTGACTCTTTTTCCAAACGTTCCATGTACTCATCTCTTCCTGCCCTGGCTTCTGCCTCATTCTTCGTGTGTTCCACCAATCTTTCCATCAGCTTGTACTGTCCTTCAATTACATCCATTAGTTTCTTCCTTTCCACAGAAGTTGCCATACTCAGCTCTTTTGTTTCTAAATCGTTTTCTCGAACCTGAAAGAGATGAAGAATTGTAGGACTGGTGGAGATGCTCGGTTTGCCAGACCCAAAATAAACAAAAAGGAATTCTTACAACGAAGAAGTGACTATTCACCCGGCTGCCGGTCGTATTCACCTGGCTGCCGGTCAAGCAGTGAAGAAATGAAATGGTCCATGGACCATGTGCTCACCCGTTTGGACATAATAGTGAAATGACAGAGAGAGGTACATGCCGACGACGACGACGACGGACGACGGACACCGCATGACGACTACAACTCACGGGTGAGCTAAAATCACTTAGTTTGACCGGCAGCCGGTCACCCAGTGGACAAAAAATAGTTTGTTTAACCGGCTGCTGTTTCACCGACGGCTGCCGAATTCCTCTTTTTTGATGGGACTTAATTCACAATAGCGGCAAAAATGGCGGGCAGAGCTAGTCTCGCGCAGCCAGACCCACGGTCTCCCAACCAAGCGTCTGGTTGCAACGTCTAAAACTTGTCCAGTGTGATGCTGCTTTGCGCACACTGTTAGAAAAAAACAGTAGATTTTACAGGAAATTTTTTTACAGAATCAGTTCGTAAATGATAACAATGGGATTTTTTTGCAATTTTACAGCAAAGTCCTTCTTAAAACATATTTTCCCTGTCATTTACAGTATTCACATGTTAAAATACAGGATACATTCTTTTTTTTCCTGCAAATTTACGACAATTTCTGTAGTTCGTGTTTTTAAAACGAAACATATTGTAAAATAAACAAGAAGTCAATCTCCAGAATTCACGAATTTTCGACCCCAACCGGGGTCTTTTTCAAGTGGAACTTTACAATCTGAAACTCTAGAAAAGACTTTCTAGAGTCTTTCTAGAAAAGACTTTCTAAAGTCTTTTCTAGAGTTTCAGATTGTAAAGTTCCACTTGAAAAAAACCCCGGTTGGGGTCGAAAATTCGTGAATTCTGGAGATTGACTTCTTGTTTATTATCATTTTGTGTGTCAATTTTGTGCCTTTTGTACCTTGAAACATATAAAAAAAAAAAAATTTTAAAAGTACTGAACTTTATCAAAATAAATACAGATCTCCTTAGAATTCTTAATAGTGAATTTCTATATTTTTACAACATCTGCCTTTAAATATAAGGCCGCTATTCTTCTACGGGGATTGTTCTAAATTTACAGAAACTCTGTGTTTCAACAGAAACTGTCCGTAAATGAAAATAATGGATTTTTTTGTAAAGTCCTTTTTACAGAAACTGTTTGTAAATGATAAAAATGGAATTTTTTGTAAGGTCTTTTTACAGAAACACTTCGTAAATGATAATAATGGATTTTTTTTGTAAAGTCATTTACAGAATTCACGTTAAAATACAGGATACATTCCTTTTCCTGTAAATTTCTGACAATTTCTGGAGTTCGTGTTCTTAAAAAGAGACTATTCTAAATTTACAGAAGAAGGATTATTATCAGTGTTTTATTACTGGTGACTTCTATAATCGAGAGGTTAAGAGATCGCTCCGTTAACGGTAACACTAACACTAACGTTATTTTTTGCATTGCAAATGTACATCAGAAATAGCGTTATCGTTAGTGTTATCGTGAACGGATTGGTTTCTTAACCTCTCGAATGACGTGAAACATTTACGCAAAAAGTTGTATATTTACGCAATAACTTGTAATTTTACAACTTCGCCGAAGTAGTGAATCATTCTGCGCATGCGCAGTTTGTACTTCCGATTGTTGGCTTCCGTATACTGTGAGTTGACATTTCGAAGTTTTATCTCATCAAATTCTTGAAAAATCTCATTTATAAACGGAAACAGAAAAGACATTTAATGGTATTTACTGTAGGTCTGCTAGCATGCAGTGGCTGGTGGAGTGACCATTGCCCTCCTCCAATGCAGTTTGTTGTTTTTATCGTTACTATACCCAGTTGTTTTCTTCACTGAATATTCATTTGATTTCATTATTACAGTCCATTTGTGACATTTGTGATATGACGTTTGATCATAAAGAAATGTAACCATTCCTTTATATGGCTTTATCGTAAGTCTGTTCCCAGTACTTCTTTGTTTTTACAGGGAAGCAATTTTGTGCTGAAATGGTACCACCTATAAATTTACAGAAAGTGCCTGCAGCAGAGTTCCCAGCATTTCTCTTTTTTTACAGGAATCATTTTTGTGCTGAAATGGTACCACCTATAAATTTACAGAAAGTGCCTGCAGCAGAGTCCCCAGTATTTCTGTGTTTTTACAGGAAGCAATTTTGTGCTAAAGCGGTACCACGTATAAAGTTACAGAAAGTGCCTGCAGCAGAGTCCCCAGCATTTCTGTGTTTTCACAGGAAGCAATATTGTGCTTAAAATGGTACCACCTATAAATTTACAGAAAGTGCCTGCAGCAGAGTCCCCAGTACTTCTGTGTTTTTACAGGGATCTGATGAGGGCAGTTACAGATTTCTGTATTTGTAACTTCAGCTGTAAATATACAGAAAGTGCTGGGGACTCTGCTGCAGGCACTTTTCTGTTATTTTATCGACAAAATTTCTAACAGTGCAGGGCTGGCGTCAGTCACGTGATCTTTCAATAGAGTTTGCAATCATGTGACATCCCCCGTCCAATACAAGCTAATATGGCCAATCAGCATGGCTGTAAAATTTGAATTCGGAGTTGACCAATCAGCGTTGACACCAACTGGGTCGGAATTCTCGTAACAAAAATTGGTAACGTTGGTCTCAGGCTCTGTAATTCTGCGCAGTTCGCGCATGCGTATACAGAGATTGAGCGCCTCAGTCTACCATTTATCTGGGACAAAGATTTTCAACTGCGTTAGGGCAGTTTGAAGATTCATCTAGCACCGAAAATATGTCTTCGAGGAACACTTAACCTTCCCATCATCATGCAGGTTCCCACAGTCAGCCAGAACGTGTCTGTCGAAATCTCTATACTATAAAAGGCAAAGTGCGATTCTTTGTCCGCTATGCACTGAAAACCGGTGGTATTTAGTGCATAACGGTCATGTTCAACGGATAGGGTATCACTCACAGGTGGTTTTGCACAAAAAATAAGTGCAACTTTTGGCCTGCAAAGTGTGGTTTTAAGGCATTTTTCTTATGGGAACTTCCCAAGTTTATTTAAAGCTGAAGGGGAATTCCAATGACCTACTTATAATAAACAGCGGCTGATAAGCAGATACACGGTACAGATAGGACTCATGTGAGCTTACAACTGTAGTATACCATGAATCCGGGTCATCTTCGCTTCAACAAATAGTATCGTATTT
>NMRB01000532.1:258951-283425 GCA_002633025.1 Notospermus geniculatus
GGGGGGGGGCAAACTCTAGGGGCAAATATCTGGGGGAAAATGTCCTATAATCGGCACCACCCCTACCCGTCCGGGGCCCTTCACCGGTCATTTGTGTGGTCCATACCGTGATTGTTTTCCGCTGAAAAACTACATGTATACTAAAAGCCATAATAGTCATAAAATTTCTGCAGTATGTCTTTGGCATCTACTTCATGGCGGCATCCTTACTCCCTATGGTGACACCTCTGCCCGTCCGTAGGACGGGTACTTTGCTAGTTAACTATAAATGCCATGATAGGGAATATTATTACTTTTACACCCAGCAAGCCACATGCGCCAGTTTTGCGTTCCATGTTTTATAACAGCAGCCGGTTACCGAAGGATAAATTTTTTGCGTTCTTCACCCGACAATTGCCGTTAAAATAACGACGAAAGTTATCACCACTGCGTGACCGGCAGCCAGGTAAGCAAGACGGACTTCCTCATTGCGTGAACGATAGCCGGGCAAGCAAGACATACGGGAGAATCCAACTTACCTCAACGCGAGTCCATGTCATAAAAATTTTGTAAGTTCTAATAATACCGTAATATAGAGGGGTGGCATAATGGTAAATGGAACAGCTTATACCTAGATGTAAGCTGTTCCATCTACCATTATGCAACCCCTATTATATTACGATATTTTTAGAACTTACAAAATTTTTATGACCTGGACTCGCGTCGAGGTAAGTTGGATTCTCCCGTATTTTCCTCAGTGCGTAACCGGCGGCCGGGCAAACAAGACGTCTTTTCACCACTGCGTACCCGGCTGCCGGGTAAATATCACCAGCACAAAGAATAAATCATGTCATCGAGAGCGCGACACGCTTTGACAACGCAACTTGCCCTGAATACTCCTGGCCGTGACAGGATGTCAGCAACAGAAATGCTTACTTGCTGTTCTGTATCTCGCGCGAGTATGAATGTATTTTCCAAAACGACAAATTTCCAGTTTTGGTTTGTCTGGGAGATAGCTATCTGGCACATCTCTAAATGGAGATGTTTTCGCTGTTTTTCTCGAACCATTTTGATTTCTCGTACAACGGGCTTGAAGACCAGGGTGCTGAGTTCCTCGGGTGTCATATCCTACAAAAACGAGAAAGGAAACGTTTCATTTCCAACAAATTCTTCCGAGAAAAATGACAAGTGCCAACTTTTATACCACAGACAGATAGTCAAAAATGTCCGAAGGAGTGGCCTGAGCCAGGTATTGCCTTATGATGGAGGTATCCACACATACACTGAGAAGCACAGCCCGTACATCAGCAGGTCGGCCTACAGGACTTACTTGGACTGAATCATTGGTCGCCCACTGCCCTGCTTCGATGTTTGTTTGAATCGCGGTTCTGGGGTGCAGTAAGATTTCCAGGCTGGAAGTAACTTGACGAAGACCATTGCTTTTTGCATGGAGGAGATCATTTACTTTCTGAAGAAAAAGCATGTCTGGATAGGAGCAGGTTGGATTGTTTCGAATTATTTTAAAGCATTTCTGTCTTTATGTTACTACATGTACATCGCTAGTGTATTGCGATTATCTCAGGCTGCAAATGACCTGAGTTTTTCCCAATCGATTTTCGTTGCCAGTTCTGGTAATAAAGAGTAGCACCTGAGCAACAACTGGGCAAAAATTCAAGTGATTTGGAGAAACTTTTACGCCGCTTTACGTATAGGGGGTTGAAACTTTTGGTTTCAGGGTCCCGCTGTACATGTACATTGGAAGGTCTGAATATCGTGACTCCCTGATTGGCCCTGTGAGAGACGGTAGCGCCGCTGATTTTGCACTGGCTATGTTTCTGGGATGATTGTTGGTAATGTGCCAATCGGGGACGTCCTCGGTTGCAAGGTCAGGAATAAAATCGATGTCCACATTTTGCATCGTGTAGAAACACATACATGCACGAAGACCCCTCATAGGCTTACCTTCATCATGCAGACGGAGTCAAACACAACGCACAATATAAGTACGTAATCCTCATCACTAATGCTGATAACACTGCTGACGACACGAGACTTCAATAGCGGCAGACAGGATGTCGTGCTTGGGTCAATACCAATAACAAACTCGGAAAAGTGAGGAAGTAGAACAGTAGCTAGGCTCCCTTCTCGTATGATACAAACGTATTGCTTTGCTTCCTGCCAAACCTGGAGGTCAGTTCCGTGCCGTGTGTAGAATTTAAGATCAGAAGATTTATTGCTTGGTGCAGCGTTGTGGGCAAGATCGAGAACCACTGGATGAGCGACTTGAAACTCCTCCCCTGGTGGGCCAAGAAGAACTGGCACAGAGTAACATACTAAAGGGTCTCCAGAGGGCAGGAGGCATGGTTCCGTCGACTCGACGAAGTAGCAGTGGATTATCTTTTTTTCTTTAACTGCCCCCTTCGGTACTGTTACCGATAATTCTTTTCCAAGGTGAAGTGATAAATCTAAAAAGAGACAGGAAGGTGCCAAAACAACAGCAATCAAACGGTGAATATTCAAGGCATCTTGATTATTCATCGGTTTATTCCCAGTTCGCCCAATGCCATTTCGCCCATTGCCGTTTCGCCCAAATTTTTCCCGTTTCGCCCATTCTTTTTTCGCCCTTTCCCACTTCGCCCTCTTCCCATTTCGCCCAATATCTGTCTTGCCCTTTTGCCGTTTTGCCCAATTTTATTTTCGCCCATTTTTCATTTCACCCCAAAGCCATCTCGCCCAACTTTCCCATTTCGCCCAATGACCATTTCGCCCTTTTCCCACATGGTCCATTCCCATTTCGCCCAAACGCCATTTTGCGTTTGGTAATGTTAAAGAGGCGAGATGATGAATGGGCAAACTGGCATTGGGCGAATTGGTGAAGGGGCGAAATGGTTAAGGGGCGAGATGGCATTGGGCGAATCGGCAAAGGGTGAATTGGCAAAAGGGCGAAATGGTAAGTGGGCGAAAAGATGATTGGGCGAGGCGGTAATGGGGCAAAATGGTAAAGGGCAAAATGGGTAAGGGGCGAGATGGCAGAGGGCGAAATGGGGAAAAAATTGGGGCGAAATGGGAATGGGCGAAATGGGATTGGGCGAACTGGGAAGTCACCTTATTGATCACCAGACAGTATTGACGATAATGTATTCTTTTTATTCATTATGTCGTATGCGAATTAGACGCCACCGTACAAGTGATTCTCCTCAAATCATGTCTGTCACTATGCCCACCTTCGTCTGGTCTGGCTATCCCAGCGGCGGCGTTGGTATAGAAAAGCTGTTGTGGTATAGTGTCCTGGTCGCCTTCGATGAATTTGTTCAAGATATCCAGAAACTCATCAAGTCGCTCTTTCGGTAACACCCTTTTTTTGTTGTACAGACACGTCAGCGGTGTGAAAGGATCTAAACAATAGCAAAATATGTATCATATGAATAGCCACTGTCATGACTGTGCCTGAATTGGTCATAAATCAACCATATAATAGGCCTACGCTGCCAAAATCATCGGGAAAATAGACGGTGTCTTCCTGTTCATTGTGCGGCCAACGTTCGTCATGGGACCGATGATTGATACCATTAAGATGAGAACATGACACTGGCTCATTGATAATGAAGCCTGTGACTCCCAACATGGGTTATTGTTTTCAATTTCCAACATGGGAAGGATTGTTCTGAAGAAACCTTCCAAGTTATTAACTTTTCATTATTATCCTCTATCACTTTTTGGAGGCCAACTGAATGTGACAGTCATGGAAGCATGACTTACCGATGGTATCATTCACCTCCCTATCAAAATCCTTCACAATCTTCGCGAGATCCTCTCGACCAACGGTCGAGAGGGCTCTGTGCAGATAAGTGTGGTTCTTCGGACCTATCTTCTGTAACCTGCGAACGAATTTGGGAAGTTAATGTTTTGAGGGTTTTTATCACTGGGGTCACTTGATCGGCTGCTCTCAGAAATTCACAGAATACTACAGTATCCTGAACATCAAGTACATGTACACATGTAGAAAACAGAAGTAGGCCCACCTAGTATGTTCTTGCCGATGACCGATAGATCTAGAATGTACGGAGTGATAGGCCAACAAATTAGACTTACTGTGATAATCTCTGACAGATATCTACAAATCGGTGACAATGTTGTAGGTCTCCTGGAGGAATGACACTCTGAACGCAAGCTTTTATATCAGTTAAATTTGCATCCACTATCTGAGAGCCAAGTTTGACATAGAGCTCATGAGCCCGTTGCTTAATTTCGTCGTCCATGTTTGTGACGATGTACACTTAACATTCCACCAAGTGACGTCTTTACCGAACTCGCTACGAGAGGTTCCTGTTCACCTCATACCTCTGATTTTGCCTGGCGTAAAGAGGCCCGCGGACTGATTTGAAAACAACCATGTCCGAAAAATTAGTTATTCCAAGGAAAATCGAAAACGAATGAAGGATGTTCGTCAGCGACATGTTAGTGTTGTCTTCCTTGTTGAGTTAAGACGCATGAACTTGACCACATCGCTATAACTATTCGAACGGAATTTTGAAGCCCAAAAAAGATCACGCTCATCCATGGACATTTGAGCCGACCCTCACAGCACTACCATCGGGTCCGTCCGCGATAATCGATAGAGTGCACACTTGTTTTTACACCGTGAAATAAGAATGTTGGAAAATAGGAAATCGGCAAATGCGGATGAACAAATGGATATGTGAATTTGTAACCAGAGTGAAAAGCTGTTTAATTCTCAGGTATGACCGACTGAACAAAAATTATGTGAACTGGCCCAGCTGTTCCAGAGTTGTATTGATCACAGAGACACCTTACATTCCTTGAGCCGATCTGTATGATCAGGAAGATTTCCTCGCTCTATTTACTTGCAGACAAGCCTGTAGACTATAGCCGCTCCCTATGACATGGAAATGTGTTGACAAAAAATCTTTAAAAATTTTTGAACGATAACCATTGCATGGATGAACTTACGATTGTATGCTATAATGATCTTCACGTCAACAGTCTGGCTGGATTTGGTTGAGCCTTTTCAAATGGTGGCAAAGACAGATAAAATGGTTCTGCTTCTACTCCTGTGTGGCGCTCGTGACGGAGATCAGAGTTCAACGACGACGAAGAAGTTTTGCTTCCAAAAGTCAATATAACTGCTTGAGTATTGGTCCAAATGACACAGGACTCCTTTCCGGGCTGGAGACAATTAAGACACATATCGTGTGCAAGTCTGATTTGGTTCTATGAAGCCGTTTCAGCTTAAACGTAGAAAAATTCCATGAAGCCGTTTCAGCTAAAACGTAGGAAAAGTAAAAGCAGAGATAGACACATAGAAATCCTGACCACACCACTGCTGAGGGTGGTGTGGTCATAGTGACTGAGTAGTGCGTAGTTCCTACTAATTATTAAACGATTATACTGTCTCGAAATAATTGACTTGTTAGTTACTTTTTCCTTGGATCTATGTCACCACACACTGGGTCATATGAATAAAAGCCAACAAATGCTTTTACTTCAGATTTGTACAGCATTGCCTAAGACATTTTTAATTTCAAAATCCAAGTAAAAGCATTTACTAGTTTTTATTCATTTGACCCACTATCGTGTCATCATCACGCGTTACCATTGCTGCAAAGTTCGAGCAAAGTCGTAATAAACAGAACGACTCACAGGTGGCAGTCAAATAGCCCACTGATTAATTTTCAACAAAGAGGGATATTTTTTGAGTACCGGTACCCTTAGGTCCTTTGGGGAAGGTATGAGTGGGAAGTTTCAAACAACCCTTGGCATGAAATTTAGCATCAAGTTGTTTACATTTTGTAGTGGTCCATAAACGTTCAGTTATAAGTTCCGTGATTTACGGCGAGGCCTCTCCCACCCTGTAAATCACTTCAGCCTATAGGCTATATAGCCTACCAGCAATAACCGATGCACCAGTTGGTCCAGTGAGCAGGGCAATTACTTGATGGATGATACTAATCGAATTTGGTGGTGATCGCAGGGTACAATACGCCCCCTTGTGGAACAGATGTGATTAATACTTCCGTTCCGATACCTTTTTTCGTTGGATTACCAAGAATTACGAGTCAAAAGTTATTTCGATGGAAGAAGTTCCTTTGAACACAGAGGGCGAGGTTTATTGGATAAAGTGACGCTGAAAGACACGATACAGTCATATGTCACACACACTTCGGTGAGCAAGCAGTTGGTGGAACAGGTTTGAGGCTCTCTTGCAAACAAATTACTCTACGAGCACTTGAAAGGTAAGTCAACCTTGTTTTATCATTTTCAGAGGAAATATCATGACTTTCAACTTTATTTCAACAGTAATTGGCATCTGTATCCAGGCGCTGATCCAATGAGGGATCGGCGCATGAACAAGTGGCGGTGAGATTTGGCGGCCTGCAAAGGCATCGAGTACGTCGGAGTGATCTTTCAGTCTTTGAGTTCGTCCGTCTTAGTGGTGTTTTCATTCGAGCGATGTATCGCCGTCACCTTTCCTCTTCACCTGAACAAGTTTATCACAGCTTCGAGGCGAACGGGGGTCCTAGTAGCCCTCCTCGTATGGACAATCATCACGTCCCTACCCTATGCGCTGTTCTACGAATTGTTTACACCCCCTGGTACAAAAACATCCATATGCTGGTACAAGATGAACAACAAACACTTTGATAATCCGAGATATGTTTTCACTAAAATAACTTTAGATTTTACAATACCTTGCATCCTAATTGTTGTTTTTAACGCAATTATTATTTCAAAAATACACAAATCTGCCAAAGATTTCTCATCAAAAAACAAGAACAGTTCTGCCAAAAGAAATCAACGTGAACTGAGATCGACCTTGGCCTTAATCATAGTTTCGATTTCGTTCGTGGTCCTCATGACACCCACAGGGGTCACGTGGACAGTTTACGTCTCTAAGGTGTACCTAGAAAAAGTGGAACCAACATATTTACCAACTGTGTTCGAAATTGGGAAGCTAAGTATTGTTTTAAAGATGGCGAACCACAGTTTGAATTTCTTTATTTATACACTCTCTTTGGACTTTTTTAAAAGAGAAGTTCAGAGAATATTGTTCTGTTCGAATATTCGAGGCAATGTAGAGAGTAGTGATACTACAAAGTAATACAATCGTGACCAACAATTCCTTCGAAATCTATCTATCTATAACTTTATTCATGTAGTTTAGTACATAATTGTACATTTGGTGCGAGAAAGGTGCAGACGTGCATAAAACATAAAGATTCCGAGTAGAATAGGGAACAAAAGCATAGAACTTAGAAATAATTACATATGTAGACATGAACCGAGATATATAAATGAGTAGAACTTAGAAATATTTACATAGACATGAACTGAGGTGAATAAATAAGTAGGAAAAAAATTGTTTCACAGAGATAGATCAAGACGTGACCGCCATCTCCTACACCTCAAGACGCCCCAACTACTCTAATGATTTCATTGATATCTTCTCTTGTTTCCCCCGCGTCTCTGAGGCGAAGGAGATCGCGGATCAGTCCTGCTGCCTGCAAATCAGCCTCACTGGGCTCCTCAACCCTCAGCTGGTTAGCAAACAGCCATGATTTTTGGACAGAAGACCTACTTCCCTGTAGGGTGAGTCGCTAGCTTCATATATATATTCGTGTTGTTTCGCATTTTGCGTAAGAAACGTAGGAGGCGGTCTGCCAAGATGGCACCAATTGGACATAGTTGGGTGATAACAGGAAGTAAGGATGAGTGAGTCATTGGATGAAGACCAAATATTTTCCTGAGAGCTTTTCTCCAAGCAACATAGAAAAGATTTACACATTTATCGCTCAAATCCCATAGGACTGACCCAAGGACATGCAGAATGAAGTAAAGTGCCTCAACTTAGTATCAAAGGTACAGAAATAAAACCGAGAAATTAGGACATTTACTTTCTTATTAAAATCAGAAATTGCCCTTGTGACATCGGACGAGCCAGGCCCAATTTGGTGCCCGAGATGTATAGCAATGGGCTGCGAACGAATAACAGTATTTTGAAACATTATTTCTATTGCAACATTGATGTTATCGGAGCTGTAATACAGTAGTTGGGACTTAGATGCATTGAAGGTAATTCTGTATTCAATAAAGAGAATTTGCCGGCAATGCTAAGTTGGGAATTCAGTGAGAATTTCGAAGGACACAGTAGGATAATATCGTCTGCATAAGCGAAAACACCCATAAAAGTATTACCTATACAGCAGCCATAACCCGAGCTCTTAAATTTGAGAAGCAACTCATCAATATACACTGAGAAGAGGGCAGGTGAAAGTATGCCACCCTGTTTCACACCATTTTGTACACTGAAAAAAGGAGAGTGAGTAGATCCCCACTTAACCCTCATTTTTTGATGCAGATAGAGGACCGCCACGATTCTTGCCATTACTGGACAGAGACCCTTTTTTAATAAGATATTCAGAAGTCTGGTATATTCCACGCGGTCAAACGCTTGACTGGCATCTAACAACATGGCATATACCGAACTTCCACCATTTTTATAGTACTGGATTACCTCGACGCAAGGGCCCAACGCGCCGCGCAGCGGTCAACAGCGAAGCTAGCCAAAGACTTGTCACGGGTCAGACAATAGAACTGGACTCATAGGAAATATGCACCTAATGTTCAGATAGAATATACCGGACGGTTGGTTCACGTTTTTAGTGGCTGTGAACGTAGATGGATACATTATGTAGCGATATACTGACAGATTTGCTGGGGACTTGCTCTGTGGTGGTTGTAAAGTGCGATTTTTGGAAGATTATTCTGATTTGTGACGTCATTTTCTATCATCATAAAAATATGTTGAGTAGCTGGGATATATTTATAAACATTTATTCAGCATCCACTATCATGACGTGGCCGGCTGGCGCATCGGTAGAGCGTCCGGCTATGAATCTGGGGCGCCGGGTTCGAGCCTTGCTATATGCAATTTTTTGCGTGTCTGTTTCTCTGTTTATTTTTTTTGCTGAACACTTTTAGTCGTAGGACGAATATCTCCCCAGCCCTTCCCTTTCCCTACAAATCCGCATTTGCTAATAAATACTTATAACCACAGATCCCTGTCAGCTGCCCTGCATTCAGAGAGACTTTTCACTAAGTCTCTCTGAATGCAGGGGCAGCTGACGACCATCGACATTCCCCTCCCAGTCACCAAAAATATCAACACCCCAACTAACGTTCAAGACTACTGGTTTACGGCATATGTACGACTACTTGTAGAAAGACCCTTCTTAAATCCAAACTGCATACCCGAGGAAGTAAGAGGCTCTCGGCATTTGATAAAGGCCCGTTTACACATGCAACTTTTCATATGCAACTTCATGCAACTTGTTGCATAAACCTGATGAGACCAAAAAGTTTCATAAAAGTTGCATGTGTAAACGGGCATGCAACTTGTTGCAACTCGACCACGCTGGATATTGCACCTATTTTTCTACGTGTAAACCGTCCCAGGTAGTTTGCAACAAGTTGCATATTGCTGCAACTTGCAACTTGGTGCAACCATAAAGGAATCAACCATAAAGGTTTAACTGCGAACGATGAGCTTACTGAGGAATACACTTCCTGTGTTGCCACCAGATGTCTCTCACTGATGGTGGCCAAACTGAGAGTCGAATCGGACCGAAACTTGGTGTCGTGGGTCATCTGACCTACATGTAGGGGTATATATGTACCAAGTTTCAGACCAATAGCCCCAGCGGTTACGAAACGTGCCCTGCTAACGGACAACGACGACGACGACGGACGACGGACGCTGCACCATCGTAATAGCTCACCCCAGTGAGCTAAAAAGGGGGCTAGAACTGTACCACTTTACCTTATGTAGAAAACGAAAGTAGGTTTACTATGTTCTTTGCCAATGACCGATGAATCTATAATGTACGGAGTGATAGGCCAACATTTTAGACTTACTGTGATAATTTCTGACAGATATCTACAAATCGGTGACAATGTTGTACTTCTCCTGGAGGAATGACACTCTGAACGCAAGCTTTTATATCAGTTAAATTTGCATCCACTATCTGAAAGCCAAGTTTGACATACAGCTCATGAGCCCGTTGCTTAATTTCGTCTTCCATGTTTGTGACGATACACACCTGGCATTCCACCAAGCGACGTCCTTACCGAACTCGCTACGAGTGCACCTGTTACCTCTGATTTTGCCTGGCGTAAAGAGGCCAGCGGACTGATTTGAAAACAACCGTGTCAGAAAAATTAGTTATTCCAAGGAAAATCGACAACGAGTGAAGGATGTTCGTCAGCGACATGTTAGTGTTGTCTTCCTTGTTGAGTTAAGACGCATGAACTTGACCACATCGCTATAACTATTCGAACGGAATTTTGAAGCCCCAAAAAGATCACGCTCATCCATGGACATTTGAGCCGACCCACATAGCACTACCATCGGGTCCGTCCGCGATAATCGATAGAGTGCACACTTGTTCTTACACCGTGAAATAAAAATGTTGGAAAATAGGAAATCGGCAAATGCGGATGAACAAATGGATATGTGAATTTGTAACCAGAGTGAAAAGCTGTTTAATTCTCAGGTATGACCGACTGAACAAAAATTATGTGAACTGGCCCAGCTGTTCCAGAGTTGTATTGATCACAGTGACACCTTACATTCCTTGAGCCGATCAGCATGATCAGGAAGATTTCCTCGCTCTATTTACTTGCAGACAAGCCTGTTGACTATGGCCGCTCCCTATGACATGGATATGTGTTGAGAAAAAAATCTTTAAAATTTTTTAAACGATAACCATTGCATGGATGAACTTAGATTGTATGCTATAAGGCTTCCTGTACATAGAAGTATATGATATTCGGTATACTCTATACGGTATACGGTATACGGACACGGCGGTTTACATACGATATACGCTGGGCTGAACTCGGCAATTTGGTCGTTCGATTTGCATTGTCGGTAGGTACTAAGTCATGTAGAGGATGTGTCAGGACGTTTTTTACACACAACCCCCGAGTGACCGAGAAAGGGTTAGCATTTTGGGGGTACTCTATAAAATATTTCCTTTGCTGAATTATCGAACCTGAACTTTGTTTCACAATCAGACACTATGAATACCAATATTTACTTTGATTTTGATTGCCGGGAATATATTTCTGCTGAAAATCAACGAAAAAAATATTTAGAAATGAATAAACTGACCAATCTATGCCAATTCTCCCGACCACGGTCAGTATACGCAGAGGAAAAATCGTGCAAGCGCGATTCCTTGTATACGCGAATAGCTTGCACCGTTCCGCGTATAGGGCTATGTAACCCGCTCTTTGAAATAAGCTTGTTCGTTTTCTAGTATACGCGTGCATTACGAAACGTGCACCAAATACCGAATACCGTATACTTCTATGTAGGCCTACAGGAAGCCTTATAGTCTTCACGTCAACAGTCTGAGACTTTTCAAATGGTGGCAAAGACAGATAGAATGGTTCTGCTTCTACTCCTGTGTGGCGCTCGTGACGGAGATCAGAGTGCAACGACGACGAAGAAGTTTCGCTTCCAAAAGTCAATATAACTGCTCGAGTATTGGTCCAAATGGCGCAGGACTCCTTTCCGGGCTGGAGACAATTAAGAGACATATTGTGTACAAGTCTGATTTGATTCCATGAAGCCGTTTCAGCTAAAACGTAGAAAAATTCCATGAAGCCGTTTCAGCTAAAACGTCGGAAAAGTAAAAGGAGATATAGACACACAGAAATCCTGACCACACCACTGCTGAGGGTGGTGTGGTCATAGTGACGATAGTGACTGAGTAGTGTGTGGTTCCTACTAATTATTAAACGATTATACTGCCTCGAAACAATTGACTTGTTAGTTACTTTTTCCTTGGGTCCATGTCACCACACACTGGGTCATATGAATAAAAGCTAGCAAATGCTTTCACTTCAGATTTGTACAGCATTGCCTAATACATTTTTAATTGCAAAATTCAAGTAAAAGCATACTAGTTTTTATTCATTTGTCCCACTATCTGTCATCATCCATTGCTACTAAGTTCGAAGCAAAGTCGTAATGAACAGAACTACTCACAGGTGGCAGTCAAATAGCCCATTGATTAATTTTCAACAAAGAGGGATATTTTTTTTTGAGTACCCTTCGGTCCTGTGGGGGAAGATATGAGTGGAAAGTTACAAACAACCCTTGGCATGAAATTTAGCATCAAGTTGTTTACATTTTGTAGTGGTCCATAAACGTTCAGTTACATGTATGAGTTCCGTGATTTACGGCGAGTCCTCTCCCACCCTGTAAATCACTTCAGCCGATACCAGTGGTAACCGATGCACCAGTTGGTCCAGTGAGCAGGGCAATTACTTGATGGATGATACAATTGAGTTTGGTGGTGCTCGCAGGGTACAATACGCCCCCTTGTGGAACAAATGTGATTAATACTTCCGTTCCGATATCTTTTTTCGTTGGATTTCTGAGAATTACGAGTCAAAAGTTATTTCGTTGGAAGAAGTCCCTTTGAACAGAGAGGGCGAGGTTTATTGGATAAAGTGACGCTGAAAGACACGATACAGTCATATGCCACACACACTTCGGTGAGCAAGCAGTTAGTGGAACAGGTTTGAGGCTCTCTTGCAAACAAATTACTCTACGAGCACTTGAAAGGTAAGTCAACCTTGTTTTATCATTTTCAGAGGAAATAACATGACTTTCAGCTTTATTTCAACAGTAGTTGGCATCTAATCCAGGCGCTGATCCAATGAGGGATCGGCGCATATTCCCCATTTTGTAATAAATTTATGATTTTTTTAACATTTGAAAGCCTTCTTTAAATTGATCCGACCATCAATATTTTCAATGAAGAGGTTGCAGGTGACCCTTGTCCCAAGGTCTTAGATCCGTTTCCTGATTATACTAACATCAGAGTCATCCTCAATGGGAATATTCTATTCAAAAAAATGTCTCCAAGAAAGGTTCATTCCATCGAGGAAATAAGTTCCTTCCTTACAAGTTTAACTTTTTAGCATATTATTATTGCATGGGGCGCATTTCAAAAACAGCCTGCGCGTTGCTGAATGTATTCTGGTCTGAAATCGGAATTCTTAAAGATTGATGCACTTAAACCGCGAATTCGACTCTTCACCCTATGAGCTCTTATCAGATACGCAGTAATTGCACCTCAAGCGAAGACGATTACCCGATTCACACGATTCTATCCACTTCACATGCGAGTTCTGTGTGCTTTCTAAAATTCAAAGACCTTCATTGTCAATTTCTTCCACTTCAAAACTTTGAAGACGTGAATAAGTGGCGGTGAGATGTGCCTTAAAGATTTGCATCGTTCAGGAAAATTTGGAATTCAGAATCGTAACTACATCAACAATAGAATCCGTTTAGCTGTTGTAATACATTACATAAAGCAAGGGTGGGGTGCAATGCGCACAAGAAGATCACATGTACATGTACACAGGTACTTCACTGCTCGAATGTCCGCTTGCTTGACATGAGAGAAAGGGGAGTAAAACAAGTACA
Organism: Notospermus geniculatus; assembly: GCA_002633025.1. Classification (NCBI taxonomy): domain Eukaryota; kingdom Metazoa; phylum Nemertea; class Pilidiophora; order Heteronemertea; family Lineidae; genus Notospermus; species Notospermus geniculatus. Next base: position 272,453 of record NMRB01000532.1, read on the forward strand.
TGTAACTACCCATTTCCGGACCACATAATTCATGCTATACGACAACATGCACCCGTAGCGGCCACACCGTGCTGCTGGCTGGTGTGCTACCGATGCCAACTCCAATCGAACTTAAGGACAGCGTAACTGCTTACGTAAAACACTGACCGTCACTCTATTTGAACAGATCGGTCCCATATGGCCTGGCTTCACACATCTACCAGGGAAGCGTCGGCCGATAATCAAATTGTTAAAACAATTCGACCAGCATGACATCTGCTGCTGGTGTAACGTCTGCTGTGTTTTTTTATTATTATTTTTTTTGGTAGAAGTGGACGGAACAATTTGGTTGTGGAAGGGGACTGAGTAGGCCTACGAAATATACATGTATACTCGTGTATACGAAATATACATGTATACTCGTGTAGAGAGAGTGAATCGTATTTTCAATTTTTTATTCCAACCCAGTGCATGCAGTACGCGTCGTGCCATGTTCATCATACATGTAGATGTACACGTACATGATGTAGGCCAGTCAAAGCATCGTACGTAATTTTTAATTACTGATCCTTTCTGATAATGATAGCCATTTCAAAGGCCTATTCTAATGAATGGACCGGATAAAAAAAGTGTCGTATGTTGGTCTTCACAGCGAACACTGGCTAACTTGTCCAAGCTTTACAGAGACTTCCTCGATGCCTGGTATTGAACACCAGCTAAATAAACGTGGGTTTTGACATCAAAAGGACAGATGCATTACCATCTAAGCCTACTGTAAATGACGAAGACTGTTACCAGTTTACATGTATGTGGTGCGTGTAGAGCGCCAGACGGAAAAGATACTGACAATTCACCATAACACGAGGTTCGGTTTTTGGATGGGCGTTTCTGCGGTTCGGGATTTAGGACTTCCGGTTTTTAGCAGGGCTACTGCAACAAGGAGCTAGAAAAGGGCGTTGGGCAAATCCTCCCCTCCCCTTCGACGTTACTAAATACTGGGGTGCCCCAACGGCAAGAAAGGTCAAATTGTAATTTAAAAAGGAGCTTTGTCCCTGAATGTCCAGCAGCCTGATAGCACTTCACAACCCTGTTGTCGTTGGTGCTCACAAATCACACTTACGAACACATTACGACGCATGTAAACACTAGCAAAATGAGATGGACAAGAGTGACGGCTTCTCATTCTTCCAACTCTCCACGTACAAGGTCACCAAAGGAAAACAAGAGGAATGACAAATACCCATACAGTGCAACACGAACATCACTATGCGGGCCTATAAATCACGTCTTCATACAGCACCCTGGCTGTTTACATAACAGAAAATCACTAATTCTGTTAATGGTCCATTCATCAAATCACCAAATCAATTTCTGATCAATTTAACACCATACACTAATTTGATCTGTTGATTTAGGAATATTTTTGAACCGACGAATGACGAATCGGTGGTGTCCAAATCACACCACGAACAAACCACACACGAGGAATGTTAAACACGTTCGCAGGTAATTAACAACCATCAACATTGTAATATAAGTGTGATGAACTGTATTTATCTGCTCAGCACAAATGTACAAAGTACCCGGTCAAAGCATTCCTACACTGGTTAGCTAACGATTAGGGCTTACTTTCACCACCTGGCAATCTGACCTCCGACTAACCCGCATTCAAGGTATAACCAGTGATATCAAAACACATGTTACTGTAGTAAGTCTTGTCTGAAAAAACAATGGTATAGGCTACCAGGATTTCCAGCACAAAATATAACCAAGGTAGGTCAGATCCGACCAATTTTACAACCTTCTCGGATCGTAGTGAACCCTACAAAAAAACATTGAGTGCAGATTCGAAATAGATACTACATGTAGATAAATGATATCATGAACATGAAATTCCAGGGGAGTTTGTTTTCTTCTGCAGGACCGTAGGCTTATTGTGCAGCAGATGGAAAAAGCAATCAAACTGAATGCATAAAATTCCGTACGCTGAGGTAGTTGATATCTGGTGAATTTTTGTATCTGCTTATTATCAAAATGTAGGGGGACACACCCAAACTCCGCCGCGTAAAAGTCGACAAGACCTACATGTAATGCTTGCACTCCGAATTTCATCCAAAACAAGCCACCCATTTGTCTCTGATGTAAAAAAATCGTTTCTTCTTCTGAGAATGAATAAAATGTTACAATATTTGGCTTCTAATAAACCTGTCGCCCTATGATGAGCTACCAGTAGGCCCATATGTCGTGCTATGGAACAACGTAAAGGCCATTTACATGTACATGGCGATCGTTTAACGCTTCAACAAGCATTAGTGACAGTAGTTACGTTCACAAATGATATCTCCGACAATGATGCCACCATATGGGGGTGTAACCATATGTTGCTCGCAATATTATGTGGTCCAATGGCCATATGATATTACGTATGTATATCGTCGAACTGGATGACATAAGAACGTGATGTGGATATGAAGACGAATAATTTGGTAACTGGGCCATTATTCTCTACTTGCAGTTTTTGAGCATGACAAGCGCGACCGCCACGTGACTGACTAGTCCCTATTCGGAAAAGATTTCTTCCCTCCAATCCCGTAAGAGACCAAGGCTAAAAGGAAACATTCCTCCGAAAACAGAGATTTTAAGATTCGCCCACGACGAGGACAACCCTAAACTGGAGTGAGTGAATTTGTCGCAGCTAGGGAGGGTTTTTTCGTTACAACGGCCCTGCATCAACTCTCGGGACAGTATTTGCGGTCGTCTATAAAATTTCGAAGGCTGGACTGTGTACACAAGCAAGTCAGTTCTAAGAGGTTGAGGTTAAAATGTTTGTTGTGGTGGATATAGTAAAAGCCATTTTGGCAAGGCTGATATTGATCGTTCATGCTCTCTTAGCTGTTTGGCGGGTAGTGGAATACAAGGGTGACCAAATATACTGGCTCCACCTACTTTCTTTGCTCGGCACGCTCATCGACCTGTTCTACATCTTGCTGCGACGTAAAGGCGAAGAATGGAAATGGTAAGTCAAGCCTTTTACTGTTTTAGTGAACTTCGAAGCTGTCTTTCAACTAGACTTCATTCCACATCCGACTGGCGCGAGGTTTTCGGCCGATATCTCCTGGGTCAAATTTGACAAAACATACGTCAATTGACTTGTCTTTCTTGTCGGCATCTTTCTGCTATCTTCATTTTTTGTGTAAGGCCGACATAACGGATCCCTTTCTGAAAATACATTTCATTTCACCACGATGTTCAGTGCAGTTTACACATGCGCGATGCATTGCGTCATTTCAAAATGGCCGCCATTTAGGCCGTTAACACGAACTGTGATTGGTGAAAGAACTTTTTTGTGTCACGTTTTTAGGGAAAATGACAGCGATGATGCCTGTAGCGGCCAAAAAGACAAATCGATTGATATATACTGCGTGAAATTTGACCCAGCCGTTGTGGAGGTATCGGCCATAAACCTCGCGCCAATCGGATGTGGAATGAAGAGTAACTTATCGATGACAATAGATTCATATGAACTTACATGTACTAACAAACATCTAATTGCACAAAACCATTTCTCTACCCTCAGTTTTCAATCGTTTTCCACACCTAATTCCAGGTTCAGTCCCAGCATCTTCTTCTATTTGGGCACAACTCTGCCATGCATTTGGTGGTTAGAGCTGGGTAGGCTTTACGACGAGAAGGCTAGACAAGACCACGTCAGCTCACTCAAAGCCAACCGTTCACAAAATTCAACAACTGGCATTGAATTATTTGATGAGGTGAGTGTATTTTTCATATCCATCTTAACCCCAATTGGTCAGCAGGAGTCGTTGAAGTCGTTGCGGAATTGGTCTGTTTTGGTGACAGTAAAAGTGATGTTTCGCAACTATTTTTGGAAATATGAAATTGGGACTTCATTTCCATGACATGTAGGCCTATTTCAGGAGATGGTTGGTACCACAACGGCGTCTGCTGCAAGAGCGTCTTTTAGCGTATGACGTTAGATTGATGGAGTTACGGGCTGTACATGTAGAAGTTTCCACTTCGTATCAATCTACGAAGTGGAAATTTAAAAGATGCACCATAACTCTTTCGGTCTTACATGATATGCTAAAAGACGCACTGCCAGCAGGAACATTTGTGGTGCCATCTCTAGAAATACATTAGGTCCTGGTAATGAAGTTGAATTTCGTACTTCGTACTTCCTGTTCATCAGATTTGCGAACCTCGCTAAAGTAAAGAAATTGGCGCCGAACCGAAGACGAATTAAATCAAGAGGCTACACTGTGAGGAGTGTTTAGTAAAGTGAATGCATTTGCTTTCTCTACCAAAGCCAAACGAACAGGATCCCTAAGAGATGAAAAAGCCACCTTTTTTCACTATATTTCAGCTGAATTCCTACATTAAATTTGAACCCAGTCAATGGACCCAGTTTGTTGAGCAGGTAATGCTGTGTCTTCTCATCATATCAAGATGGCTGATGCCCCTGAAACGCAACCACATCACCCGCGACCAGCTCTCCCAGCTTCTCCTGGTATACCTTGGTCTTGCTGCAGACATCGTGGAACTTCTCGGGATATTTGACGAGCCAGGCCTGGTCAAGCACATTTATTTCACGTTCGCTATCTTGGCGGCATGGTCATGGTCCCTCATGCAGTTTACGTTGGTTTTGACTGCCACGCGAGGACAGGCGTTCCATGTTGGAGGTAATAGGAACACCCAAGTCGCAGATGAGACAGACGGCAACATCACCCCCGTAGAAATTGAGGTTGAGCCTGTTAAAAAGAAATCATCATCCGGGTGTTTCTGCTGCGAAAACGAGACTTGGAGTATAATAGTCATGTTGATCATGCTGGATGCACCGTTTCTCGCCATTCGACTGATTGCAATCTGTCTCTACGGAATCAACACGTACACCATCTACTTCTTCACGGGGAAGAACATCTTGGTGTGTATTCTACAGATGTACAGACTCATCATCGTCGTGGCTGCGGAGATGAGGACGAAGCGAGAGGAGAAGAAGGAAGAATCCATGAGGCTAAAACAGGGAGAAAACAACGGAACAAAACCAGAGAATGCGGAGGGAGACGTACGGCGTAGAGCTGGCCACCTTCATAGGTCCCGATAACATCGGAAACCGACTGCAGGTTTTCGACAAGTGGTTATGAAGTATCTCGGGCGCGAGTACAATTTCATCCACGCCTTTTGTTGAGAACTCCATTGGTACAGCCAACAGACAGTGACAGAAAAAACCTTACTCTGGGCCTGTTCAAAATTCAAAATACAAAATAATATATCTTTTAAATTTACATGAATGTAAATCCTAATTCAACCCAATCGAGAATACGTAAAAGCACGAACATATTTTAAATGCAAACATGCTGTTACAGTACTCCATTGTAGATACATGTACTTTGATATGTACGTATATTCCTCTGCACGCTGTTGATGAAGTCTGGCTTTTGTCGTGTTCTGCAAGAACATTAATGGGATTAGGGCCTGCATACATGTACGTACCCATGTACGTACATGTACACATCAGTGTGTACGTCTTTATGATTGCATAATTTTAGCCCACTTGCTTTATCTGTCGCCATGACCAATAGAAGAATCAAAACATTTTTGTTCGTCGTGAGTTGTACGTGGCCACAGAAATGAGATAGGCCCGTGAATTACATTTTGAGACTTTTGTCAATGAAATGCAATGCGTACAGATTGGTAGGACTGGAAAATTCCCTGGTTGCATAATGATATACATGTACAAACATTTGGCCTCAATAAATATGACATACATGTACATGTATTAACTTTTCACATCCAGTCAAAAACGAGGAACAAACACGTTTCCTCACCGAATGTACGAAAATATGAAAGTACATGTACATGTACATGTACATGTACATGTACATGTACATGTACATGTAAACATACATTGGTGAACCATTTCTCTTCTTACTGATTTATTAACCCGCACAAAATAATTGTCAATTATGATTTTACCCGCACAAAATCACCAATAATTGCCAGTCACCCCTCTGGTGTCATTTAATCGTCTGGTGTCATTTAGTATATTACGTATTCTGTCACTGCACGTACTCCGTCACTGTGTATAGCTATGTAAATATGTATCACTGTGCACACTGTCGTTCAAACAGAACGTGTTACTCATTTTCACTATAATATTATTCAGTATAGCATGAAACAAGTATGATTTTTCAAGGAATACAACTTGATAGATTGTGGACACCAAGCAGAGATGTGATAAGATGGAGTGTAGAAGTATCATTCACACAACCTGTAAATGACATTTTTTAACCTGATCTGTCGTCATCAATCATATTGTATTAGCCTACCCTTTCATTGCTGTTTTGCTGCCTTGCATGTAGATAAGAACAACGGTTGTCATTCTAATTAAATGTATAGGACCTTTTTTCGGACGCGAAATCACTGGGCTGAAACGACCTATTCTTTTATAAATGCAGCAGTTCAGGGATGGAGGTACATGTAGTGTATTTCGATACAACACCTAGTCTCCACCCTGACACATACCGCATTCTGTTATATTTGGCCGATTGGGCCATATTTTTATTACAAGAAATATAAGGAAAATGGAACCTATGATTACAAGGACAACCGTAAGATCGGAATAAATTATCATTGTCATTTCATTACGTACAAATGTAAATTACTAATGCTACATGTAGATGTACACCATGCACGCAATACTGCACATGTTCCTGCCTTGCAACACTACTGTAGAAACTGTGCAAAAGGAATAAGATTTCATTCTACCTCTTAGCAATTTTCACAAATTTTCAAATTATTAATAAACTACACCATGCACAACCCAAATGGATGTCCAGTGTTTTTGATCGTCTGTTGCGGTTAATCGTGCCACCCATGGCAACATCACTCCGCCATTTGCGTCCCACCTGACTTTCTCTTTTTCAGATATTTTCTCTTTTGACTCTCGTCTGGGCGTTTCATTACCGACGGTCAAACGTAATTTTTCATCTTAATTCAAGGTAATAATGATACATAAAATTGGCTTCCGGTTCCCCTTTTATGTGATGCTTCGCGGGCCGAGCAGTATTAGTGTTACCCACAAGCAGCATTAGTTGCCATGGCGAGAGGTTGCCCCCTATTCATATTCTGTATTTGCAGATCTCTCCAATTTGTGCCCATTTCCATTTGGAAGTGATTGAAAATATTCTCATCTGGTACAAATCAGCACGAACTACTTGTATATCGGAATCATTTGCATTGAGGAATTAAAAAAGGAACGCCATTCTCTATAGTGTATACTTCCAGGAACTGGATGTGGCCTTCCGCCTTAATGAATGAAAAATGGCGGTGTGTGTTGGAGCAAATCCAACTACGCAGCCCAAAAGGAAGCCGTTATATGAATAAAACATGGATTAAATGTTAACTTGACATTGCCTTTGATTTCATCCCTGATTGACAAGAGCGCCGACCTGAGGGGTGAGCAGAATGTACTTCAGTTTAGTTCCAGCGTCTACCACTAGGACTATTTTTCATACAACGACGAATTCCTATTGGTGGGTTACAGTTTAATCTCATGCCTGAGCGAAACAGCTACATGTACATGTAACAAATCCGCCAGAACATGATGATACATGTATCTTTTGCTGTTGTCAACCAATCTGATTTCAGCACAACTTAGCATTTTTTTACCGCAAAATGAAGTGAGACAGACTTCCTTGAAAAACCCTCCAAAACAACGGAAAATCACAACACGTGCACGAATTATAAATTGCCAAACGTTAGGAGATAACGTCGATCCTGGTTGAAAAAAAAGTCATGTTACGATTATTCTCTGGTGGATTAAATTAACTCAGCCGCAAATCCTCGGAGGCCAAATAAATTTGGATTTGGCTTCTCCGCGGCAAGTATTTACCTCGAAGACCGATAGTGATTCCAATTTCCCAAGCGAGATGGCAATACGTGTACGCTGATACATGCAGATACCAAAGGAATGTTCAAAGAAGAGGACCCTCTAATGATGGATTGTTTGGTAACAATGCAGGTGTAAAGGGAAAGAATGTCCCCAGGAAAAACTGTCCCAGGAACAAAAGATCCTATTGTTACATTCTAATCTCTGGGGATAGGTTTTCTATAGTCATGCCGCTTATTCCGTCATTCAACAATAGAAGTGGACACTTTTTACAGGGGGCACTCTGTACCGTTACACCGGCACCCCTGCGATAGCAAGTTAACCTCATCGCCAATAAATCAAAGAAAAAAACTAGGACGAGAAACGCCAAATTTTCTTTTTGGGTCAGACCAATGAATATGCATTAATATGGCTTAAAAATTAAGCCTGGAGATTAAATTAGACGTGACTTGACTGTAAAGTAATATTGTTTATGATTTCTACGGACGACACATGCGCTTCAGTGCCTAAAAGGCCTACGTCGCCCAGAGAGACGAATCCACTTAGACCTAGGCGTCTTGCCCGAAATCGCACGAACAATATACCCCCAACCATTCTTAAACAACACATTTGAGCTCAAGAGGCCCGGCAGAAAGGGTATAGACCTATATGTATTAATAACATTGCGTGCGACTGGTCTGACTGAATAGAATGCTATGGTGTCAATTCTATATTCAATGTTCAATGCTAGCTCTCGGTAAGGCTACTTGTGACGAGTTATCACAGCGGTAACCGTTTGAAAGAAGGTGGATAAACGATCTCATGAACAGCTCGGGCACACTTTGGAGGTGACATCGCAGAGAGAGGTGGAGCTGCGGTGATTACCTATCTGCGGCGGGAGAAGACGCCACTCTCAATCGCTGGCTGCTTACAGCGTTTGACAGCTCATCGCGGTGAGTCCAAAACGACTTTTTCTCACAGGATTGATTCTACTTCCACGTTTGAATTCCTGAAGGAATAACTGCCGTTTCTTCGACGGAATGTTTTGAACAAGAGTCGCCGATTTTCGTGGTGTCGCAGCGATGCTTCTATCAAATAGGCACTGACAGAAAGTCTGAAAGGATTGATTACGCAAGCAACCGAAGCAAAAGTATATTTGACAAGAGTGTAGGCGATATTTCTGATTTATTTAGAAAATCGTATGCCACCTCGATTTCGCGGGTAACACTACCTCTTGACTGCAAGTTCACAGACACCGGTTACACAATGCGGGAGTAATTCCGGATTACTTTTAGGAGATGGGTGACAGGACTATTTTACCCCCCATAGGGCAGGGGGGTCTTCTTAATCAGTCGTACAACGGCCCTGACTCGCGACCCTCCAGTAGGAGCTCAACAACAAGCACGGGGTACACGTGGGCACCCCCACCATCAACAGGTAAGGTCATTTTCTCCAAACTAGCTAATTTGCTCGAGCACCAACTTTAAAAAAAAGTGCCATGGAAAATGATTTTTTTTAAATTAGGCCTGTCGTGTAAGTTGTGGTGTTTGTTTGGCATCAAGACTTTTGATTACTGGTTTTTAATTTTCTGTTCGGTGTCTTCATACATGCATGTAGGCCTATGTGATTCACGTCTTGGGTATTTAAAGACATCCACCACAGCTAAATCATCACCCGTATCATCGACTTGTCGATGTGAGGCTGTGAAATGCGTTGGATACAAGATGCTTGAATACTCCACATTTACTTGTAATGTTGGGATCCAGCTCATTATACTTCTGGTAGCTCGACTTGAAAGTGCCAGCCTGAAGAAGACCCCGTTGGGGTCGAAAATTTGCTAAATTTCTGGAGTACTACTTCTGTTATTATATCATTTTGAATATTCCCAAACAGAGAGAGTTAAATACAGCAAACAACGCGATGCAAGGCAACAGAAATATTATTCGAAAGCCAATCACAGCAATGTCACCAACTGATCGATAAGCTAATAGCGTTACATCGCAACAAGATACACATTAATACCCAACATATCGAACAACCAGTTGTTCACTGATAAAATGACACTCAATTACAAATGTCGGAGAATTGTCAGGGAACTGCTTACTCTAAGGTTAATTCATATACCCAGGACTTCGACACCAAGGAATCGTGGACTATATAATGATCTATAGTATTCCAGTGGCAAATACACTGTAAAAATATAGGTACAGCGTACCCATGGTAATGGGTAAATTCCTTGTCCACATTTTTAGCCCATTTCCCATGAGCCCGCTCTACCCATCATATGGAGCAATACAACTCGGAATGAATTGAGTGTTCCCGTGTTTTTATGTGTACCCACGGCTCGGTACCCATAAAAACGGACGATTTTTTAGAGTGTAAACTTGTTCTCTAAGAAAGGAATTTATTAAAGGGTTTTTTGCTGTCACACCTGAAGAACATTTCAAATCATTATGTATAGAAAACCCTAACGTTCCCATGACGACCCTCCCATGATCGGCTTTCACCACCCTCGACCTGATCTACCTCCTCCTGCACATCTTGCCATCGGTGAACTTGATACCATTCAATTTGATTGATTTAGACGGCAAACCGAAAAACCAACGTGGTTACCTAGTGACACGGTGCAGCACCGGCTAGCTACTCCGTGATGTTGAAGTTGTAATAAATGATGAACTTCATGCATCGATGAATATTTAACGGTAACGTCCATGAGATCCATTTCCTACTGAAATAGGATCAATAGTCATGCAAGTTTCGAAACAGTCGTTGGTAATCAATCTTTTGAACACGAAGTTTGACAATGCACAACATGGCCATTAAGGAAAATATCCAATTAGCTTTTTGGAGGACAACGAATGAACACGTTCTCGTTGAAGATGAACTTGGTACTTGATGAACTTGGCGAGATTCGGAGACGATTTTTCGTATTATAGCATATTGTGTGTCGTTCTTTCTGCTTTTTGTTGGATATTATTCCCGTTGAAGATAGACAGAAACCACAGCTGTTCAGGAAATTACATAAAAAAGGTGAACAATCATGTTCCAAATGTCAGCATCTTTCAACCCAATCGTTTTTAACAACTGAGGAAAACCGACCCCCCCCCCT